>VZRF01004121.1:479798-741302 GCA_013396875.1 Vireo altiloquus | reverse complement strand
AAAGTTGAATTCTTAAGCATTTACTTGTAGCTTAAGCTTGTAATAAAAGAACATCACATTTTGCAAATTGTCCCTAAGTGGAGCAGAGACATAATGATGCTAGCAAACATTGTATGGTTTTAGACTTCTGGCCTTTAAAAACATGGGAGAAGTTCAGGTGTAAATGTTATTTTTCTGAATCAGTATTTACTTTTCTACATCTGACAGAGGAAATTGCAGCATCAGTATTCTTCATTTCAGCTAAAAAATTTTTTGTTGTTGTCGAAGCATACATCTGTGCAGACTTCACCATCTGAATGAAGTCTAAGGGCTGTATTCTGTCCTACTGATTAGTTATAAGAACAGCAGTGATGGTTCGAGATTTCCCAGTATTCAACTTGATTTTCATGCTGTTAATCCACAGTATGTATGTAAAACACAGAACCAATTGTTCTCTTGTTCTTCTCTATTACAGTCTCTACAAAAGAAACGGGCAGTGGTCCCTCCCCTGAAGTCTTGTAAACCACATACAGAAGAAAGGAAAAAAGGAGGTGAGTGAGGAGCAGCTGAGGTGACTGCTGACCTCCTCCAGGTTAACCATGTAGGTGTGTGACAGAGAAAGAAATGGAGCTGCCACCAAGGCTTCAAAGGAGCAGTTGTGCAGCCACACTTCTCTTTTGAAGTGATCATCTGTGTCATATCCCCCACACCGAGCAGCACCACATTTCCCTGTAACCTATTCAGCACATTGGCAGCACAACAGCTAACAGACCTTCCCAAAATAAACACAGCTTTGTCAGCAGCTGTTTTGGCAGCCATTCACACTGGACATTAGGATGGGCAGTTGCTTTCTTACAGTGTCTCTTCCAGGCTGGTTCTCAAAATCCATCTTAGTCCCTTTGTATCCCAAAGGATTCAACCAATTGCAGTGTTCTGCTCTAGAGATGGCACAGGAATTATTAACGTGTCCCCTTCATTTTTGACAGGAGGCACATATAACGTGAGTTTGCTCTCGGTCTGCCTTGCTTAGTGGATGCATCTGCTGTTTTATTGATCTGTATTTTGCATGTAATCCTTACACAGCTCCTAGGAATTGAAACAGACCCTTTAACAACACTTTGTGGAAAAGTCCTATGACTGAAGGCAGTAATGAATCATGACACTTGGGAAAGGAAGAACAGTGACCCAACAACATGAGTTAAATTTAGACTGATCATTTCTGTGATATAAATACAGAGCTTTTTAGGATTGCTCTGAAGAACTGGTCAAGTAGAAGTGACAGAGGGCATTAGGAAAATATCAGTCTAAATTGTTAAGGATGCAACAAGCTCTGTGAATAGAACAGTCTCCTGTACGAAAAAAAAGTTAACCACCACATAATTTTGTCTGGTGATTATTATTACATAGTGCTTCCTGAAAGAAAGTATACCTGGCTGGAGTTTTAAAAGCAGTGCTAGATAATGCAGAGTGCCCACAACTTAGCAACAGCTTTGAAAGTATTGTCAATAAAACTACAGTTTGAAATAGGGCCAAGTGATAGTACGTGATAATACTGCACAATTGAAGCAGCACTTCAGTATCTAATCTTGGGATTAGAGCAGATCTGGAGGTTCACACTATTGAAACCATGTCAAGGCTGAATTTATAGCTCTCCTTGGCAGATATAAATAACAGCTACAGATTATTGGAGGCAAACTTTGATATACTTCACCAAAAAAATGCCTATCTTAAAACCATGGAAACTTTCTTTTTTACCTCCCCCCCCCAAAAAAAAAAAGATAACATTCTCAGCTGTAGTAGATGCTGAGCCATCTGTTTTCCACTATCACTGTGTTTATATGAATGTTTCTAAGGATCCATCTCCTTGATATTAAGTTTAGTTGAGCAAAAGACCTGGCTACAGATCAGCCTTTTACCACACACAAGGTCTTCATGTGCATGAGATGGTCATCACATCCTCCCCTGCGGAGACGTGATTTTGTAACTATTGAAGTGAAATATTTAGCATAGATAAAAAAACTCAGAAACCACACAGTTTGTTAGTGGTAAAAGGTTTTTTTTTTTTTCTCTTCAGGTAATTAAAAAATTTGTGCATACACACAAATATGTACACACACATACATATATATAAAGAGGAAGGATCCAAAGAAGGATTGGTTTGGAAATCAGGAAGGGGAAATAGAAAAGTGAAGGAGGGAAAAATAGCTTGGAAAAAAATGGGGAGATGCCATATTGGAAAGTGATCTTTTAAACATAGTTTTTCAAGCTGTGCTTAGAAGCTGTCCAAGATAGAGCCTAGAATATATCTGTTGTGCTAATGTTTCCTTGTCATACTTGGTGTATATCATGCATGTGATACTCCAAGTGCAGTTACTGCTGTTTGTTTTTCAACAGCTACATGAACCATATTTTTGGCAGAAATTGTTTATAATGTTTTGTGCCTCTTATTACTGTACTTGCATGGAAATTTCAAAGTGAAAATTATTGCTGTAAAACATGGCTCCTTTTTTTTTTTCAGCCTGACTGACAGATGCATCTGTTTGAGCAAGAACAAAACTCAACTCTATTAAACCAGTAATCCTTCCATATGACATTGTCACACAGCACAGATGTCCTTTCATAGGATTTCTGTCAAGGGGACAGCTTCCCATTCCACACTGACAGGTAGGGCTGGGGATGATCAGCAAAGAGATCAGAGATTACTTAAAATGCCTTTCATCAAATTTAAAGCAACCTTTATGCAATTCACTCTGGAATAAAATTAATTGTTGCCCTACAATAATTGCTTCCACTTATACGTACCTAAATTCTACCAAATTTTGGGAACGTGAGAGCTTCCCAACCAAACACAGAGCACCTGCCATTAACTCTTCAGTGTCTCAAGACTGAGGACTTCAAAGAGGGGATTTTCTGTCTTGTTGGAGCCTGAGCAGCTGGGATATCTTACTTAAGATGAAAAGATATGCGAAATAGTCACAAATATTTTACTTTTCAAAAGTAATTCTTAATAGAGTTTCCCCATGCTGAATATACAAAGTACATGGTGTTGTGATATGAGGCAACGGTTTTACGGGGTTGCACCTGCCCTGTGTAATTCACCTGCAGCTTCACTACCCACAAGTATTATGATGATATCAAAAATCTGCACAGAATAGAGCATGAATTATGGTTTCCCTGGGAAAAATGCAATTTGAAATTATAGTCTAGAAGCCACAGTAATGCATGCACTGGATAAGCAGGCAAACAACACCACAGGAAAATGAAATTACTAATTTGTTGGATGTTTCCTTTGTGCACTTGAACCAAAACTGGCCATAGCAATGTAGAAGTATGAGGTTTTTTGACAGTCCAAAATGTGTGCTTTTTCAAAGCATGCTTTTTCATGAGGTCCCTTGGACAATTTTCCTCTTCTTTTGAAGAAGCCCCTTAAATAAAGGGCAGCACATTTCTTTATTCTAAACAAAATAATCTCCAGGCTAATCGAGAAACAATCAGACTTTTACTTCTTTGTCCTTTGGTATAAGAGGGGAAAGCTTTCAAAAAGACATATTCATTTCATTTGCCAGAAATGAAATCCAGATTTAAAGCTTTTCTCTAGCCCACTACTGTTTTGTTGCTTTGGAGGGAAGTTATAGCAGTGCCAGGCCCTGGGAAAAACTTCAACATGTGTTGGTAATATTGCAAACTGAATTTAGAGTCCCTCAGATTCAATACTGGTATATTTATTAAGAGCAAGTCTTGCCTGAAGTTCTTTATGGGAGTTCATATGAAGCTACTGGCACTCTTTTCTAGAGTGACTTTCCTGGTTTTTATCCCTAGCGATGATTAGAGCAATGCTAATCCACTTCCTAGGACATCCCACTGAGGTACAAGTCACATAATTAACAGCTAGTAGTTTTGACCATGATTTCCAACAGAGCCCAGCGAATTGGTTCCTGGAATCTCCTGCATAGCCTTGCATTAAGACAAATTGCTGCTGGTTGGAGAGAAAAAGTAAACCCAAATGAGAGAGAAAAATAGGATTTCCTATAGACGGCATTTTTGTACATGACCTGTATTCCCCCAGATTTCATCAGGACAGTGCAAAGTGTAAGCTAGAATAGACTTCTTCCCTTTTTATACTTTGTAAACAAGGTATATTGTACAGATAATCTATTGCACATCTTAAAATATGGAAGTGACTCTGTCAGGATTCTGTAACAGTGATTTGTGATCAAATTCCCAGGTAGTATGAAATTATCTCTACTGAGATAAATATTAGAATAAAAATATCAATGGAGTTACGCCAATTTCTACAACCTGGATATCTGTGGTCTTCACTACTACTTTTACCATTCCTCATTCAATTCAAGCCCTGCATGCACATGTATATTTAAAGGCTTGAAGAGGAACCAGCATGCAGCAGCATTCTTTCATTCAGGCTATCAGTTTTAGTCATCACCTCTTTCTACACCTGGGGATCCCGAAACTTTCTGGGCATGAGATGCCAGTTCTGCATTTGCAGCTAACTGACTTCGTGTTGTTGAACAAGACTCAAAAGACACTTGTCTGATTCAGGGATCTGAAACTATGCAGAAAACACCGACACTCCCAGTTTTCACAGTATGTAGACAGCAAAAGCATCAGTCAAGTTCATATCTTTCCTTCCTCTGTTCTCTCTTTCCTTCAGAAAGAAAAAACTCCAGCCTTTGTTATGAACTTTGTATTTTCACTCTTTTGCCACACCAGCTGGGCTACAGATAAAATGTAATACTGCTGTGGTGCCATTCCCTCACTGAAGAATAATCAACTGGAAGGGGAAAACTCCAGAATTTTAAAGTAATACTACTGAAAAAACAGCCTCAGCCTCCTTTACTTAATGTCTCTTGACTTAAACACTGATTCCCACTTCAGTGATCAAGGCAGTTGACCAGTAGGGCCAGCTGCATCAGATACAAAATCAGAATGGAAAGGTGACTGCAATTTGGAAAAGCTTCCTATCGGCCTTGGGGGTATTTCAGTTTAAGACTCAAGTGTAGCAGCTCCCAGTTTGTCCAGTATTAAGCTTCATAAACATTTTAGTATTAAGGTTCATAGCCATTTTTAACCATTCTGCAACACCTTAATTTTTCACAGGTTGTGATGAGCTTGATGAAAGAAAAGTTTTAAAGAACTAAACCAAAAGCCAACAAAAACCACTCAACACATTCCTGCTGGGCTCAAAAAGTGAATGCACTCTCAGATGACCCCTTGACATTTTCCAGTCATTGCAGAAAGGGCTGTCCCCTCTCTGGAAGTAATCTAAACACTGATCCTCCTAACTATCAGAAAAGAACCAGAGATGAGGAAAAAAAAGGCTTTTTCTGATCAACAACCATCTCTTAAAAATGCCAATATATAGCTGAATAAAGGTTTGTTTTACATGGTAACAAACAAATACTTGTGCAAGGTTACACTCACAAAAGCAGAAATAGACTGGCTATGATATAGGAGAGTCTACAGAAAATCAGATTACTTTGCTAGGTGTTTCCTTTACCAAAGTGACAGTGAAAACCTGAGATCAACATTTATCTCCCAAATGGGCTTGAAAAAGCTTATCACCTTTACATCAGTTTAGCATAAATATATTGCAGCATAGGATTTAAAGGCAATAAAAGTACAAGCTTAGTATTAAGTGCAGGCAGAGATATGCAAACAGCTCTGGTGTTAAAGACAGGAATCACAAAAAGGCACTGGTACACAGGGAAGGCTGAATTCAGAAAACAGTTAACCTAGAACAGGACAACATAATCTAAAACTTTGGGACAGAAAAGCCCATAAACTACAGGAAGGACTGAGGTGGGATAAGCTTTATGGCAGTAATTATATTGATGTCTAAGTCCTTAACAGAGAATGACACTGGGTTTACAAAAGTGAGAAAGCTAAATAAAGAACTGGGAGTACTCCTACTTCAGTTTTGTTGCTCCCTCCCCCCTACACCCCCAGGATAAGTCATTGTTGAGCAGGACTAATGCTCATGCTTGACATCAACTTCATTATTCAACCTCCCATTCAAGAGCAGCATGGAGTCAAACTCAGAGTGATCTAAAAAAGAGAAAAATCTTAAAAATATGTTCATTCAATAATTTTTGCAACTTTCTGTAACTCAGCAACATTTGTAGAAACCTCAGTCAAAAATTTTTAAGAGTAGAACACACATCTGTCAAATCTAGGCCAAGTTTCTAGATATGAAACTCCAGGTAAAACCAAAAAAATATCAGGATAGTTGTGTGGAACTTTTAGTACAACTGTGGGGGTAAGGTTTTGAAAAAAGAGAATTTACATTATGGCTAGGTATTCTGTTTTATTTTAAATAGGACATTGTATATAGATGGAAGACACTCCACTTTCAGTTTCTCAAAGATGGGAGGAGGCAATTATGTAGTACAACAGAGAATCGGGGCTAGCCATGTACTATCAGCCTTTTCTACGCTAATGCAATGTTATCAAGTAGTGGATGTTTTTCAGTTTAATGAGAACAGTGGAACTTCTGAGTCACTGCCCCTATAGACAAAGCTTTCATTTTTTAATGCTTATGAAAAGAGATTCACCTCATTGAATAATTATCCTTTGTCCTCATAGTTATTGATATTTCCATCACTGACCTCAGAGAAAAAAAAAACAACTTGTGGGTGAAAAAACGTTTGCATTATAGGTGAGGAGAAATGAACAATGCAATAGAAGACAAAAAAGTACAAGAAATTACTGCAGATTTCTTTAGAATGAAATGAGAAAGGGAAAGAAACATCAAATTAGTTCTTTTACCACTAACAGGACTTTCATTGCATACAGAAACAAAATATTGAATACACAGGCAGGATCAGAGTTCCTTGTTCTTAGAAATCCATAAATGGTTTAAAGTTTTGCTTTTCCACTGTAGTTTTTTTACACTTTTTTTTTTTTAACTGTGAAATATCAGGAGCATGAAGTGTCCTACACTTCTCTCACCCTACAATTGTTTTGTGTTTTTTAAAAAAATCTTAAAAATAATAAAAAAAAAGACTTAATCATAATATAACCTGAGCTGCAAATTTTAATGATGCCCTAGCCCAAATATAGGGTATATTTACTTATAAAGAAGGCAGAAAATAGTAAGATGTCAAAAGATGTTAGGAAGGAAAATCCCAAATTGCAAGTAAATGGCTGGGTTCACAAACAAAAATGAAAACAGAAGACATATGAGACATCCACACCTTTTGTCAAAACAGAGGGGTTGGAAAAAACCATTATTTGTTTAAACACAGGCTGTAAACTATAAATAGTCAAATACTAAAGATGAATCAAGTTTTACTTCGCACCTGAAACTGTATGACATTGTATCCTTTTTTCTTGTAATTAGAGAGATTTTAAGAAGAGGTGTCACTTGAGAGCTGAAGTGTTATCAGTTGGTCTGGGAAACATCTGTTTGAAGGAATTGCTCTGCCTCTAAATTTTAGTCTGTTGCTGTCATCAGTTGAAGTCTCATATCTCATCTCCAAGAATTACAAGCCAGAATTATTGAAGCTAGCATAAAAGGAAGATGGGAAAATGCCCACTGTGCAATCCATCATTTGCCTTCTTTACGTAAAATGGTACGTTTAGATGTGAAAACTTACAATCTTGTACAGAGAAGTACTGCTGAAAATATCAAGGTATATTCAAAATTTTGGAAAAGGTGAAAGTGTGGGGGATGAAATGTTTCCAAGAGAGAGAATTGGGCACAAGGACCATTCACCTTGAAACAGTAGTGCAAGTCTAGTTCACTTAAAGTACTAGAGATGATGCTTTGAAGACCTTTCTATAGCTCCCTTGGATACCACTTGTGACACCTACCCCTGCCTTACCAGCACCTCAGCTGGTTATAGCTCACAACAAACCTCGTATGGAGGAAGGAACAGCAGGAAGCCTCCTCTTCAGGGAAGATGCAACACTGGGAAGTCAGTGTGAGAAAACTCATAAATTGCATAATATCTGCTTCATAAATAATCTGATACTTCTGAAGACCTGTATGTCCTCTGACAAATGCCAAACTCCCTGGTATAAATATATCCATTGAATTCACAGATCTTTATTTCAGGACTCCTTACCATATTTCCACTGGCTGTTTGAGCCCTTTTATGAATTTCACATGTGTAGCTTGCTGTAAACCAACTACTTATCTGAAGATTTTTGGGGGCTGCTTAAAAATAGCCTCAGAAGAGTTATGAATCATTGATTAAAAGCATAAACACTTAAATTTAAAACTCTGAATTTACTTATGGTAAGATCCATGAAAAGCTAATGCTTTTTAAGCATGAGAATAGCATTCTGCAGGCACCACCTATTCGTCGACCAGAGAAAAGAAGACATTCATTTATGTCCCTATAGCACTTCATATTTTCAAAGTCTTCTGCAAACATTACTAATTAATCCTCATCTACTCTTGCCAAATACGCAATTGTATTAAGAATTGACCTAACATAACCTTAAATGTTAAACAAAGCAACAGTCTACAGAAATGACAAAGAAAAACTATTCAAGCAAGGAGCTGGGAAGCATTCAACTCACTGTTTCATGAACATTTATTAATTATCAAGATATTAGCTAAATTGATGACTGATTGGAGTGCTGGGGCATTGCAGCTATACCAGAGGTAAGGCTGGTTCACTAAATAGCATTTCTTATCCATGAGGAACTCTGCAGCATGCTGTTTCCACGAAGATGAATTTGATTTAGTGACAATGGTCTCTTTGTTAGTGTTTACAGGTTTATAGGATTATTGAGCCCTTCAGATTTCAAAACAACAAAAGTCCCTAAAGGATTTTATTTTAAACTCCTGTTTATTTGCTAAAACACGAGTTAATGCAATTTTTGGATATGAAATACACTGTGCTGAGTACTCTATTGCTAAAGTAGCATTATCTGAAGAGTGAGGTTTAACAATAGAAACACTAGGATTAATCTTTGTCTCTCGTTCAACTTGTCTTTGAGAAGCAGAACATGAATCACCTGTGATCTTCAAAAGACAGACATTCTCTTGTACTGTGCAGCATACTAATTGTATGATTACTATATTTTACTGAATACTCATGAAGAAAATGGTACAGGCTCAACTAAAAATTATTAAGTACAAACCTCAGTTTAAGCAAAAGAATTCTACAATTTTCACCTTGTTGAAAACCAAATATAAAACACACCTAAGAGATACAGACAACAGCTAAAATAAAAATACAAAGCTACAAATGCAATACACATAGTTATTTAGAATTGCCATCTTTATTTTCTTTCACACAGAGTTTTCCCGTGTTTTGAATTTAATAGTGCAAACAGAAATTAAGGTATAATATCCTGTCAATATTTCAAAGTTCTGTATTCCATATATCAAGTTCATGAGTTGGGCCAATAATCAGCAATACCTGTTTACTTCCCAGAGAGATTACTTTGAAAGTTTCTCTATAACATGTTATCAGGGGGGAAAAATTCTGAACATATTGGGAACATTTATGGTTTTCTGGAAATTTAAACACTACATATTACAACTAAATCCACTGCTTTAGGAACTTTTCAAAGCTAGACTTACTTATTTGATGGGTGCGTTTTTGTTTTGTTTTAATATTATGGCATAGCCTAGGAGGATAACAATCAACTCCTCTACACCTCTTATGTGTGCACCATTGTATCAACACGACTCATACAGAAGCAATATGCCTCTGTTTTCCAGTGTAACAGATAAAGCACTAATAAAAATTAAAATAACAACTACAGCAAATAGTGGAACTGCAACTGTTAAGAGAAAAGTATGCTCTGATAACAGAATTGTTGATATGAGGGGAAGGGTAGTGGTTTTATGACACAGGAGGAGTAGAACATGAACAAGCCAGCTGAACTTTACCCAAGCTGATGCCATTAATAAAAATCATTCAGTGATTTTTGCAACAGTAGTGTAAGGGGATCAATGGTTTCCAGATATATAACTTCAGAAAATTATTATTGATCTTGGTTATCAACTTCCACCCAGTTTGTTTAATGCTACCGCTTTTAAATAATTACTTTGTCTATAGAGATAATAAGGTTGAACTTCTGACAGAGAGAATTTGCCTTTTATTCCATGACATTTTTCTAAAGGTGTCTTTAGGCTCACATTCAACACAAACTAGGACTGACAAAGCATGTGAGACATTCCCCTTAAAAAGAAGGTCTAAGTCATGCTGGCTTTTACTGGTTCAATTATGGAAAGACCTCCCTCACTTGCACAAATTTCTCCATTTATTCTGTTTTCTGTGAATGCTTTAACCTCTACACAAAAACTCTTCGAAGAGGCTTACTGCCTTCAAAGCCTATAGAAGGAGAACCAATAAAACATAAGTCACAGACAGAAACCTTGAGTGGTCAACTGCCTTTAAATAAGGGCATGCATGTCATGCACACTTGAAACAGATGTTCAGTTTGTGCACATCTGGATTGGTGTTGGGAGTGTCTTCTGCCTGCTTCCAACTGTGGATAAGAGCCAGGCTGAAAAACAAGAGAAGTTTATAAACTCTGTGCTCCTGATCCATCCTCATGTAGTCGTGATATCACTACTATGCTTAATTAGCATTAGCTATGAGTGACTAATGTTATTTATTGATTACTATTAAATGCACTAGGAGCCTAAGCCTGGAACAAATATAGAGGGCTAATCTCAATTACAGATAACAGAATGGTGTAGATCAAGGAGGCAGGGAAACAAAGTCCAAGGTGACAATAATCTATTTGCTGGTTTATAATGTTCTATAACAAGAACTGTTGTAAGATATTCAAGTTCCCAGTATTAGAATAATAGAATCATAGAAAATCCTGAGTTGGAAGGGCCCTACAAGGATCATCAAATTTCAGCTCCTGGCCCAACAAAGAACAAACCCGAGAATCACACCACCTACCTGAGCATTGTCCAAATATTTCCTGAGCTCTGACAGGCTGTTACTGTGATTGTCTCACCTGCCCTCCCCTCCACTCCTTATTTACCTATTCCTCAAATGTAAAATTTTTAAATATGCCAAAGGGTCACTGATATCCCAGCATAACTGGTATCATGAAGGAAAGCAGTGAGGATATCTGTAAAAGGATGTAGTACACTGAATCTAGGGGAGATGAAATAAAGCTAATCAAGAAAGATCAGGTTAGAAAACTAAATAGTATATACTGAAATAAAATCAACAAGAAGAGAGTGCTAGGATTCAGAGGAAGTGAGGGAGTATAATCGGCAGACAGGAAAGATGTCTGGAATTTTTCTTTTGCATTATTATTATTTTAAATATCAATCTAAAAGGATATTGTGCAGTGGCTTATGTTTGTAATTCATTGTCTGCTACTTGTGTTTTAACATGAGAGGTCAGGAATCAGTCTCCTGCACTTCCTTCATGACCCTGTCTGCATCCTTGGGCACACTACTTTACATGCCTTCATTTCCTTATGAAAGATACATTACAAGAGCAGTATGCAGCATTTGGATTTAGGATTAATGATTCCGATTTTGGAACCAATAAGTACTGAACATGCAACCAGAATGTTCAAGGTTTCTTCAAAGTGTCCACTTAGTATCTGAGCTGAACTCCATCAAGAAGCAGAGGAAAAGACCCTGGACAAACCAGGAAGCTGCTGACAGGTCTGTTTGTGCAGGGGTGTGTCTGTTCTTTTCCAATTCAGGTGAGTGTGTTACTACTTTTTCACTACTTTTTCATCCTCAAGAAAAAAAAAAAAATTTGCTCCATATGCAGTTAAGAAGACAGTATTCTAAAATTTCTCGAACTCTTCTTGATTATTCCAGAGCGCACAGACCCATGATAAGCGCTGGACATGCAGACGCATTTGTAAATAGGCAATTATCCCCTAAAGGATGGAAATTCAGGGGTTTTAGAACCAATTTCCACTACACAAATTCTCTTCATGTACCACTGAAGTATTAACATCATCCAGCTATATAATCAATAATCTTAGAGTGCATTTTGTAAATCACTTGTGATACTTACACCAATGCTCACTTACACTGGGCATGATCACCTGCCTCCCAAACTTTTAAACATTAAAAAGGACATGAAATTTTGAACATAATTCTAGGTTTCTTAACACAAGAGTCTGTAGCTCAAAATGAGCCAGGAAAAGAGTACATTATGCAAATCAGCACCAGGGAAATGCACTTTTGATGATAAATATAACAGATGACCACCTATGACCAAGAGATGTTGCTCTATAAATCCATATGGGTGGCAGTGGGTGAAAATCAATAGCTGAATCTTTATTGGCACTGCAGCAGAACTAGCTGGATTTATGGTTCAGTAAAGATGGGTGCAGAAGCACCTCAAAGGCTCAGATGCTGCTGGGTAGCTCCCCTAGTGAAAAGTCCCACATCAGGAAGCTTCCCCTGTTCCAGGGTTGCTACTGTCCTTTGTTGTGAACACTTAGACACTGGAGACACCATTCACACGTCCTGTGTCACCTGAGTTGTACACCAGGTTGGACAAAACAGGTTTTAAAACCTTTAATCAACCTGCTGCGTAATGTCAGATGTGCTCTGAAGGGAAGAGAAAAAGATCAAAGAGAAAATCAAAGAGAAGCTAAATTTTTGGAGGAGTGGAAGAAAGGCATAGTATGCCCCAGCTTTTTAAATGGTGATCAAATTTCATTGCACAGGAAATAAAAAGAGAAACCTGCTGATACTGAAAGACTGAGGTGGAACCTGACTCAGGACAGGAAAGGACATATCTGTGCTTCGGGACTGGATTAATTTGACAGTTGCATTTAAATGTGTGTAAAGCATTTGAGACCTGTTTATAGGAGTGTGCTCCTGAAGGAAAGGTGGCTGTGGAAGTGAAGACTTACAAATCTATCCATTGCAAGTTTTTGGTCATCATCTAAAATAATAAATGGCCAACTGACAGCTAACTATGAAGCCTCACAGAGGTGCTCCTTTCCCAAAGACTTGTATCATTTCAATGCAATATTTTCCCCCAAGGACTTAGAGCTTACCGCATTCTCTGCAGTTTGAAAAATTTTGCAAAACATATTTTGGACTACTTAAAAAAATTAAAACTCTCCAACCCTGAAATTAAATCTTCAAACCCTTAAATTTAAACTCCATATGTGCCTAATTCCTGTTTCCATACTCTCTTAACAGATCATTTTAAATCTGAAGCAATTACACTGCATCCCTCTGGTGATTTTTTCTAAAGGAATGTTCTTTTCCTGTCCTCTCCACCAAGCCTCAAAAAATAGGGAATTATATATGTACACACACATATGTATATAAACATATATCTCAATAAGCATTTATAGCTGTGACAAATTTATTCTTACTGTCAATTTAATACATCTGTTTTCTATTTGAATTTGATATAGAGCCTGGTGTTTTCTATTAGATCATATAAACAAGTCTTTGATTTAAAACAGGATTATTTTTCTTCACAGAGATTGAGGGCAGCAACAAACATCACTCTTTCTGGCAATACAAATGAGGTGGTAATTCCATTAAATATAATGATTTAAATAAGAAAAAAATTAACTAAAGAATTTAAAAATCTTGTCCACTGGTCTGTTCTGTCTACTGATCTGGACAGAAATTGTTCTTGCATGACTGACTTTTCTAGTGGATTAAACCAAAATGAGACATATTTCATTTTTCCAAGTCTGCATGCTTGGAAAGATCAATCAGTTTGCTGTCATTAGTAGTACTGATGTGAAGCCCAAAGCAAAGTAGGCACTTCACTCTATTGGATGAAGCTCACTTTCTGTTCTAGGCTTTTTAATAGTTTCTTAGAAAGACGAAAAAAAGAGAATGCTTTCCTTTTCTCTAAACTCATATTTTTACTTTCGTAAAAGAGGACAACTGCAAGTCTGCAGATGTAGTTTGTAAAATAAAACCTTAAAGGATTTGAGTGAGAGCATGTCATCTGACAGTGAGGGATTAGGGCCATAATCAAATTTTAACGGGAACAAACCCTCCCTCAAAGAAGTAGTACATTCCTAAAACAGAATAAGTTCATCTCAGAGAGGGGCATTTAATTTGTAAAGCATACCTTCACAGAAAGGCAAAGTGCTGTAGATTCTGACTGATAGACACCTTGCTATTCTGTCCAAAAAGCTGGCCCACATGGGAGGACTGGGCTGTTACTGAGTACTGCCATAGTAGCCAGCACTCCAGAAGCACCTAAGGTACCTCATCTTGTTAAACCTCATACAACTGGCCATGGCCCATGGATCCAGCCTGTCCAGATCCCTCTGCTGACCCTTCCTACTCTCCAGCAGATCAATGCTCCCAACCAACTTAGTGCCCTCTGTGACCTCAGTAAGGGTGCACTTGATCCCCTCACCCAGATGATCGATAAAGATATTAAACACAACCACCTCAAAATCGAGCCCTGGGGAGCCCCACCAGTGACTGGCCACCAGCTGGATGTGACTCCATTCACCAACACTCCT
Source organism: Vireo altiloquus (assembly GCA_013396875.1). Classification (NCBI taxonomy): domain Eukaryota; kingdom Metazoa; phylum Chordata; class Aves; order Passeriformes; family Vireonidae; genus Vireo; species Vireo altiloquus. The sequence goes on along the minus strand of VZRF01004121.1, from coordinate 726,893 downwards.
GCCTGCCCATCCAGCCAGTTTTTTACCCAGTGAACAGAGCAGGCACCCAAGCCGTGAGCAGGCAGTTTCTTCAGGAAAATGCTGTGGGAAACTGTCAAAGGCTTTACTACAGTTTAGGGTTTTTTACCCAGTGAACAGAGCAGGCACCCAAGCCGTGAGCAGGCAGTTTCTTCAGGAAAATGCTGTGGGAAACTGTCAAAGGCTTTACTACAGTTTAGGTGGACACATCCACAGCCTTTCCCTCATCCACCAACCAACACCTTGCCATAGAAGCAGATGAGGTTGGTTAAGCAGGACCTGTCTTTCATGAACTCATGCTGCCTGGGCCTGATCCCCTGGTGGATCATCCTCTGCATGATGGCACTCAAGATGATCTGTCCTTTCCCCAGAACCAAGGTCAAGCTGACAGACCTGCAGTTAGCCAGACTGTCCTTCCAGCCCTTCTTGCAGGTCAGTATCACATTTACTAACATCTCTTGCTAGTCAGGCTCTACACAATTAAACTGAGCTTTACATACGTTCAACCCAGACAGTAAATCATTTGGAAATATATGATGATGGAATTAAACTAAAATTCAGCCTATTAAGAAGAATGCTTTGACACCATCTGTACCAGGAATGGATCTGCTGAGCTGAAGTGATTTACAGAAGCACGACTGCTGACGGTAGACCATCTGTGATTCTGAGAGGGAAAGGGAAATATGGAACAAAAACATAGACAAAGTGTGAATAAGCTAGAACAATAGTGAAACTCAAAAGGAGAAAATATTATCTATTTGTTTCTTAGTACATCCCAGTTTAATATCAGTATCTGAAGAAATGTGGCTTCCTTTAGAGTATCTGGTAAGAAAGAAAGGCAAAAATGAGAATTACAACCTGTTGTTTTAATTTTTTCCCACTAATATTCAAGAGATTATGCAAAGGATTAAAAATAACATTTGAATCTTGTAGAAAGACGTTGTTGTTGGTTTTAGTTAGGGTTTGTTTTTTTTATAAAAGACTCAGAGTTTATGGATTGATGATTAGAAGGTTTTATTTATAGATAGATATATAGATAGATATTATTAAAAAGATGATTGATAGAGAGAGAGAGATCAAGCAGCTTCTTACAGTAGGTTCAGGAGCTGCGATCACCTCTGTGTCTCTCTATCTGTCTGTGTCTAGAACTAGACTGGAATGCTCAACAAGAACAGTGAGGAGATTTTTTATTGGTTAAAGCAAACACTTTACTATAAACATTTTTCATATTTACATTTTTATCTTTTGGGAACTACAGTGAGCTCTGTTTAGAAATGGAGTTAACTATTACAATTGAAGATAGGTTAAAAAGGAAATTGCTTTTTTCTGAAATTTTTCAAAAACTCACTACCAAGTCGAGACCACAGAATCTAAGCAATTTATAGCAACTTGCAAAGCCACCTAACTGACCTTGTCCTAGCAAATGACAATGAGTCAAATGGCAAATGAGTTAGAATGAGACTTGAAAGATCTTGAAATCTGGAATAAACCAGGAATCTTGTCCCTCTGTCTAGATACTGAATAGTGAGGTTTACATGACTCTAGAAAGAATCTTTGAACAGACTAAGGAGATTATGCTTTACAAATGAAATGTAGAAACAAGAAAGAGAACCAACACGTACACTGATCCAGTTTGCACTGCAGCAGGCATGAGCACAGATCTTTTGCAATCAAAATGAAACAGAGGGGCTCTGAGAATTTCACAGCTTACTGGCCTCAGCTCTCTGGCTGTCAGTCTACTCCTTGACACTGGGGCCCAAGTAACCATTTGCCAAGAAAACCTGGGAAAAGTTCTCATCAGTTCTTAGATCCAGAAGGAAAAACATAAGCACTTGCAAACTGTGGAATGTGTTTTACAGTGGTTACAAAGTGTATATGAATAGCATTTCCTTCTAGTGAAAAACTCAAATAGAAATAGCTATTATGCAAAATAGACATCTATACCCCCTCTAACTTTTTTTTTTTTTTGTGGTTGTTGTTGTTTTTCTGAAGCTTCATATTTTCTCACCTAAGATTCAGATGATTATGTTTCCTGGTGTAGCAGATGAGATGGAGGAATCCAAACTTTCACTCAGTATATAACACTGGACTTTCAGTCACAAGTGTAGTAATGCAAAGGCTTCAGCTTAAATTATTAAGTACTATTTCTTAATTTTTAGGGTTAGTTTAGCTTGATAAAAGTTAATCTCAGTCAGCTCAATAAATTATAATCAGTATTTTTATTAAATTGAATGTTTTCCATAGTAAAGACAAACTAGTGGAAAAAAAAATTAAATGGGATTTTTGTTTGTGGGAAAAGGTAGTATAGCATATGAAATGTACCCAAATCAAATGGCAGAACCTTGGAACTTTTATTTGAGAGTACCAAAACCTTTTTATACACTCAGCTAGAACCCAAACATCTTTTCAGAATTGTGCTGGTTTTAAATCCCATGAAACCAGCTCACGTGGCTACATTTTGCCTTGCCTTCCAAGGGTGTGTTCAGTATAGGATCACAGAACATGCTGAGCTGGAAGGGACTCACAAGGATCATTGAGTTCCACTCCTGCACAGGACACCCCAAGAGTCACACCATGTGCCCAAGAGCACTCTCCAAATGCTTCTTGAAGTCTCTCAGCCTTGGTTCTGTGACCACTTCCCTGGGGAGCCTGCTCCAGTGCCCAACCATCCTCTAGGTGAAGAACCTTTTCCTAATATCCAACCTAAACCTCCTTGTCACAACTTTAGGCCATTCCCTTGGGTCATGCCACTGATCACCACAGAGAAGAGATGAATGTCTGCCCCCTCTCTTCCCCTCATAGGGAGGCTGTAGACTGCAGTGAGGTGTCCCCTCAGTCTCCTCCAGGCTGAACAGACCAAGCAACCTCAGCCACTCCTCATAAGGCTTCCCCTCAAGGCCCCTCACTACTCTCACTGCCCTCCTTTGGATGCTCTCTAATAATTTCATATCTTGTACTGTGGTGATCAAAACTGCACACAACAAAATAGGCTTGGGTTGGTTGCAATTTTGTGTTTCTGGAACTGGGACAGAGATGGAGAAAAAGATGAGGAAATATGAGTTAGAACAACCTTATATGGACTTCTTGTATAACACTATGATCAGGACTCTTGCTTCAGGGGTTCTTCTGATGTATCACTTAATATTTCCTGAAAACTATAGAGCTGGTGGGTATTGAGCTAATCATGCCTTTATTTCTAATATTTTATATCTCATCTGTCATCCACTGTGGCAGAGAAATGGACTCTTATACGGTGGATGCAGAATAAAATCAAGTTTGCATGGATTCAAACAAAGACAGTTTGCCTTCCTGAGTCATGGTTATTAGTGGTATTACAGGACAGAAGAGTGGCTGAACCCTTCTGGTTTACTTATGAACCTGTTATTTTGACTGTGGAATATGCTTTGAGAGAAATATGGATCTCCACATATTCATTCTTCATAGAGGAAAACACATCAAGTCACATTTTTGCTGGCTACAATGTCTGAAAAAATTTCCAATGTAGCAGCATGAAACAGAACTTTCCACATTCCCAGTGCATATATGTCAGAAATACCAATAAAAGTAATTGTTTTGTTATCCTCAAGGGATAAACTATGAATAAATTTACATTATACATAATTTATAGACATATTAATACAAAGCTAGCAAGGCAAGACATGAAAGGACACACATACACCCAACAGGTCAGTAGGTGGAACAACTCATTTCCATGTTACCCTTGAGCTAGGACACTGGCATTTTATACACTTGTTCAGATGAGACTGATGTGCAAATTGTAAAGCTTACAGTTAAGGAAATGAAGGTTATATAACATGATGAGGCACATTTATCAAGTCATCATAAATGCATTCCTTGTATGACGGGTGATTAGAAAAACGTTAATTTTAATACTGGAGATGTTACCTGGTACCTTGTGCATTGAGTTGCACCAATTTGTCACTCAAATAGCAAAGAAATGTTAGCGCCAAAACACTATGGCTTACATGCACTTTGACTTTTTAGGAAATCTAAAAAGGAAAAAATCTCACTCATTAAGATGACATACCAAGTTCATATGCCTACAGTGCAAATTTGCATAATTTCTATTTTGAAGTCTGGGCCTTAAGAAAAGCTATGCCACTGTTGTTGAAATAGACAAATTTTATAAATAATCTTTTCACAGAATCATAGATCATTAAGGTTGGAAAAGACCTCTAAGATCAGCAAGTTCAATAATTAACCCAGAACTGCCAAGTCCACCACTAAGCCATGTTTCCAGACACCACATCTACATCTTTTGAAAATGTTCAGGGATGGCCATGCCACCACTTCCCTGGGTAGCCTGCTCCAATGCTTGACAACCTTCTCTGTAAAGAAATTTTTCCTACTATCCAACCTAAATGTCCACAACTGATGGCACAAGTCAAGGCCATTTCCTCTTGTCCTACTGCTTTTTTCTTGGGAGAAGAGATGACCCCCACCTCACTACAATATTCATTCAGGTTCTTTTGAACAGATGCATCTATTTGCAGATCTTCATTAACACATTTTGTGATAAGCCAGAAGCATTTTACCAGGAAGTTCATAGAATGAATGAATTACTGACAAATGCCACATTCACACAGAAAGTGAAGTGGCTACTAGAAAAAAAAAATGACATCAGGAAATAAAGAGAATTCAGCACTATAAAGTGCATATATCTAAAGCCTATTAGAAATTTACCAAACAGAAAGGAATTAACTGTAAGGAAATACATACCTGGAAATCAATTTGGTTAACTTCTCTCTTGTGAGATATGAAAATATATTGTATTAATTCACAGGCCTTTTTTTTTTTGGTCTCCTCAGTGCTTCCAAAGACAAAAGTGAGTTGATTGACAAAGCTTCAAATCAGATAGCTGAGAAGTTTCAGGACTTGTAGACTTATTGGTGGAAACATTAAATAGAGTTACAATTGTTGTGTAAATTAACTTCATATTTGAGCCTACTCATAAATCTGGTCTGCATAAAAGGTACTTTTAAAAAAATCTTTCCAAGCTATAAAGCCTACCAAGTTAGTGAAAACAATATGCATTCAACTAGTCCTGCAGCTCTGACATGAAGGCTGTATTTTGTTTCTGCTTGTTCATCAGGAACAGAATTGACCCCCAGGGATCTGATCTTTCAAACTTGCTTAAAGTCAAACACATGAAGAGTTCTACTGGCTTCAGTGGAACTACTCATATCCCAAAAGCTAAGCACATGCACAAATCCCTATCATCTTACAAATGTGCAAAACCAACACAAGATCTTTGTGTGGGTTTGCTCCCAGCTGATGATGCTTTCAATGAAGGAGAAAAGCGTGGTACATTAGATTTGTGTAGCATGGCTGTAGGATATCTGAGGGCCGAGCTAGAATTGGATCAGACACTGTTATACAAAACACAGAAACCTATTTCTTTAGCTCTCTATAGGACACATGACTGTGTAGTGTAGGGAGAGACAGAGATCGACTGCTTCATTACACAGAAGAGGTGAGAGTGATGCTCCTTTGAGTGCTGATACAGCACAGGAACAAGTTCACACAGGTTTAATTCCCAGACCTGCTGAAGGAACAGTTCCTTGCATTAAATAAGATTCAAGAAGGGACCATCGGCTCAGTTTGGGAAACAGCATTCCTTAGATAATTTGTATTACTCAAGAAAAAGGACAAATTATGACATACAAAGATTAATTATGAGATGCCTTAAATCAATCAACAGTCAGGCACATTTCGAAGCAAAACCAGTCAAATGACTGATAGAAAAGTATAGATGAGCAGACAATGTTGGACTATTACAATAAATTTCTACAGCTAAATCCATCAGAGTGAAAAGAGGTAGACGGGATTAGAACAGCACCAAATTAAGCCAGTAAAGTTAAAAGAAAAATAAGGACATTGAACAGATCCATCTCCAACTGATGCCAGTTACATTATTACACAATTTGTCTGATGTAATTACAGTTTTAGGACAGACATAGAGGTGAACACTCTTGCAGTTGAAGCAAGGAGGATTTAGAATCACAGGACTTAAATTGACCTGAGGCTGAAAATGAAAAACACAAAAGACTAACAAGAGCCTATATAAAATAATGACAGCAGGAACAGGATAGAAATAAATCTCCCACCAACAATAACACAAAAGAGAAATAAAAGACAGATTTCAAGACTGGCTCACTGAGGCCACAGTGAAATAGCAGTAAAGGCAGTATGCTAGTAACCTCTGATCCTGGCAAATCCTGTGCTCACACAGCAATGAAAATTGTTAAATGGAAAGATGTAGTAAGACTTGTGGAGCTTGGTGGAGGAATGCACCTGCCTGCAGGGAACAGCCTGGAGGTTGATCTTGCACAGGCATAGTCCTCTGCATAAGTAACAAGCTCACCTGTACACAAAAAATAATTCTCCTATGTTTCCATCTAAACAGGTACTAAAAGCAGGTACAAGTGTAGGAATCTCATCATACTCTGGATCCTAACTCTTTTATGAGTTAGTTTTATTGAGACTCCACGTTTTTCATTCTGTTTAAAAGAGAGGCAATAATGGTGGCTGGTTGCATAGGATCTTCATTATCATCACATATTCATGGGAGAAGCAGTAGATTTCCCATCTTAGAAAATTTTTCAGGCTTTAACAATTTTCCCGACAGCAAGATTAAGTCAAGGCCTTTCAAAAATTTTAAGAGGGTGAAAGGTAAAGACCAAATAGTCCAATGTTATTTGCTGGCACATTTGGATTCTGGTTCTGTTGTAAACATATGGGACCCCCTCTAAGAAACCTGCTGTTTTGAGGTGTCTAATTCTATACAGAATATCTATTTATGAACCATCTCAAGATAAATACATTCACGTGCGTGTACAGACTGATGAGTCATTCTGCAATAGAAAAGATTTGTCAACAAATAACTGACCAGCTATGACTTAGGCATATCATAGTCTCTCTCTAGTTTTATGAGCTAGAATTAAAAAAATTAAGGCTGTTACAACACATCTTTAAAGACTGACACTTTGCGACATTTTCACGCCAGATCTGCCTCTCAGGTCTGCACTAGCACTATCTGTCACTTTCAATCAGATGCTTACAAAAATCATCCAAAGGTGAAGGAACCAGTGCATCCAAAGGTGAGCATACGCTGCAATAGAACACTACTGGAAGATATTCAATAACTCCGCAAATGATGCTGACAGAAGACAGATATCTAAAAGACAGGATTCTACGTATTGATATACATAGGGTAATATTTTGTTAGCACATTATGTATAAAAATATATAATCTGTGTCGGTGATAAATGCTTACTTAGTATACGATGCATTCAAATCGCAGAATCACAGAATCGATTAGGTTGGAAAAGTGCTCTGAGATCGTCGAGTCCAACCTATGACTAAACACCCCCTTGTCAACAAGACCATGGCACCAAGTGCCACACCCAGTCTTTTCCTTAAGCACCTCCAGAGTCGGTGACCCCACCACTTCCCTGGGTGGTCCATTCCAAATTCGGGCTCTATTTGGAAGGTTGATTGAACAGACGGCCCGGTGCTCGCGGTGGCGATGCTGTCGGGTGTCCGGCACAGCAGCACCGCCCGGCGAGAGGCTCCGGCCGGGGCGGCAAAGGCTCCTCGCCCCGCTCCCTCCGCCAGCGCTGCGCTCCTGCACCCCGCCTCTTACGCCATGCAGGGGCGACCTCTGCTGTTCCTTCTCTTCTCACAACTACCAGAGCGGGAAAAAACCTCAGCAAACCAAACCGAACCAAACCACACCACCACTTTTCCTTTTGCGGAGGAGGAGGGGAAAAGAGGCTGTCGACGTTTTTCCAGTGCATCGCAAATTATGTGTCCCGATCCTCTCTGCCAGCTCAGTCTGTTGGCCTCAATATTGGACGTCTGAATACGAGATCATTATTTGAGACAAATACATAGTATTTATACACAAGCATTTACATAGCAGATGTCTTATTTGGACTCTGAAAACAAAAGAAATAAAATAACGTGTATTCTAAAGGCAGTTAAAGAACTTGATCAAAAAATGCCAGTTAGCTAAAATGCTACATGAGGTGGTGATTTCAAATCATGTCCTGTTTTTACAGGTTTTACTAGGAATGACATTTGGGCAGCTTGATGCAGGAAATAAAGTTTTTACAATCAGTGCTAAGTATGAAACCTCTCAGGATGTTCCCTTCCTAACTCCACAAATTGCACAGCACAAAGAAGCCACATCTCACACTGAAATAATGTAACAAATTCTGCTCTATTTTTCAGCAATGGAAAAACCAACAGCAGCACAGCAGTAGTGCTCCCCATCCCCCAAAATAACCAAAGCTTTCTCCTTATTTCTGTTTATAGGTGTCTTGTTGTCCATCTAAAGCAGCCTTCTAAAAATTTTTGTCTTTCTTTGCTATTTTTATTAAAATTTTACATAAATTGGGTAGGAAGCATGAAAGAACATAAACCTAGAATATTTTTTAATTCTTTAGTGAGTACAGAAAATTATCTAAAGGTAACTCCCAGGACTTCTCTACATTCATTTTAAGGAGGTAAAAAACACTAAAAAACACCAGGTGTTAATGTAGAGAGTCAGGACTTCTTTTTTTCACGTAAGTAGCTAGGCACAAAAGTTTCAGATCTTTTCCCTTTCAATAAATTTCTTTCACTAGCTACCAAGAAAATGAAACAAAAGAAAAAGAACAGGAGAGATATGTTCTATCCATTTTCAACACATCTTCAATTATGTGAAAACACATTTGAATGTCTACCTTATGCAAAAATTACTAATTTCCCCTTTAAGCATAAAGCATTTCCAGAATCCAAAGTAGAGAAACATAATTGCTGTGCCGTCATTGGAAACTATGGTTAAATAGAAACTTGACTTTGTTTCACAAAAATCACCTGGTTTTTAAAGCCTGAAAGAAAAGGATGCCACCATCAGCATTCACATTGACAAGAATGTTCCCAAATGCCTTATCAGGGTGATTTAATTTTCCATCTGCCTGTTGGATTTGCTTTGCATGAAGATCTGGACACATACAAGAATGTGTGTGTTTTCTTTTTCTGCCATACTACTAAGAAAGTAACTCAGGATCACAGAGCAGCCTTTTGCTGCAACTAATCCCTCCGGATCTGGCCGAGTCTTTCAGGCTGCGCTTCCTGTCTCAACCCGCCTATGCGTTCTGAAAGCAGAATGAAAAAAAACCAAAAATTTGGCAAACAGCCATTAAAAAAAAAAAAAAACAAACCCAAAACATTTGCTATGCAGGTCGAACTTCAAAGAATGTTTAAAACCCCCCGCAAAAATGAACAGTGCAGAATCTTAGTTATTCCTTGGCTTCGTCACATGGTGTCAGGGTCTTTTCTAGGGTCAGATTTGAGCCCTGAATAGTGGGAAACCCCAATCTCTGTACAGCATTGGGAAGAAACTGCAGGGTTTACATCATCAGAATTAAACCAACTTCACTGAGGTAAGGCTAAGGACCTGATTATTTTTCCATATGAGCAAGAGTTGATTTAGAAATCCACAAAATAAACCAAAAAGCTATTTTTTATTTTTACTAACAGTTAAAATTATCAGTAAGTTATTTAAAAAATATTATTATTCTCAATATTTAAACACAGTAGTAGTGACTAATAGATGTGAGAACCACATTTACTAAAAACATAATTAAAAACAGATCAAAACCTAGGGCCAGACCGACCACCTCTTACACACAGTGGAAACCTTCATATTTGCAAATTTCAGCTGATTGAGATCATCTGTACATATGGGCAGCAGAGTAAGGAAGGAGGCATGAACCTATACCTCTATCTGTCCCCTGTTTTAACTTCAGACTGCTATATGCAAATATAAATGACAAATGCAAAGTCTTCAAAGCATTCAACAGACCTCTATAGTTCACATGCTGTGTTTAGGAAAGTAGGCCTTACACAGAAGTGATCAAATGACTGTCATTTGTGAGCGCTCCTGTGAAGCATCCTCTTATGATGGAGAGCCCAGAAGATCTCTCTCTCTCCTTCTGAATTTATGATATACCTATGAACACTGAACAGGCCAGCCTTGTCACAGCATGGGTGAGTTCCCAGCCCCAGTAAAAGCAATAAAGAAAGCTCCACAATGCTTCAGAAGTCCCTAATGTCCATGGGATGTCAGTGTTAGCTTTTCCAACAGAACTCCTATTATTAGCCTGCTCTCTTCTCCCACAACAAAAAGAGAACACGACAGTAGGGAATTGACCAGACCTTACATTTCCACACACAATAAGTTGTACGTGCTCCCTTTATATCAATATATGGTATGTCAACAATGAAGGAGTTTTGGCTTTTTGTTTGTCTGGGGGCTTTGTTGTTGATGGAGTTTTTTTGTTTGTTTGTTTTTGGTATTTTTTCATTTGGTTGTGTTTGCATTTGTTCTGGTTTGTGTTTAATAGTGCCAAGAAACACTTCTGCTTCCTAAATGGGGTGGAACATTCTATTTAGCTCCCAAAGCAGCATAGATCTTCGTTCAGTATTCCTTGGGAAAAAAGCAGACATACATTTTCATGACCTTTTTTGTTTCTCATGATAGGAAGGAAGAACAATTGTTCTTGCCATGTTCTGAAGTTTTTTAAGCTTACAGAAGTGTTTGTAAATAGAATGGCTTTTATTTTGATTACATATTCTTAATAACAAAGAACAAGCAATAGAACTGCAGGTAATGCAAGAAGGCTGCAGAAAAAAAACAGGCCGGTGAATATGAGAAAACCGTATCAGTGTTCCTTCCTCACAACACAGGAAACACCTATTGGCCATACCACTTTTCATCATGGGCACTGAAGCAGGATTAGAAGAGTGTTTAACCAGACTATTTAACCTTCCCTGAAAGAGACAGAGTAACCCAGTCAGTTCCCACTCTGTCACTACCTATGCCCTCCAAACCATCTCCCTCCCATGGCGTGAAATATAACTAGATGTTTCTTTCCTTCCAGTGATTTATTGTTCTGTAGATAAATTTAATCCTCCCATTGTCTCCCACATAGTTCTTTTGCAAAAACTTGGACCCAGGAAAGACTTCTTGAAAGGAATATAGATTTGCTATTATAAAGGAAGGGAAAAGCCCTACTGCCTCTTATGTTGTCTTCAGAGGGGCAGAAGTTCACTACACATTGCATCAGCATGTATTGCTCTGTATGTCTCTTGGGGGTTTAAGATTAAAGTACTCCTTAGCAAAACAGCTAATAATAGTGGCAAAGAATTGTGATTCACACATATTCTGTCATTTTATGTAATATTCATAAACATGTGTTTTATACCTGAATCTCTGGTATAAATGGTATAAAGAGTGAAAGAGTACCATTATTTGCTTCACCTTTAAAGATAACAAGACCTCTCAATGCTGCGGAAGTTTTTCTCTCCAATGAAAAAGGAATGGGCTATTTCCTACAACTGCCAGAGGACTGAGGTCTGCCAAGGAGGCTCATTTTGCTTGCATCATCTTAAAAGAATGATCCACCAAGGTATATATTGGCCAGCACAGCATCTGGAAACTTTGCAGCTGAAATTGAATGCCAGACCTCACTGTGGCAAAATATAAGAAAGCTATTTACAGTGACACATATGACAATAAAGATCAGAGCATAGTTTTGGCACAGACCAAAATTCAACCCTCAACTTTCTTTATGTTTGCCAATATCTGGTTTAGTACAATTATTCACTTAACAAGGCTTTTATTTATCCATTTCAAGAAAGAAGATAATGGCAGCAAGTATTTAATTACTAAGGCAGACTAAAGGGGAAGAAAAAAATTCCTTAAACCACATCTTAAAAAAAAAAAGAAAAAAAAAAGACGCCAACCCACACAACCCTCTCAAATATGCTCTTAAACTGTCCCAGAATTTTTTTACTGATGTTTTATCCTTTCTCTGGAAATTTTCCTTCTGCTTCTCTGGAACATGCACAACACAAATTCTTGACAGAAACCTAGTAAGCTAGTAATACACACCTCCACAAATGTATACACATGTATACAAGTTCATTACTAGATACTTTAATACTTACATATTCTGTACCACGGGAAGCACACATTCCATGTACTTATATAGATGGACAGATAAGCCACTAGTTGAGTGGAGAGTACTAAAGAGGGAAATTATGCCTTGAAATATGACTGGGTGATTATATTTAGACTCTGAAAGATCCACTGAAGGGGGAATCATCTGCTTTACTAAGTAAACTCCTGGAATAAACACTGGATGTACAGTATTGGTCTGCAACCTAGCAAATCATTGCAATGTAGAACATCGTGTGGATTATGAATGTGCATTAAATAAAATGTTGTTACAGAGTTTTTCTCCCGCTGTAGGATGCACTCAACACTTTCCTCCTTCCTGCCTGACAATATGTTGCCATGCTATAAAAGCCCTAATGCCCACTTCAACGATTAGCTGTACATCAGCATTACTACTTCAAATCCACAAGTTTCACATCAAGCATTAAATGGGATGAATATTGATCTGCTAAAGAGGATTTATTTATTTCTAGCTCTATCCAAAGATCAACTACTAGCAGCTTTTGGTGGATCTGTTGAGCTCTCACAGCACAAAGCTACTGCATACATGACACCGGACTTGACATTTCAGTTCTGGAAGAAAACCAAACAGTAAATTCACTGCAATAATCCTAGATAAATGAGATGATCACTGGAAAAGCTGAGATAGTTAAGTGTTCTATCAGAAAAGTCCAAAGGATGATATTGAATTGTTGCTACATAGTAACCTCTCTCATGACAACATGGCACAAGATCACCATATCAGATGCCAATATCTTTGCCTTAAAAAACCACCAAGTCTTCAGATTATCTTGGAACACTTCACAATTATGTTCTGAGATGAAAATTTTATACTCAGTATGAGTATAATCAGATACATATCAATATTACAATGTTTACGCATTCATTCCTTTTTTTGTCCTGCTCAGTCAATAACACACTAATAACTGTATAATGCATTCAAGAAACACAGATAGCTATATTTCAACCCTCCCAGCACAGGTAGAAGGTTTCTTGTGATGTTAGAGTTGTCCTCAAAATGTTCTTTTCACTGTATTTCAGCAGGGATCATCTTTTACTCTTTGACACTGACAAAGTAGGAAAACATACAAATGAGGGCTGCAAGCAGATTAGAGATGAACTGGTGAGCTGCTTTGCCTTTTATACTCAGATGGCAAGGGCATAAGAGAATGCTATGCTTCCACTGACTTTGACAAGGAGTGTTTGAAATGCCAATGTAAGAAGCCATGAAATTTTTGCTGTGTCACTCACACAGAAAGGTGAAAAACTCAGTCAAAACTTTGCCTCAGTGCTGTGATTTCATCAAGACATATCATTTTGGTAGCTAATAACATCATTCTAGTCATCTATTAAATGTTTCACTTTTAATTATCTGATTTCTCTGTACCAACTTTCCCTTATGAGAGGTTTGTTTTAAAGAACACCTGAAAAAGAAACAGAAACAATGACATAAAACAAGAATATTTGCTGCTCTTAAAGATTGCCTCATTTTTGCCTTCTTATGAGACCACAGTTCCCAAAAAAACCTTTCCAAAATCAGGAAAAAACCTGTGCAGCATGTTATCGAGACCAGATCTGAAAGCTGAAAACCTTTGTTTTGTTTGCTTGAACTCTGTGAATTCCTAAATGTCCTTGCCAAAGGTAGCACTCAGTTTAATTAAGTTTTTGTCTGTAAAACAGTGTCTGCTTCACCAAGGCCAGAGGACTTTGGGCCAGTTCCAAGAGTCAATTAAAGAGGAACAAAATGTATTTCAACATTAGCCCTGCATTTAGACAAACTCCAATAATCTGTTTTGTTGTTTGTTTTCTTAAAAATATATCTTCCATTTCATCTGTATATAAAAAATAAGACAGGCTTCTGAAGACAGCCTTTATATGTTCCAATATACTTCAAATGCAGAAGTTCGTATTATTTATAAAATCCCTTAAATGAAACAAATCAAAAGAAGTCTAAAAAGGTAATCTGAAATCTCTCCTGGGTAATCTCTGCTTGGTTAAATATCTTTAATAGGATATCATTACTGCAGAGCCCCCACAAAATTTTCTCTTCCAACAGACCATTTCATTCTTTCGGAAAAACAAAACAAAACAGTATAACCATAAGTAAATAGTGTTAGAAGAGTCAGTTATATGTTGCCTGAAGCTTTCAGGCTATTTGTATCTGGAACACATGAAACAACACCAGATTCATATCCTGAGAAGTAAGAATCTTTTTCCTGTCTTTCATATTCTCATAACATGGCTCTCTATAAACTACCTTCTAGGAACACTGTCTACATTTGCAACATAATTTGGTAAAAAATTAAGTCACTAATTCTTTCAGTTTTTTCCACTACTAAATAAATTTAAAATAACAGAGTGCAATATAAGGAAAACTTACATAAAAAGATAATGTTTATAAATATTTCTGTAGTTTGTTGGGAGTATATGTCTGAAGGAAATAACATCAGAAATATTTGCTTAACTCTGGTTTAGTACATAATGCTTTTACCTAACAATAATTCCTTTCTTCACTGACACTTCATAACACTTATCAGTCTGAAAAAGATTGCATGGCTTATGGTTTGAATATAACAGCAAAATTTCAGGCATGGTGAAACTCTGCATTCTATCTTTTATCCTGACAGCGTCCTTTTGACATCCCCATGGTAATTTCTGCCTCTGCAACTTGCTGTACTATTTAATTAAAAAAGGCATAAGCTCTTTCTTCTTCCTGCCCTTCCCCCAACCTTTTACACTAAATTCCCAAACTGTTGAAAAATGCTCATATTTTTAAATAATTTTATGGTGAGTTTAAAATCAACCTTTTTATTCTTTTTTTCTTCCCCCCCCTCTAGATTTACTTACTCATCCTTAGATCACATCTAATCTGCATGAAGAAAATGAAAAAATAAGGATGCCATAAAGCAACATTTGGTGTTGAAACATAGACACTGGTCATCCTTGAAATAATCACCAACAAGGGTATGACCAAAGGCCAAACTGTTCTGCAGAGCTTCCACCAAGTCATGTGGGGAAGAACCAAAGTGAGCAATTCATAAAAGTGCAACTTCTTCAGGCAGCAGCGTCTCCCAAATGTGCCATATTAACATGTAAATCACAGATACTTCTGCAAGTCATATTTCCACACAATAGAACATTTTCTCTTTTGGTACAAAATATCAATTTATGTAACTTTATGTGCTAATTAGGAATTTTATGAAATGTCAGTCTGTCCCATCCCATCTCCCACCCCCAAGCATTCAGGTTTTAAAGAATGATCATAATCCAAACAGCACTATATGATGAACTCTTTGTAATACATGCACCATGTGAAATACAGATGAGGATTTTTTTAATGTACTGTTCTACAAATCACAAATTCTAACACTGCCTAACAAAACTCCTAGCTGCATAAAAAGATGCAATAAACCTCTCTAACAGTAGCTGATTTGTATGCAACATTGACCATAAGGGTAACTCTTCAGTAAACCTGAATCTCATATATAATGCATAGCAGTTAATAAATCATAGTAAAATCAGGTGGCTTAAAGCCAACAATACGCAACTAGTAATGGAAAGGAGGGAAAGATTTATAGAGAAACAGACTCTGTCTGGATTTTGCTTTAAAGAGGCTCACACAGTGCAGTGGGAAGATCTTGCTTGTGGTTTCCAAGTGGACACATCTGTGTCATGCTGACTCACTTCATCCTTCCCCCAACATTGCCCCTCACTTACCGCAGGTGATGCTTCTTCTCCAAAATCATCTTCTTTGACCTTCCACTGGATTTTTTCCCTTATCAGTTCCTCAGCATCTGAGCTGAAAAAGAGAGATCAAAATAAGATCAGAGTATTGTTCCTGAAATTTCAGGAAAATGTGCTACACTAGATTTCAAACTTAAAGGAGAATACTTACAAAGAGCCTCCTGAAACTGGCTTCTCAACCCTCAAAAAGCCACGCTACGAATTACTCAAAGTGTTGCACATTTCCCAGATTCAAGATCCAACCGTACAGAAGGGAGAAAACATACTTCAGCCTTTATGATGGGAAGTATGTTTTTTTGCTTTAAATATCAAGTGTAAAACTGTTCTCTCTCTTCTCATTGGAGATCCATGAGAGCAGGATATTAGAGACGATTGCTGCTGCACAGATCTGAGAAAATTCTTTTCTTGTTGTTTTAGAACTTGTCCATGGCAACCAGAGGCACTTAGCCAGGCAAAAGTGTTAGTGCAAAGTTAAGATGCAGCACTTTCAGGTTAAGAACACTTGCAGCTTCATCAACAGATAGTGTGATGTCAATTACATATGTGTAAAAACTGGCACAGTACACTTATTTCTTAGGAATCACATTCCGAAGGCATATATATATAACTAATCCTGAAGTTCTTCAGTTCTCTGTTACCTTTGTGTATGTCACTCAGTCTACGGGGAAAACATTTTTCTTTTTTTTTGGTTGTACAAAGTTTATGGTTGTCATTGCTGGGACCATCCTGATTCATGATTTAGCTTGGAAAAACTGCAGCAAAATTTGTAAATCGAATTAAAACCAAACCCCCACTTCTCCGGTCTAAAAAGCAAATTACAAGACGTCCACTTATGCCGTGCTTTTAAAGCCGATTTTGTTATTAAAAATACCCCGGTGTCAGACTGGTACCACCGGACAGAAAGCTTTTTAAAATTAAAAGCATCTTATAACACGACGATCCAACGCACAAATAAACCAAGGCCACGCTACCAAAACAAAACCGGATGAGCAGAGCCCCGCACGGGGGGAGACTTTGCCCTTTGCCGGGTGCGCTCCCGAAGCGCCGGGAGCGGGGAGCGAGCGCTGCCCGCCCGCAGCTCGCTGCCCGTCAGGGACCCCGGCCCGAGTCCCTCGGGAGAGGCGGCCCTGCTGCCGGAGGGGCCCGGGGGCCGCGGCATGGATGCAGGGGCACCGGGGAGCTCCGGGGAGCTGCGGGGAGCTCCGGCCGCTGCGCAGACACCGCGCTCGGCCCGGGCTCGGCGGCGATGCATTCCCGGCCCGGGCACGAGATGGCAGCACCCGCTTGCGGAATGCCGGGCAGCGGGCACCGGGAGCGGGCACGGCCCCGGGATCCGAGCCCGGCTGGGGACAGCCGCGCCCGCAGCTCCGCTACACCGCGCTACGCCGGCTAATTACAGGATTCACACAAAAAATTACACCACCGCCCCCCTAGCCACAGTGAGGTGCAGACTGGAGACAAAACCACCATAGCAAAACTGACAGAAATAACGCGAAGTCTACCATTTCAGACGGAGATAAATATTTAATTATCACCTACTGCCATGGAAGAGGATGGGAGTTTCTCCACCATTCCCGTTGAGTGGAAAGGAGTGGGGCAATATGTTTTTCACAGATATCCTGTTTTCTACAAAACAATTATTTTTTTCTTTACCTGACAAATTATTTTCTTGCAACTTATTTGCAGTACCAAACAGTAGCAATGAAGTCCTTCAAAATGACCGCTAAAAGCGAGTCTCAATAGTATTTATTTAGGGATGATCATGATGATAATAATAAAGAGAGTTTTAAAAAGTAGTTC
Organism: Vireo altiloquus; assembly: GCA_013396875.1. Lineage (NCBI taxonomy): Eukaryota > Metazoa > Chordata > Aves > Passeriformes > Vireonidae > Vireo > Vireo altiloquus. The sequence continues at coordinate 709,300 of VZRF01004121.1, read as the reverse complement.
AAGTTTGCTGACAGTTTGTGCATAGTTTGGTCTAGTTAATTTTGCAGATTTTTTTATGACATAAAGCAACACGACCAGCACGAACAGTTACCAGCCCACAGTTTTCCATGTCTGCTCTGCTTTAAAAAGGTAGGAAGATAATTCACGTGAAATATCCTTTATTTAAAACTGTCTTGCAAAAAACCAGGCAAGCCCCTGCAATTTGTGAGCTTCTATGCAAGCAAGGGGCTCTCAGCCACTGCCAGCCTGTCCTTCCAGAGGCACGGCAGGGGCCTGGCCTGAGCACTAATCAAGCCCATTTCCCTACTGCAGCTCTCCCAACGCACCACCCCCTGCAAAAACAGCTGCAGGCAGAACCCACTAATTTTTATGCCCTTGCTTCAGAGTATTGCCCATCCAGGGGACAATCACTGGAATCCTGTCTTGTGCAGGTACAACTCATGCAGGTGCTGTTAGAAAGAAGCACAAGCAAGAAGGAATCCACCTGGAAAGCAGCACCCACTCACTGCCACAGTGAGGAATGCACTGCTGGAAGGTGCTGTGCTTTCCCTGCTTCATCAAACTGGGAACAACGAGGCCCAGAGGATGTAGAAGCACAGAGTGTGCTGATGAATGAAAGCACACTGCTCTTACATGCACAACAACTGACGACAAATAATCACAGCAAAGGTTTTTCATGTATCAACGCAAGCATTGGATGATGCTTTCCTGGCAAGAAACGTAAAGTTACTAACTATACTCCACATTGTCTTTTCAAATAGCCAAGAAAGTGTTATTCCAGAATTCATAGTTAGACTTGGTAATATTTTGCAAGGAATGGTCTGCTGGCAGACTCCGAGGACACAGCCTGTACAGTGTCTCGGTCTGTGGTTTGACTCTAGCTCTTAGTCAGAATATTCCACTGTCAATCAATCCTAAACAGAAAAAGACAGAGCTAAGGCTATTAAATTAATACATGTTCTTGTTTTTGTTAAGAAGATCGGATGAAACAAACAGCAAAAATGTATAAAACCGTCAAGTTAATCAAGAAATAAATTACTGGAGAAAAAGTTTAAATAATAAACATCTTTTTTCTCAATACAATCCCTAAAATTAGAACAGAAGAGAGCAAAAATCCTAAATATTTTTAGACCAAAATTCCAATAAAAATATTATTTTGTTGGGTGGGTGGGGACAGGGGAGGGGGAGAAAAAATTAAAATCAACTAACCCTCTTTTTGCCCTGCTCCCTCAGCTTCTTTTGCAAGAGAGTTACATGCTCCATTTCAAGAAGAGTCCTAATGACTCTACATGGGTTCAGCCTGTCTGCAGTGCATTTAACTGCTGTTTAATCCCTTTAAATCCTAATTTATCACTAATGGATGAGACTCCCTGAGCAGGTAGGGGCCCCCAAAATCTGTGTTTGCTTCTATTGGTTTTTTTTAAGTCCTTAATAGACCATGCACAGAGTGTCAAGCAGATCTAAAAGATGCAACTGGAAAACAGTACATTAAGCTTTTGTATTGACCCCCATTTGGTTATGGTTTGTAATATATGCTGCTTGAAATACTGGTATAAACTCAGCAAAAGATGATGTAAGATTAAATAAAGAGGGTCAGAAGTTTGGGGAGAAGCACTGAACAGTAGCAGAGGAGCACAGCAGCTGTTACACAGCACACAGCAACACCACAGAATAGTTTATGACAGGAAGTGAAGAAAATTCCACAATCCACCTGAAGCTACAGTGGGAATTATGTAGGCAAAATATAGTTATTAAAATTGGAATGCAAGCAAGACTTCAGGGGCTAATAATGCTTTTCTTGCAAGAGATAGCAAAAAAATCCCCAAGCATCTTCATTGACCACAAACTGCAAGACCACAGCTTTACATCTCAATTGAAAGACATGGCTTTTTCCATGATGAATTGTCGCAAGAACGTGATTTTTCTGGGATGTGATTTCCTGGCCAGCAGTCTCCATTTCCTTCCAAAAACTGCAAAAAGAGTTAGTGATTTTGGGATTAAAAAAAAAAAAAAAAAAAGTAACCTCTCTAATATCTCTCTCTCTTTATATATATACATACCTTTATATATATACACATATATATACATCCCAACATATATATAGATAATTTATATAAAAGAATCCTCTTTAAAGCTATTGCCAATGTTTAAAAAAAACTGGCCAGTCTCAGTGAAATGCAATTTAGCAGTCACAATGTGATTATATTTACTATATATTGTGCCCATTAAATTTCTTTGTGCTAAAATTTAATTATTTCTTGCCTAGAAATTGAGTTAATTTTACACTCCAAATATTCACTTCAATGAGGAATTAAAACACCTAACAGAAAAATTAAACTACACAGAGCTTGTAGTGTGTTTTATGTCTGCATCTCTAAAACACATACATGTCATGCACAAATATTTAGGCATATAAATGTAGAGATTCTGAAAGTACATATGCATTAGGACCATAAATACTCCCAGAAGTGGAACACACACATTTATGCAGTGTGTATTTGTTTATACAAGTATGACTAGAGTACATAAATGTAGATAAGCCTCGTGTGTATTATACATCAAAGGTCCTTTACTGTGATATAAAAGATTCTTTTATGATGAAATTTGACATGCACAAGTTTCAAGGAAAACTATGTGGAAAACAGCTCGATAGCTCACCTCAGGACTGAGCAGTTAATGGGTGCTATTCCAATTTGTTAAATCACTTTTACAGCCACTGTATGTACTAGAGAAAAATAATTTTTTGCAGATGTTTATTTAAAAGCAAACTTGTTTTTGTATTTTGCTGCTTTGAAAGATACCAATCTCTTGCGGAAACACCAAGCAGCTGTAAAGCAGCATAGATTGCCATAACATCTTACCACATAAATAAAACATGCAATGGTAGGCACACAGTCGTCTTTAAAAATGGCAATTCTTCTGAATGCATTCTGGTATCAATAACATTGGGTGGTTTAGAAACGTCAATAAAATTGTAGCCACAGTAAGACCTGCTAAAGCAGGAGAAAGAATTTATTTTTGTTTTCTTTTAATGTAAATGCTGAATATGTTAGAAAATAATGATACATATATGTAGAAAACCCCAAGTACTCTAGTCTTTCATTACTTGAGAATATTAATTTTCCTTGCTTTATTCAGTGCTTTGAGTGACATCCACTTCTAATACAATTAATGCTGGACAAACAGATGCAACATTTAAGACTTTAACTTTGCAATCTTTATGGGTTTTTTTAAATTGTCAAGGGGAATTTTTGAGTTACATATTGAGTAAATACATAAATATTGGGACTTCTTCACTGCACCCTCCCTCCTCATAAATTTCATGCCTTATTCTTTTGAATATCACACTAAGTCCACAGTCTGTAGCATAATTTGAAAGTACACACAAATGGAGTTACTCCAGTCTCTATCAGATTCCAGTATCCTCGGTTCTTGGCTGTGTCAGACGCGCCAGGTACACACCAGTGAACAACACGTGCTGTGCCTTCCCACTGCAGGCTGGCCAGGCAAGAGCCAGGTTCTGCCTGGGAGTTACGTGACCACAGAAGCTTGTTACAGCTTAGGCTGGGGGAGCTCACCCCTGCACCGTGCACACTGCTACCAGAGGGTGCAATTACAGCCTGCGTACAGACACACAGGAGAGTTCTAGCTCCAGGGCTTCTCTGTGGGACTCAGCCCACCAGACACAATTACTGAATTTGCCTCCCAAACACACTATTAGGTGCACACTTGAAATCTGGGCTTTTTGAGCGTGGATTCATGCTCAGAGTTTCGAGCACTGTCCTTACGCCCAAACATCCGACACTGTCCTTACGCCCAAACTGTGGTAATGCTTCTTTGTGTCCTTTTTAAGATAATAATTCTTTTGATGCCTGCAGAAAAGAGGCATAAATAACCAGGGTTCACTTTCGTTCCCTAAATTATTTGCACTTAAAGTCTGTTGGAAATTTAGCAGGAATTATTTGTAACTGTGAATCGAGAACATAAACATTTACATGACCTTGGCATTCACACCACAATTATCTATAAATTCGGACTCAACTCATGATTATTTATCATCTTTCTGAAGTGTAAGCATCTATAGGCTTTCTCAAGGCTAACCAGAAAACCATCCACAACTTAAAATTGCCTTAAGCAATATTTGCAATATAGAAGATCTGATCCTCTGATCCTAAGGACAGCTATTCCCAAAATAATCTGAGGGAAATACATAGGAGAGAATACTCAAATGCAGATTATTCACACAAGGACACATTTTGAGATTGGGCCCTAGTTTGTAATTTATTATTCCAGACCGCAAAGCACAAAATACTTCATTTCTTTGTTATTATTGAGCTTTATAGGCGTTTAAGTCCTCAGCTGTCCTATTTTGTATTTAATTTTTAATTCTTTGTTTCTCCTGTTTTGCCTGTCCCATACCAGTCATTCCTGTTTTCCTTACACATTTTTCCATAGCTCAAGCAGAGTTGGGATGTTTACAGATGGCAGGTACAGGGGGTGGGGGAAAGAGCCCACACAAGAAGCAACTTGTTGGTTCAAACAGCAAGCGAGCAACCAGTGAGGAGATTTGGGCTGCTCGTCACAGGGCAGGGGCCTGGACAAGACGACAGCAATAGTCTGCTTGAAGGCAGGTTGGGACCATTACTGGTAATTATAGTTAATCAGCAACAATTGTCTTGACCAAGATACAGATCAACATTGAGCACTAACCTAACAGGACCTAATGAGTGTAATGGAGGATGAAAAAAGCCTGATTAAACTTGCAAGGCGCTGAATGACCTGAGCAGATGAGGCATTATAATTCCCACACCCTCTCTCCCTCCCCCCTTCTGCCTCCAGTCCCCAGTGCCGATGAAAACGAGTCCTGTAGCTACGTGGCGATACAAGCTCTGTGGCAATACTCTCTCAGTCGTGGCTAATGGAATTACACCTTGCCAGTCTGGTGTGACTCGATATATTTCTATGCTTTGGTTTTTTTTTTTTAAAGTAACTGCCAACTGATACTATGCTATACAGTGATTTCTTAAAAGTAATCAATAATGTTGTTCAGCAGTCTATGGTTATTGCAATACCAGAGCATTTTTAAGGCATTTTGGAGAGGTAAGGAATATCTAAGCATTTAAATAGAATTGAAAAATGTGCATGCTTTTCTTTAACCTTGTTGGTGGTGCTCTTCACACTGATTAGAAGTTCTTTTTTCTCATGAAACTTCTGTGTGGGAAACAATTTTAATCCTTAAGGTCCTTGTTAAGTATATCGTATTCTCATAAAATATCAATTACAAGGTATGCGTCATTTTTGCAGGTAATTAATTCTATATAAATTTTGGTCTGATAAGCTTCTGATGAAAAAATCTGAGAAAAACAAATTTAAGAAACATGTATTTTGGCATTTATATAAAAATATTGCTGCACATTTTACAAATTTTACATTTGAAAAAGTATTGCTTCTCACAGTATACACTATAAAACAAGCAGTAGTAGCCTTTCAGGAAAAACATTCTATAAAATGATTTTATCTATTAACTCTTCATGGTTAAAAAAGTGAATGTGCAAGAGAATTAACTACAGTTCTCTAGACTTCCCCAAAATCTAAGTACAGACATATAGACTATTTACTGAAACACAGCCCTGTCAATACCCTTCTACTTCAAAGGAAGAGTATTTTGGCCATAAGTACAAGAAAACCTGGGCTTCTGGTGTGACACAAGCCATCAAAACATCTAAAAGCCAGACAGCATTTGGTACACCTGTGTTTTGTCAGGCCACGATGACATGTTTCTCAGCCTAGCCCTATTTTCACATACGCTCCACACTGCACCTATAGATCCTTTACAGGAATTGTGCAGCCAGTTTTAGCAGGAGTGAATAGCTGGAAGCAAATCCTTATTTAGAGAGCATCTCTGCTGAGTCTTTGTTGTCTGTTTTGGGGTTTTTTTTGGTGTCTGATCTTGATATAATTTTTATTGAGCTAAAAGGACATCATTATTAATGACATAAATACTATTACCAGTTCTGCACTAAATGCATAGCCTGATGCAGCCCAGTCTCTCCCTGCTCTGCCTCTTTCTCAGTCATTAACCTCCCATTTTCGTGTTTAAATCCTGCCCAGACTCCTAGACTGCTCTCAAGCTCTGCTTGGCCATTTGCTCTAGCAAGGCACGCAAGAAAGTTAGAGTCAGGACATGCTACAGATTTCCTGTCCATTACCCCAGCAAAATGCCCAATATAGGTAAAAGAAAGGAGCACGCTCACAGTGGTCATTTTGTTCAGAGTGGGGATGGTACTGTGGGAGTAGATCTCAAAGTGCCAGGGTAAAAGGAGGGTTTAAAAAAAAAAATAAAAATGGAGAACTCCATTAGACTCCAAAGCCCATTCTGCAGTTCCTGTTTTGTTGTGCTAGTCCTACTGAATGACCTACAAACCCCTCAATATCAGGAAATTGTGCTATATCTTATTTTCTGAATAAAATAAGCCAGACTCAGTCTCACAACATTGCATTGCACTGAAGCTTCAGCTACAAAATGAGTCTGCCAGAGAAATTCCTCCCATCAAAACAGGAGAACTGATTATGGAGAAACACACTCACAAGCCTACAACCACTCTCCTCTGCGTGACACAGAGTCAAGGCTAACTCTCCTGTTATCCAAAAAGTTCAGCAGCATCAGGGTCATAATTGTGGTACCAGTGCCCTGGCTCGTGTCCTTGTGTGTGAGGATAGGGCTTATCCCAGCTCCTGTTAGGAGCCCCTGTGCTGCTTTGGGCACTCTCGCTAGAAATGGCTCTGCAAGGAACATTCACTCAGCTTTCTCTGCTCATATACCATGCTGAATGAGTGAAAGGTAAGAAAAAGCAGCTCCAGAGAGGAATAAAGTTTTCAATGAAGCAGCCAAAAAGCTCAATTTGAACACCAGTTCAGGCCAGCTGTGCACCTAATCTACATTTGCCTTTTAGGCAGACTGGAAGAACAGTGTTAGAGCCTGGGCAATCTTTAGGCAAATTTCAGAACAAAAAAAAAACCTATTAATGTTTGGGGTAGAAGATGACCAACAGGCTGAGGTTTAGTTTTGCACATAAACATCTCTTTCTGCAAGAAATATGGGATAGAAAAAGGTAATGCCTACTATATGTTAACTCTAAAAATTAGGATCTGTAACCAACATAGAGACAAAACTGATTACTTAAGCAGCTTGGAGAACCTCTAAGATTATGTAAGATTATTGTTAAGCAGTCCAAGATATTAATAAAGTCTACTAGAGATACCTAAAAACCCAGAATGCATATAAGGTATCCCATGGTTTTAGCTTTAGTTTATGAATTTAAAAAAACAAAGCAAAATGAAAACAACAAAACTCCCCAAACAACCAAACCTGCCATAAGCCCACAAAATTTTAATGATCTAGAAAATACCAGTCTTTTACACTTTCCTATAAAAGCAATAAAAGCAACTGAAGTGTGCCTACATTCAATCCAGAAGATACTTTTGGAGTACAGGATTTGTTCTGGAAATGTATTTCTTCTTAAATATAAAGAAAGAGATGGAGAATTGACTCCTTTGCTGTTGCCAAGGTTTCCCCTCCTTCTTGGTCATTCTCTCTCAAACCTTTTTAGGTCATTTTAAACTAGGACATCATTTCATGCTTCTCTACTAGATTGAAAAACCCTTTTACTTTCCAGCCCTCCTCTCCACAAAAAGACATTTAACATTGTAATTAAATATGTGTGTTTCTTTCTATAAATTAGAGTTCCTTAATTCCCTCACCACAGCACGTTCTCTCCCTTTGTCCCTAATTAATTTTTGTCCTTTTTGCCCTCTCCAGTTTTTCAACATGATTTTAAATGTGCTGACATCAAAACAGACTTAACTGCATCAGTATCACTTAATGTTTAGAGATTCTTAAATTCTTACCCACAAATAGAGATGACCTAGACTTGTCTCAGAATTTTTCATGCAAAATTTAAACATTGTAAGAGTATGATCTAGAGACATGAAGATTTTGCACTAGAAATTACAATGAAGAGAGGATACACTGCCAATAAGTCTTTGTCTGTGACTTGAGCTAATTTTGGTACTAGGCATGTTCAGTATGAAAAACATGGGCTTTAAGAAACAAGAAAATTTACTCAATATGTATCTCATAAGTCAAACATTTTTAAGGATTTAAAGAAGCCCATTTACCATTGTTAACCTACTATTGCAAAATATTGCACACAACTGAGATTCCTATCCCTGTGCAGAACATGAAAGAGAGTAGGTTTAGGTTAGATATTAGGAAAAAATTCTCAACTGTGCAGGTAGTGAGGCACTGAAGAGGTTGCTCAGAGACATTGTGGATGCTTCATGCCCTGCAAGTGTTTAAGGCCAGTTTGGATGGAGCTCCAACCAGCCTGGTCTCGTGTCGCTGTCCATGTCAGGGGGGGTTGGAGATAGATCTTTAAGGTCCTTTCCAAGCCTGGCCATTCTGTGATAAGATGCTCCCTGACATCCATGGGAGCGAAGAGTTCTCCCTCACCTTGTAGATTCTGTGCATCTCACTGGTTTGGGCAGCATTCTTTCGTGTGCTTAAATCAGAGATTGCTCTGAAGCAACTACAAAAGTTTTGGTTACCCTGTAAACAAGTCTGAAGAAAACCTTAAGCCCTAACAAGGACTACTATAAGGCCTTATTCCCAAGCCTTGACAGGGTGGAAGCAGTATCAGTCACGTACGCTATTAAATGTTCCAATGATTTTCACATCTTTTTCATCCTGGAATTAATTATTCTCAGTGCCACCTTGATTGAAATTGTACCAGCACAAGATTATTTCAGTACAATTATCCCTGACTCACATCACGTGAAAGAATAGAAATGTTCAGAGGACTGAATTAGTTTACCTACACCAGTTTTACATGACATGCTTGTGGGGATTGCTTGAAAGAGTGGAGCTCCTCCTCAATATATAACATATTTACAGAATTAGAGATGCACAGTTTGAACTTCCTTACAGAGCATCTAGTATAGGCTAACATGAAAGTAAGACAAATTTAGTAGATTTTATTTCAGTTGCTAAACAAATTAATTTATGAATCTTGCTATTTGCTTATGTGCAGTTTATTCCCAGTCTAGGTTTTCAGTTTGTTCTCTTCTGTTTGTGCAGGAAAAAAAAAAAAGGTTGTATCTCTTTACAATTTATCAAATCTGCCTGCCTTGCATATCAGTGCTTCTTTTTATCCAATTCTTACTACATTTCCTGAATAATGAAGAGGTTCTCACTTTTACATAAGGGAAGTGTGGTTAAATGAACTGAAAGCCATATCTGGACATATCCAAACACATTCCACACTTTTGAAGGTAACAACAATTGTCAGATGTTGCTTGAATAATATATAATTTTTAATGAACAAAATCCTTTCAGTTTTACTGAAACATACAGAAACTAAACTGAAAGCAAGCAGAAAACCAGGGGCCTAGTCATGTGATGATTAAATGTAACAGGAAAAAAAGGAAAATCCAAAAATGCAACCACAGAAACATCCCTGACCTCAAGTTCCAAGAGAAATGGGATAAAAATATGAGTACTAATGGACTGGTGAGTTAGAAGGGCACCTGCTTTATTCTAATTTCTTGGCTTGCCATGTAAAGGACCTGAAGAATGCATATACCTATTGAATGTTTCTATTTTCAGACTTCCCTTTTAAATGCAATATCTCAGAATCTGCTTTTAAAAAGTAATTGACAATCAAACTCTGTAGGCTCTGCTTACATAAATATTAATGTGATAGTCCTTGATTCACTGCATCTGGAAATGATGAAATCAGTTGGCTTTTAACCTTGATAGCAAATCATGATGATGTATTTGTATGAATATATACAAAATTCATTTGTATTTTGTCCTTCCATGATGAATGTTTCACTGCACAGAAGGAATAACGGATAATGCTGCATATTTGGCCTAGCCAAGATGCTCAAGGTGAACTGCAACAACAGTTTCCAAGGGAGAGAGCAGGATAAACATGCTTAATTTTGGCTGCAAGTGAGCCTGAAACATGAACTTCCAAAAATAGGGATTTTTTTCCGATTGGATAAGAACTCAAATCTTGGTCAAACCTCTGAATACTTAGGCAGAAGTTATGATTTAGACAGACTCCTGTAGGATCCTAGTTACGCTGTGCTTCAGAGAAGGATCAAAACCACTGAGCCAGTTGCCTTCCCTCCAAAAAAAAGTATAGGAGAAGTCAGAGATTAAGACCATAATTTGATATGAGAAATCATAGAATCCTTTAGGTTGGAAGAGGCTTCAAAGATAAGGCCTCCCCTGAGCCTCCATTTCTTCAGGGTGTACAAGCCCAGCTCCCTTGCCAGTCTTAAACTCCAGTGGCCATGATTCGTTTTAAACAAGGTAAATATAATCTGCTTCATAGAAACAGCCATCTTATTCACTGCACAAGTCTTACAGTGATTAGAAATTCCAGTTTAGACTGGGAAAGAAAAAAGTTTATTTAATCAATTTTACTCCACTATTACAAAAAACATTTTCTTATTCCAAGGCTGAAGAACTGCTATATATAGATGTAGATTAAGTAGGCTATATTAATTTCAGTTTTAAGCAAACACATTTTTGGTCACTACTTCTCTTTTGAAAATGGAAACCATGTGTCACATTTTTCTTTTTCAGATGCTAGAAAAATATCTCTTAGTGGTTGCTTTTCCTTACATTTGAGTTAAAAAAAAAGCCAATGAATTTTTTTTATGGTTAAACAATATCAGTGTTTCCTGAAGGTAATTTTATGGGTATACTTTTGTTTTAGAAGCTCCTGACAAAGAGTCAATTGGAAATAACTGAATCAATTATAGTGTGTTCATACTTGTCTGATATGCTATTAGGTCAGAAATAACTAGCTCTAATCCCCCAAAAAGGGAGAGTGCTGAATTTTCTTTGCTCTACTTGAACTCTCCTTACAATTATAAAGGCAAGCCTACTGGTTCAGAGATTTGTGTTGCCATGTGCCAATACTGGGATGCCTGGTAATCAACTTACTGCCTGCCACTGCCAGCCTCTGATCCTCCCAGGAAACATTAAATATTTTAGTGTGGTTGCATCCCCCTGCTCCCTCTTGCCATTTAAATCACCATACATTCTCTCTAACCTGCTCTGGGATGCTGTGCAGTACACTGAATGTCTGATTTTAGCTTAGTATGAGGGCTGTGTGTATATAATTTTTCAGCTGCTGCAGTTGGTTCGTGTAGAGGTAGACTGGGTCCAGTTGCCAACACATCTGAAATGAAGAATATTCTTGGTCTCGTTCTACTTGTTTGTTCTGTCTGGTACATTCTGCCTGTGAGCTCTGTTACAACTACATTTTACAGGGTCCTCTCCTAGCAAAGTTTCCGTTGATATATTATTATTATATGGCCATTTATATAGACCCAACTGTGTTATTTCCATTTTATTGCAAGGACATAAAAGCTGGAAATTTACCAAAAGTACTGAAAGGAAACTAAGAGCCTTTGAAAGAAAATGCCTTAGGGAAATACTGAGTATTAAATGAAGTTGATTTATAGCTGTTGCCAGAATTTGTCAAAGCTTGAGAACTCCTAAAATACAAAGTTATCCCGAAGAAAAGGTAGAAATATTTATGTTAGCAATACCAGCCATATCATTGTTAGATATACTGTTTAGTCATTGTCAGCATACATGCTGGCATGATCAGTGAGAGGGTCCCAGCCAGAATGCCCCCTCCACCCTAGTCCCACACAGTTCTCACCAAGGAAGAACTAATTGAAAGTAGGAACTTGGCTGCACAAACAAAAAAGCCCTTGTAGTACAACACAGAGTAAATAGGTTTGCCTAGGAAGGGTTCAGATTTGTAATATCAGAATGAACAGCTGTATTGGACATGTAGGAAGATGAGAACACGCAAAACTATTGTTCCTTCCCTGAAAACTCTCTCTCATCCATACCAATGAGTTCTGTCTCTATTTGTCCCTTAGGGCTTGGCTTGTCTAGGTTACAGCGATGAAACAGATAACAGCAGCTGACCTGTAAACAAGTCACTTGTAAACTCTTTGTCCACAGCAATACTGCCCATCCCTGGAAGTGTTCAAAGCCAGGGTGGATGCAGATGTTTAAACAACTGTTCTAACAGAGGATATCCCTGTCCATGGCAGCAGGGTTGGAACTGGATGGTCTTTAAGGTCCCTTCCAATCCACACCATTCTATGATTGCAAGATAACATGGCTTAGCTTTTAGTAATTCATATGATCTTGATGTCACAGCAGGGTTAGAGCAACTGCATGGAGAGTTGCTCACAGTAGAGCAGTGAAATCTTTGTAACTGAATTGTGCCTCAGACCCTCAATCCACACATCAGTCATTTAGGAGAAAAAAAAAATAAATCTGATAACCACTAAGTAATGTCTCTCCACATTTTTACATTTCTTTCGCAGCTACTTCTCTCATTCTTCCTTCTCATGGTCATTATTACCTTCCTTCCTCCTTAGCCAGCTCCCCTTTCATTTATGCTGTTTGGAGACTGGCTTCCATAGACATATCCTTTGAAGACTTCAGTTGCCCATTTAAGGCAAGGAATGAACTCTTGCTCCTATTAAGTATTTCATTCACTGATAGGCATTGATGTTCTGTCCTTCTGAATGCACTCTCTACATGTCTCAAGCCTCTGGGCAATGCTTTAATGCACATAAATTAGGAAAAACAAATGGTAGAGATCAGCATCACAGAGGCCGAATTAATAAAATAGAGCCTAATGACTTCAAGTTGGACACAGTCTCAACACTTAAGTTCTCAGAATAAGAGAATTTTCTCACAGATTAGAAGACTAATAGGGAAATTGCTTGGGAAATTGTCTTTTCAGAGAGCTTGGTTTACTTTCTACTCTGTGTTATGCAATGCTCCAAATCATGCTAAACATTCTATGTCTGGGACAGAGTCAGCAGCACTTGGGACTGGCTGGTAATTGAAAACAGGTTCTGAATCAATGATTATCACACAGTAAAACTATAGTACTGCACATGCTGCACAGAGCCAGCCAGTAACCCTAGCCATTTTCTTTTCATCTGAGAGAATAGAACCATGCACTTGAATTTTTTTTTCCTTTGGCAGTCAAGCAGTAAATGCACTGTGAACTTTATTTTCAAACTGTGTTGATATCTCCTGGATTTACTAATCATCAAATATCAACTCTGCACTAAAACAAGACACATGGTTACAAGTTTCAAGACAGTAAGTCAAAAGACTATTACACATTGTGCAACTATAAGCTTCCTAAAAAAGCTTCCATCAACTTTGGCCTAGTGTTGGGTTTTCGGAGGTGTGATTCACTGATTCTGAGAAAGAAGTTTCAGTCTGAATTGTATACCTGGATTTCACAAAGCATTGCATCAGGTTTCTCAAAACAGTTCGAATTCCTATCCAAATTCACTTACGGACATTTTCACTTAAACACTCCTGAGGATCTCCTTTAAACATAATTCATATATTGAGATTTTAGCAAGAGAAACAACCAACTACAGCTTCTTTCCTGGATTTAGAAGGAAGCTGTAGCTGAAAGTATTTGGTAAGACACCAAGGAATTTGCACAGACCTTACCAAGAGAACCAAGTTAAGACATCCTTTAAAGATCGAGTTTCCCTTTCCAGCAGAGAAGTACAATTCAGGGAAGATAACCAACAGTTACCTCAATGGATGCCTTGGTATTTGGCTCCCAGATATTTCCTCTCTCACCTTTAAGCAACTCACAAAACAGAGCTCTGTAAAAACGGGGTTGCAGGATCCAAGTGCACTGTCTCTGCTTATTTCCAGGTTTAAGTAATTGGCTACTCAGTAGAAAATGTCCTTTTCCCTCTCAGGTCTGCAGATTTCCCTGAATGTTTGTAGTTCCTTTTTATTGCTGCTACTAGTTGGTATTTCAAAGGCCGAGCAAGGCCATAGTTAACCCCTTTATAATGTTATTGCCACCCATGGCTGGCATGGACAGATAGAAATAAGAAAACTGAATGGCTGAGACAGAAAGTCTGAACTCCCTTTCAAATCGCTGCTGTGGCTTTGCAGAGTGAGCAGGATTAAAGGGTAGTAAGAATTGATTTTCTCACAGGAGTCAGGTATAGCTATCTACAGAGCAATCAGGTTTCTGGAGCAAGAGAACATAATTTGTAGAATGACTTGATTTTTCAGGCCAGGACTGCAGCTGATATATGTCTGTGCCTCTTTTGTCATTGTCTAGTGAACAAAGAAGGTGGCAGCTGAAAGTTGGAAGCTTGGTGCACAAGACACTTTCACAGACAACTATTGAAATGATCTTTTGTACTTGAATTGAATTTTACATGAATAATTTCCATATGTGTGTCTGCACTTATAATTCTAAAATTCTGACAATGTGAATGTAAATCCTGTATTACTACAATTTATAAAACAGTATAAACTTGATAGTCAAATTTCTTCCTTAAATATTAGCATCACACAAACAGCTGCACTGAAGATCTCTTAAATACAGCTTTTTACATCTCTCAGTTTTGCAAAGGTGCAGTTCATTTTATTACTAGAGTCTGAACTTCTTAAAACACTTCAAAATTTTTATTCTGAATTTCAGCTATCGCTAAAGACCTTTTCTGGTGGTGTTCTGCTATTGATGAAAAGAAAATTGTTTTCTTGAGGATTTACATTAGTTTGTAGTTTCCTCTGCTTGTAAGTAATTAGTTTTGCTGGAGTGATTTTAAAGGTAAACACTAAAGTTTGCAAAATTGGATCCTATTGTAAAGTTATTTTTGCCAGCTGTTTACAATTTTGTGATGTTAGAGCTAAGACAATGTTCAGCCTCTCAGCTCTTAAGCCAAACAATTGTCAATTACTTCTGTTGCATAAACTTGTTAACCTGAGATCTAGAGAGTTTAATGGAACATAGAAAAAAGTAATTTCAGACTTTTAAAATGGCCCAGGTGCTTTTCATGATTTTATAGTCAACTTTTTCCTATTTAAAAAAATCTTTCAATTTTTTCCTTTGCATGGTCTTTTTCACAGAAAAAAAATAGAGAGAAGGAAACTTGGAACTGAAATTATTTGGGGAAAGAAAAAGGTTTAAATAAGCAAAGTCAATGATCTGAAAAAAAGATCCACATTCTCTTGGCTGCAAAAGCTTCTTTAAAAACCTCTGATGTTATTGAAACACTAATGGATAAAAAATTTCACTGGAAAGTGTAGTTTTTTCATCTTGACATTAGCTATTCAAGTTGAGTACGTCTGGACCTGTTTCCATAACTTACACTGACAGAAGGCAGTGGAAGAGTTAATAATGTCTTCTTTTTTCTTCACCTTGGAAAATAAGGAAACAACAGGACACTGGAGAGATTAGAAACTAGATCCCAGGATTTAACAATCTTAAAAAGAAAAGTTCCATCCCTGAAGCACTGCAGCTTCCAAAGCTCTGAAAAAGAGCTACCTATGATGTGCAAAGAAGGTGCAATTTACCATATGAAATACACACATACCCTAGTGAAAACAGTTCACTGAACAGGTGAGTCCAAGCTGAAGCCTCATTTTTTCTGGCTTAAATGTGCATCATTTGAATGCACACAAGATTTTACACATTCCTGCCGCATTAGCGTAGTACTGTGTGTGCTAAAGAACTTTAGCGTTTGTGGGATAACCAATCAATGAAATAGAGAGTATTATAACTTCTATTCAGCTTAATGGGAAAAACATCACTTTTTTCTGAAAAAAACTGAAGTTATAAAAGCAGGCATAAGAGCAAGTGTATCACTTCAACTTGCAGATATATTAATACTTTCAAGAGATAATCACGATGCTTTGGAAGAACTCTCAGGTTCATTTTCCTTCTGCTGTCAGCATGGGTTTTTAAATAAAGATAGTTTTGATTATGCCTTATTAAGCAGTTATTTAATTAAGGAATTGGTCAAGTAAGTTGCTGATCTGGATTCAAACCATAGCTCTATCACAGAAAACCTTTGAAACCCTGGGCAAAACATTAAACCTTTCTAGGCTTTGGTTCCAAGTTTGTAAAATAAGAATAACAAGACTTCATTATCCAATATTTTACACATCTTATGTGCCTACATTGCAAGTTCTGTGCAGAAAGATTGTATTTGTATAGCGCCTGGCACTATGGAGTCTAGATAATCAATGTTTATGCATATGGAAATTCTTAAAGGCTCTATCAACTTACAATTCCTAGACTACTGCCTTAAACACAGGTTCTGGGTAAGTCATATCTCCCCTTTGACAGTCTCACAAATCCTTGTGATATACATTATTCACACTAGCACCATTTCTGATGTACCTAGTTCTCTTGGGAACTACCTCTGAATGTCATATTTACAGACTTGCACTAAAGTATATTGAAATAGGTATCAAGCCCAGGGAGCTAAATGCTGCAGTGGGTTAATGCATTAACCTTTAACATCTGGAGGCTTGAGGTGAAACCCTGGTTCTGTTGAAGTCCACAGCAAAGTCTCACTGACGTCAACAGAGCTGGAAACTGACTGTAGAGGTTCTAGCACTGCCCCAGTCATGAATAAAATAATTCTTTATCAGTGGCCAAGTGTCCAGTGAGCACCCACCTGCTTTGCACTGAGCTACCAAAGGGCCAGACACATTACAGTGATTTGTCATGGCAGCACCTTCCCAAGAGCTGGAATAGAAGAGAGGGTTTGCCATTGTGACATGAGATGCAGAAGTTCTTTGAGAAGACTTTTACTTGTCTCTTACCAATACTTTCAGGCTTTATGCTTCTGCCTTTGCACAGACAACCCATACACATATATTCCATATCCTTTCCAGCACATCCCAGTCTAAATATGATGACTGCCCAAATTAGAAAAGAATTTTCTCTAGAGAGCAGGAAACAAATTCCTTATAATTTCCTTTTAAATTCTTGATCAAATAACTCAAACTGCCATACATTCAGCTTAGAAAAGTGTGCATCACATGTCTAACTCTAAAGCTTGAAGCAACCTTTAGGGAAGAGTAGAAGAAATACTTTTAAATACAAAAAAACTTGAGTAAGTCATGACACCATACTGTCCAAGATTGAGAATCTGCATCAATAATAATGTACTTTCCCTCCATGATCACTCAGTATGATTTCCATACCAATTTCTGAGTCAGACCTATTTTAAGAAAATATACCCTAAGAAACATAAAACTCAGGACATCACTTCCAGAAGAAAGTAATCTCTCCAATAACTTCCTGACACTGCAGATATTCACTGACCCAGACAACATATTTCTTCCTTGTACCTGGTAAAGTTTAAGTCCAGCATGGTGTGAAAATATCCCTCTGCTCTTTATAAAATTGAGGAAGAAAACTTATCTAGATTTGAGATATTTCTCTGGGGATCTTAAGGTTCAAATGAATTATTGCAAATACAAGGTTAAAAATGTATGTTTATTCATATTTAAGCAGAAATAGAAAGCTGTTTGGTAAAGTGTTTTGCAGAATACTGTTTTCAACAGTCACTTTTTTAGTTACTTGAACAATAACTTATTGAAAAATCACTTTCTCTCCCACACTCAATTTAATATTAAATTTCTGTCATTTTAATCTGGTAGCAAACTGACATATCACTGAGAGGTTCCTCACAAAGAACTCTGTTAGTGCATGTTCTCTAGCCTTCAATATGTCAAAGGCTTTGACAAAGGCTATTTGATGTGTACTAGACAAGAATTCTCCTCCCTGCAGCCCTTCTGCCTGGTGTCAATGAGGGTAATGAGCACCCAGTATATTCGCAGCTCCTTACTTTCATGTGAACGAGAAATCTGACTTAAAACCCCATCCAGAGCTGTATTCAACACTTAGCCTTCAGGGATGAAAGAGAGGACCACAAGCCACAGGTAGCAATGAAAGGCAAAGCAGGTACAGAACTGCTGGCACCAGCCACACAAGGGCAGTGATAGCCTCTACAGTCAGGTACAGCAGCTGTAATACCCAAAGGAAACTGATGAGCAATCACTGCCCTCACATACACTTTCTGAAGCTGCATAGACCCATTTCTCACTTTAAAATTAACGAGGTTTTTACTATTCCTTCTTCTAAAAAAGTGGCATTCCCGGGTACTCAGGGAAGGTTTATCCTAAGGAATGTGTTTTTGACAGGAATATTAAAAATTTGAACTTGTTACTTCTCCATCCAAGGAGACAGGCCCTATGTATTTCATGGTCATACAATTTCTTATATTCATTTTGAGGGCAGCGCAAGTCATTGTGACAGAATCAGAGAACCTAGCAGCAGGAGGAGGATGCTAGGCCCGAACATCAACATGACCATGTGTTTGAGGGTTTTTTGACTGAACTCCCCCTACCTTGATTTAAATGATTCAAAATCTGAAGCTTTCACCACTTTTTTTGGTAAAGCGTATTGCACCCTGATGGAAGCAACATCAATTATCTCAATACATCATAGGATGTTAGAATATTTGGGGAAGAAACAGAACCACAAAAACCACAGAGATTTTTGTTGCAGCCAAGTACTTAAAGTCTGCAAACCATCTGTGCAGCTACTTTTTCAAAGAATGTGAGTCCCAGAGGTATAACCTGGCTCATGTGAAAAAACACATCTAGCATGTTATTAAATTGAATTCTCCTCTTTGTTAACATAATTCAAATAACAAGGGCGTGCATTTAAACAACTGATTTCTCATTGCAGCTTGCCTCTCTATTGCCATGCCCGTGACACTGCAGCTAGTATGTTAGGCATTGTGGAAAGAACTCTCTTAGTGATATAAAAAAATATATCTATTAAGTTGTTCCCAAACCCAGAGCATTAAGTTTGCGTAAGTTAATTTTGGGCATCTGAACCAGTTTTATTCTTTCAGCTTGTCTAAGACTAAAGTAGCACAGTATTTTACTCCTGTGTACTTTTTACTCACACTGGTTTGTTCTAGGTAATGGCTCATTCTCCCCACAAACACAGGAGCCAGTAGGAGGAACTAAAGTTTCTTGGATCTCTAGAGATGATTTGAAAGCATTCTGTGGCTTGAAAAATCTCCCTGTTGAGCTGATGAATTGCTTAAAACTGTTGGCATAGAGGGCTATTACCACTTTAGCTAGAGCTGTCTGCTGATATGCACCACACACACACGTGTGTGTGTATATACACATATGCACCCACAAAGGAAACCAAAATAAATTAACTATTTAGCAAAGGCAATGTGAAATCATATTTTAACATACGTAGTCAAGAATAATCCTTTGTAGACTGATTGCCAGAGTGCTTATTTTGAAAAAAACTTAAATTTGCCAGTCTTTTTCTGAGAGCTCTGACTCATCCAGACTTGGATGTGAACTGCTGGCCCAAGATAGAAACAGAGACATTGCTGAATATACTGGACTAGTAATTAAAGCAGACTGGGACACTGAACTTACACATGGGGTTTCCTGACCTCATGTGAAATGATTTTTATAGTCAAACACATTCATACATTCAAGAGTTTCACATAGCATTGGAGTGGATGCAATTTCCATATCTGCTGATATAGGAGGTAAAGTCCAGGCTTCAAGCTAAATTATTTACTGCTATCTTAATGCTTCATGTAGAGATTTAAAAAAAAAAAAAAAAAAAAAAAGTAGAAAAGCAGCATGTAAATCTTGGAATAAATTAAGTTTCTTTCTACATCATATCTTCTACAGCATCAGGACATGATGCTTTTAGCGCTGCTGAATTTAATGTAACCCAGTCTGTCAAGGACTGCTGGCAGAAGCAAGTGCCCTTGAGGCAAAGCTGTCCCAGTTCCTGGCTGGGTTGCAGCAGGGGGAACAGGTTTCTGTCTGAATAGAGACTCAAGGTTCCTAGGTGTCTGCTGTTCACTGAACAGAGCATGAGGGGCTTCCAAGACCACACAGCCCAGGGGCTGTTATGAGGACCTTCGCCAAGCTGCTGACAACACTTCCAGGTTGGTGACCTTCCAGGAAAGTTGGTGGCCTGCAGAGAAAGAAATCAGGTCCCCACTGCAGGAACACTCAACATACAGGCACTGTTGTGCTGGCAGCAGCCAGGCTGGGCTCCCACACAGCAATGGCAGAGTTCTACTGACTGTAAACACAACACAGGACCTCTGATGCCAGAGTGTTAAAACCTAATTACCATAAACCAAAGTAAATGTTCTAATGTGGACAGCAATCAGTTGTTCATAACTGATTACAGCAGACTCTTTCCACCCATTAAATCCCATCTGTTGAACATTATAGACCAACCACTGCACTGTGATTAATATTTACGATAGAGACTAACTTTTCCAAAGGTCATATCTCCAACACAATCTGAGCATTTTAAACATTTTTCTTTCTGTATGCCTGAAGAAAACATCAATAACCAGAGGTCTGGTTCTGCCACCACTGAAATCAATAGCCAAAAATCCTCCAACATTTCAACAAAAGGGAGAACACAAGGTTCTTTGACTAAGCAGAAAAAAACCACCCAAACCCAACAAATAACACCTGGCAAAAACCAGCTGAACATAATGATTTTTATACCTGACAGTCGAAAGGTCATTCTATATTTTTTTAATTTTATGTACAAAATCAGCCAACTAAATTTAAATGTATGAACTTTTGCACTTTAGAGGAATAAGTTCCCATTTCAGTGGTACGGTTTTAAAAAAATAGATTTAAAACATTTTCATAGGTGGACATTCATTTCAGTGTCCTAAGATCAACCCATCTTGGTGACATCAAAGCAAGTACTTCTGTACAAAAGGAAAATATACTTGTGCACTGAACAAGAAGCATTGGCATTTCTCTGTTAAACTACTCCTTATGTGTTTTTTATGACCCATACCCTGTTTTCTGCGTGCTGTCTGGCTGAGCATAAGGGGCTAAAAATTTGAAAGTGATTTGTTGCTCAGCCTGTTGATTAGATTTGGCTATATAGAGGTAAGTAAGACTCACAAAACATCTTAGTGATTCTTTTTTTGACAGAAGGGCCTATGTAAATCTAAACAGTGATGGGGAGAAACCTTACAAATATGGAAAGAAATTATATAGCACACTATTAGCAAGCAAACTGGAAGACTACGAACCTCAAAATTCCTGACAAGAATTGAGACATCTTGAATCTCTGGTATTCTACAGATCCACACCATGAATGGATGAAGCTTCGCAAAATTTTGCCCCATTGTATTGGTAACTATCACATTAAAGTCAGGAAACAAGGGGGGAAGGAAGACTCCAACACAGGCAACAGTTTTGAATTCCTGTGCCATATCTTCCACAGCTGCAAGAAAGGTTTCAGCACTTAAAGGAGTCTTTGCTGGTAGTTCTTGGCAATTATGCACTTGCATGGGTTTATAGATGACCTGCTCTAAGAATCAGTACTAGCGGAGGGTTTATGGACATCACCTTTCTTTGAAAGCTTCTGGAAGTCAAGAGAAGCCGGTATAGATTCCTTTATTTTTTCCATTCAGATTATTGTATTTCATTAATTCCTTTTATTCTGCACTCACCAAAGTTTACAGGTTTTGAAACACCTGCTTTAAATTACTGTATTTTTAAGTACATGAAGCTAAACAATTTGTAAAGTGCAGTATCCTAACAGTTTTTGCCAAGTTCAGATATAAGAGCATATCTATCAATTACATATTTTTGCATAGCTAAGAGTGAATTGCATTCTTGCATAGCCAGTTGTGAGATACACTGCTTGTACTATAGAAGGAAGCACTGACTCCTTTCTGGAATCATTCATTTATTCTCCAATTTAATTGTAGTAATTGCTCAGGAAACATCATCATCCTCATCCTTCAAAGCTGCACTTGTGTCTGCACATAGAGGTGCAGGATCGATACTCCCCTACATAAGACATGCCAGGAGAATGAGACCAGAAAAAGACACCCTATCATTATGGAAATTAATATTCTCTTAATGACCACAAAATAAGCTGTCCAGAAGAACAAGTTAACTTTTGCTACAGGAATAACACAATTTAGAATTGCCTTTCCACATAGAACCAAAGGCATGCACTTGCTATGGTTAAATTGTAACTCACACAACATTACAAAAATGTTGATAGCTCAGATTCTGAGGTTTTGTTTGCATCACTTCCATGCCTTTAGAGCTACATAAAAGTTAAAACGTGTTTCCTGAAACTTACTATATATAGAGCTATATTATGTACAAAATATGAAAGAAAAAATAATTAAACTTTGATGTATTGTTGTTATGAAGCCAGACAAAAGGCTCTATTATTTTTAGACAGCAGTACTTGTGTCTAACTTTATTTCAGCTGGAGAACTGAGTTATGCTACTTTAGCTAAACCTTTATGTGTTAATTTTACTCCTTGGAAAAGAGGTTAATGTTTACAGGCAGCTTTTGATTCACAATGAACAACAGTAGAGCAGCTAAAAGCAGAAGAAGTGCTTTGCTGGTTTCACCCAGCAGAACTGCTTCCAGAGTCCCAACAGCATGTGTACAGAAGAGCTCTGGCACTCACACACTGGGCAGCTCTGCAGGTCCTGGGTAATGTCAGGTGAGCACATCTTTCTAGCATAGCACATTAAAGAAAGGAACGCTTATAACGCAGATTTTATTTGAGGCTCTTACAGGATTACAGCATACCCAAACCACTTCAAACACATTGAGGAAAGATAAAACCCCAAGGAATACTTAAATTTCTCGTGATTGCTGGCACAACATGCAGGTATGGAGCTGTTGCTTGCTCACAAGTGTCCCATTTGTGGGCCTAAACACACCATGCCTTCTACCTGTCCTCATGTCACACTCATGTCACTCCTTGCTGAGAGGGTTGCTGTGTAACACCTTTGAACTAGAATCATCTTCCCAGTTAATGCAAGGGCAAAGGAAATTAGGCAGACACAACTGGGCAGCAGGAGCTATATCAGGTTTACCAGCACTGGGCACAGTGCAGCTGGGTCTGAACTCCAGGCTCCTGCAAGGCCACGTCTTTGCCCACCTGTGGGGTTCCCTGAGCAGCTTCCATCAGCCCTGCTCCCACACACTCCTGTGCTCAGAGCAGCAATGCCAAGCAAGAGCTCTGTGAAACACCGTGGCTGCTCACTGGGTTTGTATTGCCAGAATGGTCTCCTCTTTCAAGGCCCCTCCGCTTCAGTTCTGCATCCAAGTTTGCAAAACAAGGCACAGGGAAGTGACTGAGTGTCCATGAAGTTCAAGGAATGGAAACCAGATACCAAAAAATGAAGCAAATGACTTAATAAAAGAAAATGTATACTCCTCCCTTTTTTCTTTGATTTTTTTAAGGTTAAGTTCTACAAAGAAAATTTTCTGAGTGCTCTATTTAAATTAGAGCCACATAACAACCTCTTTGAATATTTTTGAAACATGTTTTGTACTAGCATCTAGAAAGACACCTCATAATGGAAAAAAATTTAAATACTACAGCCAAGGTTGGTCATGGAAGAAGTTAAATAGTCTTGGTTCTGGTTTGTGGGTAACTGCTCTATTCCAATTTTCTCCAAAGAGACTCACAAACAAAGGGTGCTCTTTTTCTGAGCTGGAATTGGCATTGCCAACATTTATGTACTTAGGACAGAGCAAAAATTTACAAAATTCTTTAGAACAAAGAATAAAATTCATCAAGAAACAAGTGACACAGGTTTATTTATCCTTCCATCCTTCTCTGCCAGTAGGATCCCCTTTGGCTTAATATTTTTTATTAACTAGGAGCTAAATGCTTTCCATGTATTTCTGCAAATACATTATTATTCATAACAACTTTATGGCTGGGGATATGGCATATATATTGTGCACAAAACTATTATTTATATTCCCATACCAGGAGTGTGCCCATGCAAAGTAGCTAATATTCCTGTAAAGGCATGTTTTCTGTGAACAGGAAAACAGTTTAAAGGTTCTGACGGACATATCACATTCCTAAAATATCACAGTCCATCTCATGACCCATACAGAAAAAAAAATACACTATTAATAGTAGATTATAATCAAGACAGTGTATTTGCAATTATGTACTTTCTAAACTAATTATAAGAACACCTCAAATGTTTCATCTACTGATTTTCTCCAATTTGAAAAAAGATGTTTACAGATATGTGGGATTCACATCCCTGTCTCATCCTCAGAATGAGCTTTAACGCATGGAGATACATCATGTCAGTACAAAAAATTTAAAACACTCAGCTGGTGACAGCAGTCTGCTTGACTGTCCTGTGATGTGATTTTAAAGAGTTACCTAAAATGGGAAATGTAACACTTTTGCCCTAGTATCACAACTGCCATGTTCTCGATTAATATAAACATGTGACATTCTCAAATGTTCTCCCCACCATAAAGTCATCCATGGCCAGCTGGGTGATGTTAAATAAGAACTAATCATAAACATCTGCTTAGTGTGCATAAATGTTGCTTTTATTCCAGATTTTCCTAAAAGAAAATATACTGTCAAGCTACATATACATATTTTAGTCATCCTTCTTTTTTTTTTTTCTTCTTAACCACACAACTCCATTAATATACTTCAGTCTATAGAGGAACATATTATTTGATCTGACACAAAGACTAACAAGCATGCTATGTTTGAGTTTTGGTTTCCCTTTTCTAGCACTTAAAGAGGTCAAATCCCTTGTATCAATCTGTCCAGGTTGACAACACCTTTTCTGCTGATGCCTGTCCTCCCGTGGCGTTGCAGTCTGGGGGAGGAAGAGCTGACCCACTGCCTGCACCCCCCCACACTTCTCCAGCACCACTGAAAGCGCTCAGGGATTTTTGAAACCCAGCTTAGGAGTGAAATCTGATGTAACACGTTACATTGTATACAAATCCCTGTATTGCTTCACCTTAAACATTCCTCTTGCAGACTAGACCAGGTTCAGCCTTGGGCTGCTGTAAATCCTGCAGCTTTACAGCAGCCACATCTCGAGGTGCATCAGCCCAGCCACGAACACATCAGAGACCATATCGGCATAAATCCTATGGGGTTTGACCCTCTTTAACTTTTCATACCTCTTCTTTACATTATGAAGAGGAGAGGAAAACTTGCTTAATCTAAATGTGTGTCCTAAGTAAGTGCAATGAACTACCTTCTAGAGACATGGTCACCCTATAGGAAAGGAAGCAGCAGTGTCCTAAAGGTGACATCCCTGTACCAAGTCTGTACAATTGAAAGACTCCCTTTCACCCTTACAGAGAGGGGCTGGCTGAAGTCCACAGTGCAGTTCAGGTGTAGCTGCAGTGGTAACAGTACAGAAGGTGGGCTTTTACAAAATTGATTCATCAGCTATTTTTATGCCTCCAAAATTCACATTGAGAAGTATTTATTAAATTTTTACCCTTTCAGAAGTGGGAGTTTTTCCTCCTTTACAACCAAGGTTAGTATGTGAAAGTGAAATCTAAACCTTCTGTTTAGAAGGTTGACCATTGAGAAATGGTCACTGTTGACCATTTCTCTCAAAAAACACAAAAATGTAGTAAAGAGGGAGAAACAGCTTCAAGGAGATCCTTTCCAAGCAGCTATCACTCAGCTGAGCTGCAATTCCCAACAGTGTTACATGGTATCTCTCATTAGATTAGAAAGATAAAAACATTTTCATTAAACTGATTTGCTGATCTACAAAGCAAAGTTACATTCATATTATCATTGAAGACGAGGCTGGAGAGGGAGATTCCTGAGGAAATGTACTACTTGCTGAAATTTTACCAAGGTAAACTCTTAGCCATTAGTTTAGAGCAGGCGTGGTCTACCAAATATCTCACCACATATCATTTCTAAAGATGAACCTTAACTTCTGTGTTTTACTTTCAGCGTAAAACTGCTCTTGCCCCAAAAATTGCCTAGGAAGGGATACAGCCTCTGACAGTGAAGGGAAACTTTGTGAGACTGGAGGGAAAAAGCATTTCATGCCTCTGAGGGGTAGGTTGGTAGTTTCAGAGCATGATTAGAGGACTCATAGCTGCTTTTCCAGACCCTACTGCATTTTCATTTGCTCTTTAAAACACCTCTTTATTCACACCTTTTAACTTTGCCTGAGATTAGTAATTAATACTGATCCTGTTTCACACAGGTTTCCTCCACACGAGGAAGGGACTAGAGGTTTTCCACACGTGTCTGTCTCACCTCTGCAGGCAGAGCAGCAGCAGTGTGACAGACTGGGTGTCCCTGGCAGCCACTGTGTGCTCTCACAGGGACACTTCCCAACACCACTGCTCTCCTCAGGCAGTGGTCAGCTGAGCCCAGGAAGCAGGGCTATGGGCTGGTGCTACACAGGTGTCATTCTCACATGTATGGGAAGAATAAAGATTATATAGTGTCTAAATCTTTCCTGATACAGAAGATTATTTTCATTTACTAGTGAATTGCATTGAATGCAAAATTTTGCTGGGGGCAAGGATATAAAATACCACTATAGGACTTCAGGACTACTCAGGATTCTGAATCAGTAAGACCTGCTTCTGCCTATTGATGACACACAATGAAAGCTCAAACCAAAGAGTTATTGAGGATATATCACAGGCTTTGCCAGCTTTAGGTTTGGGACTTCTAGAAGGAAGCTTGCTTATAGTACAAAAAGGCAGCAAATCTCCTACTCCTTTGAAATTTGATGATATCAACTTCCTTTAAAGAGCATAAGCCACACTTTTAAAGCAAGTGTTCTGTCTGAATGACTTAGAAAACTCATTCAACAAGCTTTCTAAAATCAGCCTGTTGACAGAAATTTTCTATGTGCAACAACAAAATGTTTCTGATGCATTACCTTCCAAATACTCATTTCTAGTAAAAAAATAATAATAAAAAATTACAACCACAAGTCAACAACTTTCAAGGAGGACATCAAGGGCCAAATACTGATTTCCTGAAAGCACAGCAATTCTCCCACAGATATCAACAGGACTAGAATCTGGCCCTCTACAAAATGTATTTCACACTTTCAACAGCTCGGGAACTTTATCTATATTCGGTGAGACAGCACTGTGAATACTCTTCAGTACCACAGTTTGCATGAAATCATCAGCCAAAATTAACTAACAAGACTGTGAAAGAAAGCGAACATGTGTCCAGCTGCTTACTCTTTCCATTTGAACTTTACTTGGTGCATTCTCTTCAGTCAAATCAATTAATCAAGCACTGTAATTTGAACTGCAGGAAAAAGTATGGGGAGAATTTATACACGGGGTGCCTGCTATCAGAAAGGGCCATTCAAGAAATGAGTCTTGCTGAACCCATCTCTGTGTAATTCTTAGAAACCAGGGTGTGCAATGATGACTGAGTAAACATCTGTGACTCAGTGTCTAAAGCATGGTTGTGACAGCCTCTGGGAGAAGTGTTACTAACTGCGCTGCCTCAAGTATTTTCCTGGCCAAAAGATCACATGCCGAGTCAAACACCATGGGAAAAATTAATGATTCTTCATGCTTCCGCAGCTTTTCCTTCGCAGTCCCAGCCCACTGCAGTTTGTACACCATTGTTGCAGTTTTCTTTACCAGCAGCTTTAAAAGCTCATGTGAGATAACCCAAGTGCAGCAGCGCACCAGTGCTGCAGAGGTGGAGCACAGAGCACATCCAGGTGTCACATGTGTGTAGGAGGTGCAGGGGTTTGTCACCGTGTCAGCAACATCTGCCCACTCCTGACACAGGCTCAGCACCACTTCAGGGCAAAGCAAACTGTGTATCCTTCTCTAGAGACCGATTACCAAGTGAGGACAGTCAAATCACATATTGTCTTAATCACTCCTGCCCTTTTGTAGTGGCATATGTTCTACTGCTCCGCATGTTTACAGGGCGGCACGGGGCTTGCTCTGCCAGCAACATCTGCACAGGTATATCTGTGCTGAAAAGAAAAAATTCTCCCATTTGAAAAGTGTCCACAGCGGACACCTTTGTAGTCTCTGTTCAGCTTGTACCACCGAGGAGACAATCTGTTCTGTGCTCCCAATTCAAACATAAGCTAAAGGGAAAACACCACATCATTAGATGCTACAGGTAAGGACATTTAAGAGTTCAGATAGACCAAGTTTTTAAATGAATGAAAGTGTGTCTGAAGACAAATATGTAACGAGGATGCTTAAGTACAACCTTTAATTTGATTTAAAATATCATAACAGAGGTTTTACTAACAGACCATAGCAGAAGTACTTTTTCCTCCTAGATGCCACACAAGCACATCAGCATGTTGTATGCAGCAACACCAAAACACCAACTGTCTGTTGCTTTGGACAAGACAGATGTGGCAGTGCCAGTCTCCACAGTGTTGCCACATAAGCAGCAAAATCTGAAGAAATTGCTTACAGCTATAAGATTCTGTAAGAATCTGAAGATTGCTTGCAGCTATACTGCTCTAACTATGACTTGTGCTCATAAACTGTGCTCATAAACTTAAATAAAGTCAACGCAATCTTGCCCTTTGCAAAGAACAAGGTGCCACTTTCTCACTAATACTTTTGGGAAACGCTACTGTAGGGATTTCACATGGAAGAGCTGAGCCTGCATCTCTGTGCTTGCAATGAGCAACACAACCTAAAACTAGCAATCATAGAAATAATCAAGTGGTAGGAAGAATGATATTTACATATCTGGAGTCATCACAGTTAATACTTTTAGCTGAGGAAAGTCAATTTAGATTAAAATACTACAGAAAAACATAGACTGAAATATTAGGTAAATCAAACTATTACATAACATGCAGTACTGGCATAGCCTGGTTTCCCTCAAATTTGTGCTCTATCTTTAGTGATTCCCACTTAGCTTTGTCCCATAATGCCTCCTCCCTTTCAAAAGTTGCAGCTGTCAGGTGGGCAAGCAACATGCATGTTGTGGCTTGGACAGGTGTCGCAATACAGTGCTTTTTTGCATTCAGGGCCTTTGATAAAGCTTGTGTAAGCATCATCTCTCAGATCTTCAGCTTTCGTCAGCTTGAATAAAAACGGGCTGGAGGGTGCAGACTGGTATATGGGTTGGAAATGAAGGGAACTGTTAAGGACAGGCAAATGTCACTCTGCTTTCGTAAGACTTAAAAAAAAAAAAACAACCAAACCCAAACCCACAACAACAAAACAACAAACCCACACCAAAAAAACCAAACCAAGCCAAAAAGAACAAAACCCCTCACAACCACAGCAATGCGATGGTCTTGTTGTGGTTCTTCTTTGATATTTGCCTATAACATAACTACCCCATACAGTCTGTCATGTGTTTACATGCCAGTCTTTATACAAGAGAGTGAGACTGAGACAGAACAAGCTTCCCTGAAAGGACAGACAGAGGAAAAAATCCCAATAAACGTGCAATGCCCAAGAGCATTTGCACTCTGCTCAATGCAAGCAGAAACATGCATGGTTTATGACAAGGTGAGACAACTGTGCTCGTTCCTCAAGCTGTCATCTGCACATTTGTATTAAGACTGCCCTTTCATTGTGTGGAGAGAACATTATCTGAATAACCAACTAAGAACCTCAGCTCATGGCTGTGCTGCAATTGCCCTGTTGCAACTCTTTGCAGTGCTCAGATGATGAAAAAGCAGCTGCAAGCCTAACTTGCGTGTTAAAACTGGGTTTACAGCCAGACTGCATTACCAGGATTAAGCTGCTGGAGCTTACCAGCAAATCTTTCCCTGTTCTCTTTTTCAGTGTTGTCCAATTGTTTCTTGACTTACTATCATTGTCCACTAAACAGTTCTATCCCTTTTTATATCTGATTATTTAAAAAAATTAAACACTTTCTTCCCCCTCTCCCAGTGTTTTTCAGACAGTTTTCTTATTTACTCATTTTGGGAAACAAGTCCTCTCTTCACAAATCAGTTGGACTTCTTAATTTATTATTAAAATTAGCTCTTCTAATAAATGTAAATTGCCAGAAACTCAATGCCAGTTTACAGAGGTGAACATGAAATAGAAATCACTAGGTCTGCTTAATATTTCAGTCATTAGTCAAGTCTGAAGCAGCATATTGCAGCTCAAGTATGTATGACTACTTGCGATCTAAAAATGTTGATAAATAATTGATTGAACGGGACTACTTCATTCTCAAACCTTGGCAGGGAACAGTATTCATTCCTGTGCAAGTAAAGAGCTTTTAATTTTTAATTCTCAAAGTGAAAGGATGTATTTTAGCACATGATGATACCTTATTATGTACTGGAACATATTCTGGTGTTCACTAGACTAGCAGGACTCCTCTCAGCAGCTATTATAGGGATTATTTTTGGAAATTAAGGTATATTTTTGGGTTTCTTTTTACTTAAATTATTTTTGCTTCCTTAAGTCACAAGTGAAAAAGACCTGTTTCTTCTTTTGAAGTTTCAAGTTGGGCAGGAATCTACTGGCCATGCATAACCACAGGAGAGTGGATGGTTAATTAGCTTCGCTTCAGCTTTGAATAGACAATGTTTAAACTGTCTCTAACATCAATAAGATGATTGCCATGAGGGTGATTAGCAGCACACCACAGCAGAAAGCTTTCATCGTTCCTATTGACCTAGTTCTTCATTTTTTGTGGACTGTCATCAAAAACTACAGTGAATGCAGAATGACTAAGTATTGTTGTTTCCACCAACAGTACAATTTGTTCTCTGCTTAGCTGTGTGCTCAATGGGGAGAAGAAAGCTTACTTATTTTGAGAGAAAAAAGATCAACAGCATGAAGTCTTCATTTATGGACCATAAAGGTGGCAGCAGTGCAAGGTAACCCAAACTGTTGCTCAAAAATGCCTTTGATTTCTCTCTCCTGCAAGGAAACTCCTAGAGTTGAAAGGTTACTTCAGATTTCCCTAGCCAATAGTCAGCCTGTGGCTTGCACTCCTGCCACCCTGAATGGCTGTTGACCAGCAGATCCCAGGAATTTGCCAGTAACTCTGCTGTACCCATCAGAGTCACCCTACAGTGACAAATGACTTTTTAAAATAGATTAAATTCTCCACTTTTATCAAGCTGAGGTTAAAAGTGTATAACTAACGAGAGGAAAAACTAATTGTCACCAGTGAGCTGACCTAAATAACCTCTTGAAAAGATAAAAAGAGGGTGTTTTTCCCCTATACTGAAACCAGTTAACAAAAAAGGCTAATACTGTACAGAGATACTAGAGAAAAAACTTAGTATTTAAGGAGAAAGATTAAGGAAATAAAGGTAAACTCAAATGGTCACTCAATTTATTTTTCTACACGCTACACTATACTTTCTTATCTAACAAGCTCCCACCTTTTGCCTTTTTTGTCCTCATTCCATCTTTTGCAAAGAAAAACAATTAATTGTCCTTTCTTCTTTCCAAGTACAGCTTCTTACATCTTTGCAGCCTCTTTGGCAATATTTCCTTCTTCTAAGTCCTGATATAACTTAGTCTTTTAGAAAGTCCAAAAATCAAACTCATTCTTCACCAAGTGAACAAACTGCCTATTTGGAAAAATCCTGCAACTTTTGAGAGCTGTTTTGGTCAAAATTGACAACTCATTCCTCCCCCTCAGTACAGATTCAGATTTTTTTTTAGAGTTTTACAAATCAGAGATGCCACCTAAGCAGCTGCAGACACAGTCAACACTTTCTACTGCCATCACACAATGCATGGCCATCATTAGCAAAATGCTCCAGGTAAGTGGTCAGAAACATAACTACAACTCTGTTGTTGTGGGAAGAGCACTTACACAAACACATACCTGACTTCATATCAGAAACTTATTTGCTGCTAAGACCCAAGTCTACAGCATTTGGCTCATCAATCACTGATAATTTTAAATTGGAATGAAAAAAAAAATAGCAGTTACCTAGTAATTAACTGCTTAGTTAATCTCAGGATAGAGTATTTTAATAAAAGTATTTCAAATACTAATGTCAGTGGGAAGGGATGTCTCACTACAGTGTTCTTTCTTTCCCTTCTTGTCTGTATGATTGACTCTGTAATATGCATTTGTACATGAATTAATGTTAAAGATGTTTTCCATCCAAGGGTTTAGGTAATAAGCACATGAAATAATAGCAAAAGCCTTAGCAAAAAATAAACTCAGGCACTTTATCTTGAGAGCCTGGGCATAAAAAATCTACTGGTAAACCATCAATTGCTAATGCTGTAGTAGAGAAATATTGGAAGTATTTAAGGCAGGAGCAGCTATGCCTGGTAGTATTTCTTGTGTGCAAAACCATCCATCTGCAGAAGCTGCTGTGTGTTTTACAGACATCTTTCTGCGCTAGTCAATTCTGGCATGTCAGGGAGATGAGGTTCAGACCTCTTCTCTCTACCAAAATTAGTTAACTGTGAATATTTTGTGCATTAAAAATAAAAACGAAAAAAGGGCTCTCATGGCAGTCAACCTAATCAAGAAATTATATTGATACTATTGAAATTCCTTAAAACCATGCATGGCTTTACAAAAATGTCCCAGTTTGCATAGATACCAATGCAAATTTCAAGGTATGATTAGCACCTTATTTGGTGACTGAAAGACCCCTGAATACACATGCATGATTTAATTTAGCTGGTTTTTGGTTTGTTTGTTTCTTTTGCAATGTACTTTTGAGCATTTTGTCATGATCTGGCTTCCCTAGTGAGGTTAGAGATGTAAACAGGTGTGAGGCCTGTTACTCCTCATAGCTTTCAATTCATTACCTTCCAGTGACACTATTTGAGAACAGCCCCTTTACCTGGCTCTTTAATCCACGTCTATCTTCCCACCTTACTAGCCCTCATCCACAAAAAGCAAGGAGTGCAAACTGAAAGAATCAGTGATATGAATTTACATATTTCAGCAGCATCAAAAAGAGAAGTGTCATGTTTGCAGAGTAACATTATCTTCCTCCCTAGCATCAGTCTGAAGAACCTGGTGCATTTTCCCGGTGTTTGGTGTTGCAAAATCTACTTGTACAGTCTACAAAAGGAAAATAGACTTTAAGAGAAAAAAATGAGTAAAGATTGCACTTAATATGACATGTGAGGCTCTGCTGAAACAAGACAATAATAAGGTAACTTTGAAAAAAGGCAGTGGGTAGGACAGTCTCAACATCTGAAGAGTTTAATAAGTTGCCTAACCCCATTTCTGCTGCTGCTTACACTGGTGTATATGGGGGATCAGTGCTTTGAACATCCCAGAGCTAACTCCAGATTTATTCCATGTGCAATAGAGAGCAGGATGTAACACAACAAATATGTGGAAAAGAAAGGATATTGCCTTTCTTATCCAATGTCATTTCAAAGTTTATGCTTGAGACTCCATGGAAGACTCTAAAAAAACCCTCTAAAAATCACAGTCCTTGCTTTAGGACTGCAATAGTTGACTTCAGTTATACTGTAAATAAAGAGCCTTGAACAGCAAATCTCTTCATAATCAATGGCTTTGGTATATGCCCAAACAAAACCTCCTGACACCTACTTATGCTCAACTGTAATTTTTCCCTCTCCATGCTCCACGCTAGTGATAATGCAGCGCTAAGTGCCTACCACACAGCCCGTTGTCACCTCCAAACCCCAGCAGTAGTCTCAGCATCACAAATGCTTCTCTCTTCTTGCAGAAAAGTCAGGTAGCCCTATGCAGCTTTCAAAATGAAGCAAGATTGTAGGTACTGGTAAAATTACCGTGTACAGAGGTTAAATTCAGGGAGAAACTTCTCAGTCGTAGGTGTGTAAAGCATCCATACTTTGCATCAAATGTAACCAAGACCATCTTTTCTGGACTACACACTCAGATCACGTGAGAAGGCAAAGGAGGTCCTTTGAAATTGGACTGAGGGGTGAACAAAAAGTCAGATAATGAGGTTTTTTCCTTGGAAATTCGATGCAGGATGGGGCATTTTTTTCTGAGGCTAGAATCACAGAAATACACAAACAAGAGATCTCAGTGATGTAAGGTGGCAGATAAACAACATGTTCTGTGCATGCCTTTCTTCCCTTAGTGGATTTCCTGATAATTCCAAAACCTTTCCTTCCAAAGCCATGCAACAAGCACCTAGGTTAGACATAGATATTTACATGGGCAGGAATTCTGCATTAAAATAATGCTATGAGACCAATATTTTTGTACAGATGTGCAAATACCATTATGAACATAAATTAAGCATGGATTCATTTCAGTGAATTTATTATTTGCTGATCTCCTCATGTGTTTGTCAC
Source organism: Vireo altiloquus (assembly GCA_013396875.1). Taxonomy (NCBI): domain Eukaryota; kingdom Metazoa; phylum Chordata; class Aves; order Passeriformes; family Vireonidae; genus Vireo; species Vireo altiloquus. Next base: position 675,287 of record VZRF01004121.1, on the reverse strand, counting down.
TAAACAGGGAAGAACGGCACAACCAATGACCTCAGACAAACAGTTGAAAGTGTAAAAGTTGGATGAGTAAATAGCTGATTTTTGTAAATAGAGATTAATTTTTTATTATATAATTACATGCAAGAAAAAACAGCAACTGCTTCAAAGGACAAAAACCAACCTTAAAAAGACCACACAAAGACTGGGAAAAATACTCTGTTTATGAATAACTTGCTCTTATTATATACATCTGATAAAAAACTAGTTAGCTATCACTAACATTTATAACAATAAAATTTACAAGAATTCATTCACATTGTAAATGTAGATGCACATAGCTGTAGGTGGTCAATATGCATTATCTCACACAAGAGTTTTGTGCCTTCATCACTTCCATGGATATCTAAGACATCTGTATGTTGATGATTATCTGCAGCTAACTAACACAATACCAAAGTTTTAGGGACCCAGCCAATCTTACTTGTGGTTTGCTGGGTCAAGATTTTTACTTGAAAATTTAAGTTTGTGTTACACTGGTAAATGTCTTTAAAAAAAAAAATAAAGGAATTTTGTCAATACTCTATTAAAAAGGAAAGGACTGTAACAGACTAAACCACCCATTACTTTATGGTTCCTTTATAACAGGAGCCTGTTTTATCTCAGCACAGTTTTGGTACCCTGTTTGTAATTAAAGAGACAGCTCTGTGGGATTCACATAACTATACCAAGAAAACTAGTATTTGATAAATATCACTATGCCATTATTTGGCTCATTTAAGGTTACTGAACAGCCTCACTTTTTTTTTTTTAAGATTATTAACAGCATTTATTTTTTACTAATTTTTTTCAGGTTTTGACTAGTTTGAAGAGAAATTCTGTCAATATTGTCCCCTGCATTACAAGAAAAAAAGAACTTTAACTGAACGAATTTTCAGAGCCCAACACTATCACAAAGCTTTGTCCTATAAGCACAAATCCTTGCTGCTCTGAGGATATATCTAACCCTCTCTAGGGTTTCACAGGTTTCAAAGAAATGAGGTGTATGGGGAGGCACAGGAGTGGGAAGGAAGGAAATGGTATCTTGGCTCCCGTGGGTTTTGGCCCAGGAGATGTGACCCACACTGGTTGGTGAATAAAACCTCGCTGTTCATTTCTAGTTTTACTACAAATCATAGAAGCCTAAATTTCAGTAGTTTTACTCTCCATCTCCCATCCAAAATATTGTGTATGAGATTTAAACAGTTGAGGAAACTTTTTGTCTATTACACATAACAAACAGGCTGGCTCAGCTGTCAAAATATTTTGTTTCCTTGAAAGGAATTAGTGTACAAAAATATTATTACACTCTGGAAGTCAGAAGATGGGGAGGAAAATTACAAAGATCATTGATAATTACATTGAAATAGGGAAACATGTAATTATGAATCAAAAACCACAGAGAATTACCCTCTACATGATTTGCAAGGTGTTTAGGAATTACAGCTAGAGATATAAATGGATATAGGAAAGCTTTATACATCGTTATAAGCTGCTGTTCACATAAATTGTCCTCTTCACAGTGATGTGAAAGGGCACAGCTGCTTCAGCAGTTCAGTGCCTTTCCCTATTAGGCATTAGGGATTGATAAAAGGATTAGAAAAACCAGTAGTTTTTCTCTGTTTCTCCCTTCACATTTGATTAAAAAAAAAAATAAAATCTGCTTTTAGATGGACGTTTCTGAGCATAGAGGTCTGGTTTGAACACTTTGAGGACCTTACTGAAACAACGCCACAATTTTTTTAGCTATGTTTTCACCCATTTCTGTCACCTACTCTCTTAACTTTAAAAGCCTTCCAAGAAAATAAACCAAAACCAAAATCCCAACACCATAGGATTTTCAAAGGTTTATCTGCAATTAGAATTTCTGCGATAAAGTTTAGATACCTGTTTTACATAATACTGCATGAGGTTTCCACATGTACTTTCAATGACTTAAGAGCACCTTCAGTGGTACAGTAGAAGCCCTGCGTGAAACCCAGGCAAGTCACCTGAAACATGAAAAAGCTCAAACAGTAATAAAAAGGTCCATTAAGATCAGCTAATAATGCACTGAGGTATTGAGTAATACATCAAGTCATAAGAAGAATAAACACAGATTAAGTATAGCCTTTAAGCCTAATGACATCATGCCTCAAATTATAACACAGATAAACAAACACTAGAGCTCAATCATGGACTACTTTATCATTGCTTAAACTGTAATAAACAAAATATTCCTTGCATGGAGCAAGGCAGACAGCAGGGATTTCAGGCATAGCCTTGCAGATGTCTCAACAAAAAAGTTGTATTTTACACAAGCCAGCATTCTAGTTTTTCCTTGTTTGCTTTTTGTTGGTTTTAACTTTTTCTAAATATTTTTATATTGATGTAGGAGACTTGAGCCATTTATTACCAATCAAGAAACAGAATATTGACAATAACACACATTATGCTTTATTCCCTGAATAGGAACGCAGATAGCTTTCAGTGTTTCATAAGGAATGCCAAAGATACTAAAATAATTGTGTGTATTCAAAAATTTGTTTCTCTTCAATATTAAGTCTTTTGGCCACGTGTGAAGCCATTACAAAGCAATGTGAGGGAGGGATTGAAGAGTTCTGCCCTTGATGTCAAAGCAAGTACTCTTATCTAATAGTTTCCACAATAATATTAAAGTGTTTCCCCTTCATAAAGTCTGCAAGGCAGCAGCCATCTCACATAGTAGAAACACCATATAGGCCACTTTAATGAAAAAAATCAGTACAATACATCCATAACAGAGGAGGAGAGGCCACTGGTGCCCTTTCAGCTGTACTAATCCAATGGTAAAGAACAGATCTGGGCCAGTACAAGCTTCTGCACAAGTTAAAGTTACTCAACAGATCTGAAACTGGCTGAGCAGTAAGGGATAAAGATAAAATTAAGAAAGGCAGCGAAAGGCTAGCATGTCCTGTTAACTGTTAACTCTTTTCAGGGCTGTCATCTGAACTCTGGGAACTCAAGAGTTTTAAGCACAGACTCAGTGAGTAATGTTATATACATCTGGTGCAACACCTAAGGGATGTTTCCTTTTCTGTTACAAACTTCCATACCAATTGGAAATATTTACTGTGTCGGCCCAGATTAGCGCTGAGGAAAGCACACTTTCAATGACTCTGAATTGGTTCTTAGGGTCTTCTACACAAACTCCCTTTCAAGTTCATTTCCATCCAGCTTCTCAGCTTTGGTGAGCACTGGGAGTACAGCTTGCTTTGCCAGGCAGGGAAATTCATATTTATTCCATTTTGCTTCCATGAACTTCCAGCGAGGGTCATCCTTGCAAGCGTCTCTAAACCTGCGCCTCTGTTTTCCTTCCAATCCTCCCCCTTTACCTTAGTGACAATTAAAAAAAGTTTCAGCAAGACTACCCATGGATGGAGTCCACTTTATTTTACTAACCCTTGCTATCCTTCCAGCTGACAGCCCAAGCCTTCTTTTATACCGATGGAGGAAGGGGCTGCTTTATCCTGCTACCAACAAACTCTAAAGAAACCCCCAAAACAGCAAATGAAGCCCAGAAGGCACCCAGTTTTGTTTCATGGGTGAAAACTGAGACCAATATATGTCACTTTAGATTTACTTTTCAGTATTACACATGAACACATGTGACCTTCCCATTACCTGGTGGTGTGGAACTGCTCCTGTCCCATCACAGGGAAATGACATAAACAAGAAAAGTGAAATAGCTTGCTGATTGTGCTGCTGAAAAAATAAAAGGGCCCTGAATGTTTTAAGTTTTCTCCTCTGACTTCAGTAACAGCTTATAACATCCCCAGGATGTAAAGAATTAACTAGATGCCACAAATATTAGCCATGTTGCATGGGCCACAGTGTGGTTAAAGGCAATAGGAATTAAAAAACCTCCAAAACATGAGATTTTAGACATATATGAGAACTGTGCTTCAAACAGAAGGGCTTTGCTACCCAAGTAGCTGCATATCTTCCCATAATTAAATGTTAATACAATATTTAGACAGATATAGTATTAAAGAAAACAACAAAACTTCATCCATTCTCCAGCTAGCAGCTGATTCTAGAGACTTGAGTTGTGGGTTTGGCTTTGGAAAGATACCTGTGCAAGTGATGTGGCATCTTTGGAGTGATGAAGATACAAATAGAAATAGTTATAGGGAAAACCTCTCCTTGGAATTCCAGATCAATCTTTTGGGCAGTTAACCAGCATTGGGACTACAAACTAGTGAGCTAGTGGCTTTTAATTACATATAACTAATAAGAAACACACTCAGCATATTCAAGTTCCTTTAACAAAGATAAGGTCATCACCCATCATTCTTCAGAAAAATCTGCAGCCAACTTTTGCTTTTTAAATGAATGGTTTCTCCTCATTATAAAAATTAATACCAGTAGCACCTGCTATAATTGTTGTAACACATATGCAGCCTTTATTGATAGGAGAAAAATATTTTTGTAGCCCTATAGAGCATTTTTGGCTCCTCTGTGTGTATACACATACCAAGAGTCTATAAAGAACTGCTGCTGCTTCTCCAGCTATGCTGTACACTAGTTCAGGAGCCTCATTTGAAAAGACCTCCTGTCTTGGTGTCTGTGGTGTCCGATTGACAGAGGTCCATGAAATAGAATTGATAATTTGAAAACCTACTTTAAAAACTAGGTTCCACTTTACACACACTGTTCCATGTTTGACTATCAAATGTGTTTGCTTTTTATCTCTATGCAATAATTGGGCAACGCATCACAGAGAGCAACAGATTTTTTGGAAAATTTCATCATCTCTAAATACATATAAAGTAAATTAAGACACCCAGGAACACATCCAGGTATTGAACAGCCTTCCCAATTTGTATCTTCTAAACTGAAAAATTAAAATTGGCTAAGCCTCTTCATCAATTGTCCGGTCTCTCTCATAATTTAATCTCATTCTTCAATTGCTTTCTTTCCCATCTCATGAAAGTATTTTCCTCTTGTTCCTATGACAACTTAATTTCCTTCAGTGTTTTTTGGGGTTTCTTTGTGTTTTTATTTCCTCCCCTTCCAGTGTCTGGATGAGGCCAGTCACTGGAAGGTCCCCTCCCACTCTTCAGTAATTAGAACAGTGCTTAAATGACTTAAGACCTGTAAACTTGTCCCAACCCAGGCCTGAAGGCAGGTGTCCACTGAGTCTGCCACCTTGCCTTGGCAAGGTTGGTGTTTGTCTTTGCCTTCCGTGAAAAGGAACTCAAGTGTTGGTGCTGGAGACTTGCAAGGATGATCTCCAGCCTGGATCACCGGGAGGTACACCTGCCAGCCTGCAGCAGCCACCATTGCTGGCTGTTTCCAAAAAACCTTATGGGAGTTGTAGTTCACTGTCTTCCTTCTCTGAAGGAGCAGTGCTGACTACTAACACATCACATTCAAGGTGATCGTAATTTTCCTTATTATAATCAGATATTACACCAGATAATTTAGAGCCAGTCATACTTAAACACCTGCCACCCTGTGGGGAGTGCCTGAACCCTTCCCAGAAGGGTCAGGCTGTGCTCACCACCTTCCTGCCTCTGCTTGCAAGGCCAGCCTGAAGCCACTATTCACAGCTTAAAAAGTGTATGCAGAGTCCCTTTAAACTAAGGGTAAGTTCTGTCTGGCCATGTCAATTTGTAGCAGTCATTTTGCAGATTTGATCCAAAATATTGTTTTCTGACACTTTGACTTGATGTGTACCCTTGTGCTTTCCCAAAGACACGAGGCTTCACAGTCAGAGCATCACAAACTGCCTCCAGAACAAGTCCTACATGCTGACAGATAATCAGCTTGGTTTTAATCACCTTTCATTATGGCCCTCACAATCTTAAATACTTTTTTTACTCTTCAGTTATTCACCAGGTTTAGACTGTTCTGAAGGGCTCTGTGTCATTTGGTTTGAAGTAATTTATTAGCAGCAATATTTAGTCATTTGTTTTTTAATCTTGACCTACTAGACTGCAGGATAGTATTTTAATTTTATTTAATTAAGGTTATTTTTCTCTTTTGGACATCCCTACTACAGTTTAAGGAGAGTGTTTTCACCTGTAATAGATTCCTATGCGGATAGTACAATTACTGTTCCTAGTTATCCTGGATTGAAATACAACAAACATGACTCATTTTCTGATTGATACCATGCTTATACTGCTAAGCAGAAGCTCCACCACACAAAGATCTATTGAATCAAGGTGAAGATCACTGGTAAGGACTGATAGAGAAATTAATGTACCTGCAGCTTCTAAATGGGATAGAATACCATTCTATATGGACCAACCTTCTTTAAAAGGATACAGTTGGTTCTATTTTTTTGATGAAAAGTGGCCTAATTATTGACCTCCCTGCCTTGACAGAGCAAGACAATACATTTTTCTAAGTTTAACTGTAAAAGCCCAATGATGTGTAAAATGAGCCTTGAGTAAGATTATTAGATGCTATCAGCTTTTCAAAGCGAGTGTGTGACAAGATCTGATAATGCGTTGAGGATCAATGCATCTGTCCTTCTTGCATCTCTGCTCTCCTGGAGAGACAGCAACTGTCAGACCTAGTGAAGAGATCACAGTTGCTGAGCAACAGTAACAACACAAATATGCTCCTGGCACTGGGTTGGCAGCAGAAAAAAAAATAATCTGTTGAAATAATAACCACCGAGAGAAGAGAGAAGGAGCCACATCACACAAACTTAACGCTGAAATATTAGCTGCCCTTTCCGTCAGAAATCCTGCTACAGATACAATTGTCATGTGGCAAAGTGTATTCAGAGGACAAATATCACTGTTATGAAAAACATGGAATAAAGGGTGAGAATAAATGAGGAGAGATTAATTTGAGTTCAGTGGAAGTTATTCACAGAAATTACTACATCACCTAGAAATTGACCCAGTAGAGTGCCACAAAAAAATTCTTCCACAAAGTGTATTGGATGTCTTAAATAACCCATAAAAAGATCATAATTTGTATTAGATTATGTAGAGCTTTTTCCTGAAGGATCAGTTGCCACTTTCAGTTAAGCACACTAGACTTAATTTAATCAAGCCACAGGAGCTCGAAACCCTCTGGACTAATAGCTAATTCACATTATTTGTCATCTTGATTTCGGGCAATTGCTTGCCATTTTCTAATTTCTGAATCGCAGGCTGACGAACACAAGCCACCCAGAGCTCTCCACTGTGTTGCTTAAATTCAAAAAGCAGGACTTACTGGACAAATCTCCATATTCAAATCAAATAGGTGAAAATCAAGTGGCCTAATATAACAAAGGAAAAAAAAATTTTCTTTCAGTAGTCTTTGTTTGTCTATCCTTAACTACTAGCTTAGAGAAGTGTAAATTAAAAGTTGAATTTATTTATTTATTTCAAAAATAAAATCAAGTGCATCAGTACTTTTCCATTTCTTGATGTACTTTCACTTCCTGCTTGCTTTCTTTCCCTTACCCTTGAAAGGGCTATTTCAACAAGAGCAAGTAAATGTCTATAATTGCAAATGAAAATGTTAATATAACATTTACACAGTTCAACAGCTTCAAAGCTGTTTCACTGAATGAATACATCTAAAAAAAGACTTAGAGGCAGGGGGCAAAAACCCAACAAATTGCTAGTTCAGTGGGAAATTTTGCAGTGAAACCTTAAATGCAGAAACAAAAAAAAAAAGAAAGGAGAAGGAAAAAAATAAATCAAAGTCTCATCATGTACCTAATTCATACCATTTAGGAGCTCTGTGCCTAAGCCAAGGATTACCAGTGATACCATCTCCTTCAGTATGCTGTGCCTAAAGAAAGCATCCTGCTTATTAAAAAGAAAAAAAGTTTAAAACCAAATAATTCAGGCTTGCATAAATCTTTAATGGGAGCTACCCTTCCAGGATTGGCTGCACTTTCTTTTCTCTGCCCAAGGGAAACACTATATGCCTTAGAAAAGAATAATAGTAACTCCATCTTGTGTGTTATATGATATCTTCCAGTAATCCAGAGGATTTTGCCTTTGTCTGTCATAAACAAAAGGCCACCCATACATAATGTGTCCAGGCTTTTTCAGGCTCCTCACCTTAGCAGGTGACACTCAGGAGATGGATGGGGAATACTTAGCCCACCAGTTGCTGCAGGCAACTTTACTCTCACGGCAATTTAGAAATGGAAAAAATGACCCAAGAAAAAAGCACAGATTCTCCCTGTGTAAGAACAAAGCATTATTTGCACCCTGCAGTTGTCCTGATTTTCCAGAGATCTTTTAAAAAGTTATGCTACTGGTCCAAAAGCACATGATTTCATGATGCTGTTTTATCTTGAGCGGGGTTTTTTTGTGGGCTTTTTTTGTTTGTTTCTACCAATAAAGAAAATTTGCTTTTAAAAAACCTCCCTATCTAAAAATTTTCTGTACAAACTAGAGATTGAAAGAATAGTTGAGATGGAAGTTTAAAGCCTCAAGATTGGCATTTAACATTTAAGTAAACCAGTAGCAACAAATAATAAATGCCTATTTTCCTACTGCAAAGAAAACACCTGAGATGCTCAACAAACTACCATAACAGTTCATTCAGGAATGTGGCAAGAAGTGTTGTGAAATCTAACAAAGTATCAGTGTCCAAAATAAGCAGAACAATAAAGAAGGAGGGGGCCATATCTTTTGAAAGGGTGAGGACAGCAACAGGAGGAACAGAGCAGCCCCGAGGCGTACCACCCAGCTGGAGTTTGCCCTGCTTTGCAAACCCAAGGTTTTCCAGCCAGAAGACCAGAGTGCTCTTTTGGAAACAGGGAGTTTAAATAGTGCAGGGGCAGACCTGGCCTGATGGCTGGGCACAGTGGCAAGCAGGGGCACTGTTTCTGCAATGGACAGGACCTGCTAGGGAGGGATGCTCTCAGTCCGGCCTCCAGGCTGCAGGGACACGTGTGGCCAGATTATAGCATAGAGGAGTCCCTGAGAATATTTTAAATCAATTTGTGTACATACCCTAAGTAGTAATTGGTGTGAAATGAAGCTTCATGGGTCTTTTGTTGACCAGCATTGAATGACCTGTTAAATTTTTAGTGATGGGCACTGGCTATCAGATGGCACCTACAAAAATTTAGGCCTGTCACCCTCAGCAGCTTCATGGCAAGTGCAAACGGGCATTAATTGGAATAGTTTTTCAGACCAACGACAAGATGAAGCTTTAGCACAACTAGTACTTGTAACCTGTGACAATAAATCATTTTGCTACTTAACTGAGGGTGGATGGATTCTGCCTCATTTAATAAAAGCATGAAGAAAAGTGATGTCATACTGCAATCTCCAAAGGCTAGAGTGAGCTAAGTTACCAACAGCTTCTAATGTTTCTAGAAGAAAATGAGTTTTAGAATCCAGTTTTGTTTTGTTAATAAGTATTAATGATGCCACTAAACCCACACCACTAAAAAACTTGGATTGGACTAAGTATATCTCACGTATTCCTCATAGAATTGTATTTAAACATTTACTCTTCCTACAGTACACTCAGATTTCTCTGGGATATTACATCCACTGTAAATACAGGCATAAAGAAAATGCCTCTCAGGACAGCAGAGAAGAACAAAAATCCCAGGTATTTAGCATGCCAGAATGTTCAGTGAGACTGTAAGGATGCTTGTAAAAGCATCACCACCCTACAGTCATAGGCAGCAAGAGTGCAGTGAAGTCTCTCATGCTGCCTCCCACTGCCACCATTTTCCCCATATACTGCTCATACCCTCGCACTACAGCCTCTCCCAAACATCATGCTTCTGCCCTTACTCACACTTCTGCACTAAAAGTATCTGGCACATCCAGAGCTGCAGCTGGTGGAGGGAATACAGTGAGGCAATGGTATGTGTGCAAATGCACTTACAGAGCTGACTTTGTTCCATGGCAGTCCTTGAGCTTTAATCTAATCAGAATTGTGCCAACAGCCCTACTGGGCAAATATGTTGCTTGGTGAGTACTATGAAACAGGCACCCAGAGCTGACCTTTCCATCAGCTCTAAGATGGGTCTCTGAGGAGCCAGCTTTGTATTGTTGCATACAGGGGTTTTACATGGAACACTTGGAGATTTCAGGAGAATAAACAGGGCCATAATGGCTACCTGTCTATGAGGATGGCCAATGAGACGTGGGACTTGCAGCTATCAGCATCCTCCTCTGGCTGACTGATCTACTGCACTAAGGTTTATAGCTCATTACAGACCCCATTAGCCACCAGTAACTGCATCTATCCTCACTGAAATATTGCACTATTCAATATTTACTTTTCCAAAAGAAAATACAAATGTAAATTAATTTGATGTTCATAATGTTTGGAATATCAAGTTTTGCATGGTTGGGGCTAATCCTATGAAAGAATTGAAGCATCACAGTATTAATTGTGACCTATAACTACCTGTTTACCTCCCATGTTCTTGAACCTCAAGCAGAGCTCATTACTCAAGTCAAGCCTGCAGAGTGTCTAAACAACCCCTGTGCCATTCTTCTTTAAAGAATTGGTTTTAATACTGGCAATGAAGTCATTGCAGTGGATGGTATTGGCTGCTCTTGCATGGAATCAAGTACATTTCTGTGCCAAAGGCAGAGTTAACTCTTCTAGATCAGCAGAGACATTTGTAGGACTTAACCTCCTGCCCTTCTACTCTCTTATTTTCCTCTTCCAAGTGACATGATGGAGCACTACTTTGGATCAGAGGAACCCACTCATTCTGAGCCATTTAAAAGTATGAAAGCCCTGACATTGGTTTCAGGTGGATCAAGAAAGTGAGCAGTCTACAAAGTACCTGCCTTAGATGATTCCGTGGCTCAGGAGTCATCTCAAAGTCAGCTGACTGCTGTATCAGAGGGCATAATTTTAATCAGAATTTGAAAAGCAGACTTTTTGAGAAAAAATTGCAAACTTAAATTAATTCTTACACCTTGAACAAAAGGAAAAAAACCCCAAAACTCAGAAGCAGTTAACCTGGAGTTTTCTATACTTGAGCAACACTAACCCAACTCCAACAGAAATCTTTCACTTGCCCAACCTCTGATCTGCTCTTCTGCATTGCCCAAGTCCGTGCCCTGATAATCCAACCAAATGTAAGTGAAGACTGACACTGCCTTGTGAGGCAGACCTTCTGCCCTGTTTGCTGTGTGCTGTTTGGCAGCTAACTCTTCACCTAAGACACACACTATTGCTTTTGTTCCCTGATCGATTGACCGAACCTTTTATAAACAGGAGTACGGAACTCGAGATTGTCTTGCAAAGGTTCATGGCATGAACCCTTGCATACATCCAGGGATATGCCACTCCACACAGACTTTCTTGCAAACACAAACACTCACATAAATGCTTACAGAAAATGGTACTGAGTTGAGTTCATCACTTGCTATTTTTCTGCACTATTTGTCTTGTTCTTGTATCAACTCCCATTTGTCACAAGAAACCTAGGAGGCACTGCAAACTTCTCAAGGCCAACATGCACAGTGCTAGTTACATGACAGGCGACCCACAGACATTACTGTAATACAGGATTTTTCTTACTCTTTTAAAACCATTGTTGTATTGTATCAAGAAAACAACTATATGTCATCATATATGAAAAAAGAATTCTAAGGAATCAAAATGAACAAGGATGTTTATAATACTTACTGGTTTTAATATTTTTTTCTTTTCCACCCCCCACTCAGCGTTAATTCCCAAGTTTCATTGATGGTTTGCCCTGGATTTCAGGGATCAGTTCAGTGAGTTTAGCCTGGGCACATGCCAAGTTACAGGCTGTGAACTGCTTCATGAAGGAGCTAGGGTTTTCCTTATTGTGACATAGTTTACCTAGCAGTCAGACTAGAAGCAAGATTAGCATGGTAGACCCCTTATATCTGAAGCAGCATTACTACCCTGTTGTAAATATCCTCTTCTGGTGCTGTTTTTTGAGGGTAAGTTCGCTCAAAGCCATGCCATAAGGACAGTGACCTCTTTGGGAAAATATTTTAGGAGGCTCAGTTTTCTTTCTCCTGGCTTTGAAAGAAGTTACAGTACAGGACTGCAGTACATGACAACATCCTCCTTCTTCACAGTAAGCATCTTTTTCATGGAACTGATAGAAATTTTTGGTTTGCATCATGTCAGGATCCTAACACATCTTGCATCGTGCCAGGATGCTCACACACCTCTGGTTCCCCAGCAAATTCACCATCACTTACACATCACACAACACTGTGTTTTCCATGTTTCTCCACTGCAAGGACCAATTCCTTTATGCAGTTTAGCTGCATCCACAAACATGATCCAGAATTTACCCCACTGCTTTAACAAACATTTATTCTTTTGATATTTAGCACCTTAGAAATTCCCATTTTGCTAACATTGAACAAAATACCAAGACAGAATGTTGGCCATTCAAGCTGAAACCAAAGCCCAAAGCCATTCTGGATCAGTCAGTTTTATTTACCCAGCAAGAGAAGCTGTTTAACATGAAAACATAATTTCTTTGACCTATTTGCAAAACTCAGGTAATCCATGACCAGTCAGATATCTTAATAAAACCTAACACAGTCATTTTGAAACCATGTAGAGGTAACACATCTATTAGATATTGTTAAACACTTTAGTTTGCCACCTGTGAGGAAGGTTCTGTTTAGCATGAACCATTTTATGTACCTAAGTACCACTTTCCATTATCCACTTGGTACTTCTCAAAATTTCAGCACTCAAGCCTGTCCAAGCATTTTTTTCCAGTTCTTTTTTAGTCAATAATATTAGAAGTTCCTTTACTCCACCCAAGGGTAGGTCTCATTCCAGAAGAATACTCTCATTGCTGTAAAACCCAAGATTTTAATTTCTGTGCCAACACTTTTAGAGCTTACATCACTATTTCTAGCACTCCACTGGCTTTGATATAGTTGGGCACAATTACTCTATAAAAACATTTAAAAGCTTTCGTTAGCTACATATTGTTTCTACACCCAGCATCGACACGCCTGTAAAGGAATAGTCTGAGCAACTGGCATTGCCTTCACCCTCTTTGTAATGCCACAGAACTGCGGAGCCAATTAGGTTGGAAAATACCTCTGAGCTCATCAAATCCAACTTATGACCGAACACCACCTTTTCAACCAGACCATGGCACTGAATTCCATGTCCAGTCTTTCCTTAAACACCTCGGGGAGGGTGATTCCACCACCTCCCTGGGCAGCCCATTCCAATATCTAATCAACCTATCCGTGAAACTCCTCCTTAATATCCAACCCGAACCTTCCTTGGTACAGCCTGAGGCCATTTCCTTTCTTCCTTTTTTTTTTGGATTTCTTTCCAGAGGCCTAGGGTTGTGTGGAGTCTTCTGCACACAGCCCTGCAATTCTTGCTGCACACCTGATTTGAAGGTGGCAGTTTTGCCATAGCTTGGGTTTGCCAGCAGGTTTGCAACGCCCAGCAACAGTTACTTCCCAGATAGCTCAGCTGAAATTACATGGTCTCTCATCTCTGATAGAATTTATCTTTTGGTGGAGATTAGTCCAGGATATTTCAAAAGAAAGAACAGATTACTTCTGGGATTAGGATCATATGGAACTTTTAATTAGCCCGTCAAATTTTTGATACCTTAGTGGGTGAAATTTTTTTTATCCTAGCTGAAACCAAAAAATTACGTCCTTTAACTTTTTATATTTTTTTAATATCAAGTACAGAATTCTTCACATTCCTCTAGCTATTTCATCTTTCTGTTTCTTCTACTTAACCATAAAATTGTTTCATAACAAGAATTTCCACTACTTTCAATGCCTTTTAACTCCCTCTCCTTTATCAGATGCAAACACATAGACAGGGGTCACTCAATAATGTGGGGACACCAGCAGAAGACCTGGAGTTTGGATCCAGGGAAGATATTTAACTGTTGATTTGTCACACTACTTTTTGTAGGCTTTCCCTTCCCTCTGTGTCCTTTTCTAATTGACCTCTCAAGAAGCTGTGAATAGCCATGTTCAACACATTCAAAGCACCACATCAGTGTCATGCATCAGCTGACGCGAAACAGGCAAACTTGTTTCTACGCTTTTAAAAAATACAGTACCCCACAGAAAACCTTGAGATGCTGTTCTGAATGTGGTGCAAAACCAGGAGGAGCAGCATGTAGAACACAAGCAATGTTTGTTTGCCTTGGATGAAAGGGCTAATGCTGCAGTATTATCCCTTGTGAAGTATTTTTCAACATACTTTTTTTCCTATCTATGAATCTTCCATAAATCATTGCTATGATTCATTATACACCTATTAGTTATTTATAACAATAAATTCACAGATTAACATGAGCAGTTTGGGGCTATGAAATATTAAAATCATTTAATAGTTGTATGGCACAAGGAATAAGCGTGCATTTGTTTGTTCCATAATTGAAAATTAAATGAGGAAATTACAAGTCTGAGAGCAAGCAACGCTCCAAATTTTATGTTTTGTGAATCATTTCAACAGATACTTTTGCACCCCAGATAGACCCAAACAAGCCACATGCTCAGAAATTAATGGCTACATTGAGAAGCTGGATATTTTTTAGGTAATACTCGATTGTACTGCATTTCTCCAAGGTTTTCTAACATTTAACAAGAATGCTAAAAAATTGTTCTCCTGCACTGCAAGCAGCAGGTTGACATTCAACAGGGACTGCTACAGAAGCTACCATGTGCAGCTAGAAGCAGAGTAACCAGTGGAGTAGTCCAAACCTCAGAGAATACCTAAAATAGCAGGAAAAGACAACACCAATTCCACAGTTCTCCTGGGACAGAGCCAGAACAAGAGCTGGGTTTGAGCACTTTGCCAGAAGAACCCCACCCCACAGCAGAGGCAGTGCTTGGGGCAGGCTACAGGGAAGCACTACTGCATGGGGTGGCTACTTGCTAAAACAAAAGTCAAGGAGAGGCACTGTGGCTGGGCCAGAAACCACCCTCTCTCCAGAGGGACAACCCAGAGCAAATACAAAGACATGATGCCTTTCTCACCACAGCATCTCCTATCCTCTAGCAGCAAGACTCCAAAGCCACTCACCAGCAGCTGCAGCCCTCCTGGCTGGGTCAGGCACGTTCCCACAGACCTCACACCATCCAAGGCTTGGCACGTCCACCCAGAATTCAGTTAATTTCTTTTCACATTTCATCCCCCTTTATAGGGGATTCTTCATAAGCACCTTTAGGTTTTAAATTCCCCCACAGAAGTGTTTTCCAGAGAAGCAGTCTCCAACTACCCTGAGGCAGCAGAAGTCACTTATAAGAGCCATCCACCTCCTGTCCTTCCCCTACAGGGCAGCTGCCCTAATGCAAAAGCCGGCAGCTGCCACCAGAAAGACTGATTGCATAAACCAGTCCTTCTTTGCTTGCTCCTTAAAAGGCTTCAGGTGAAGTGTTAGGTAAGCCTTATGCTCTTAATGAATTGCAATCCCTATCAGAGTTTGCTGTTTTGGGTTAGCTAGTGCTACTCAGCACTAAGCAAAGAGAAAAAACAGTGGTGGTGAATTAGCAGTTGGAAGGATCCTGACTGGCTGAAAAAATTTCCTTTTGCTTACAGCAGGAGAAAACTGCTCCAGATCTCTTTTTTTTTTGATCAGAGTTTTTCCTGCTTTACATAATTCATATACCTTTGTGCCAAGCCAGTACTGCCTTTTTTCATGTGGTCAGCCCAGAGTTATGTCAGCACAGTGGTGATGCTCCCATACTCTCCCACACAGGCTAATCAAGGGAAAAAGCCTATTTCCAGAGTGTGCTTCCCCTGGAAACCATCTTCACTTTCAGCTTGCAGCCAAGAACCCAGCTGGAAAAAATCTAGCCTCAGCACCAGGACAAGAAAAAAATGCGTTGCTAAATGCACCTCTAATGTGCAGACTGGTCAGGTCATCTACAAAGCCAACAGGTTCTTCTTCAGATGATACTTTTCATTTGTTACCTTCAGGTTAAAACCATAACACCACTACAGCCTGGCCCTGACTGGAAAGTACAGCACAGCCAGACAAGCTGTGGGCATCCCTTCAGCAATGCAGTTTTACAGTGCCAAATGCAGTAGTAACGCTGGGACCTCAAAGACACCAGCTCAGACTCTGGTCATACCTGGTGTACACTGCTGTATTCCCCCTGAATTCAGGTGGAATTATTCCACCCTTTACACTGTATTGTCAGGAGGAGATGGAAATCAACACCATTGACTCCGCCCTTTTAGAACATCGTATTTATCGAGGTTGACTGTAAATAGGGAATTCTGCCCTATCGACTTCAGGAATTGGTTTACCTTGGGATATCCAGCTCTAGCTGTAGGAGAACTACCATTCTCCCTTTTGTCTCTTTTTAGGTAAGTGGTCAAGCTCTGCTATGGTCACCCTTAAATATTCAGCATGAAGGATTTCTGCAGAGCTCATTGTAGTCCTCATGGCAGACACAGGAACCACATCCCCCTCCGAAAGTCCTCAGAAGCTTTTGTCAGGAGCAGCTAGGGATCATCCATCTGTCATTAAAGTGTTAATTTGATTCATTAACATAGAAAATATTCAACATTTCCCACTTTGGAGGAGATGGGCCGTGCCGTCCTTTTAATAGAACTCTGCTGGAAATCAAACACAATTTTTATTCAGGGGAATGATTACTGTGTCTTGTTTAATTCTTGCCTAACAAATGTCAGCACTAATGTATTACAGATTATTCAGTCAATTTGATGGTTCCAGGTGAAAGAAAGGAACACAAATCTCTTCTTTTAGTGTAAAAAGGGTCAGCTGGATGACTTCCACTGCAGGAGCCGAGATGAGGCTTGACATGAATCAATCAAGCAGGCTCAATTTTACAGTTATAGTGCCTAATGCCTAAACATGAGCGTATGGGTGAAAATTAGCACCCGATTATGAGCATACATGATCTTCCCTTGGAAGACAATAATATTGGCATTAAGCTTCTCAAGAGGGAAGATGCTGCTGGTTTTTAATATGTCTTAAATTATGTCAGGAAAAACACTGGAACATCACACAAAAGCCACAGTCAGTGTATATTGCTATCTCATAGAGCTGGAGATCTTTACAACAATATTGACACAGGAGCAGGCAAGCAAATGTCAGCCAATATAACATATGAAATACTTAACGTAACCAATTTTCAGCTGTCAATCAGCAGGGAATAATGACTGATGCAAGGAATCAATACACCACAATTGAATTCCAGCTCACAAACTTGTTTCGTTCTGCGCTATAAAAGACTGTCAAATGTCACACCCCAAGAGATGCAACAGGATTCCAAAGATTTATTTATTTCAAGCTCTGAAGTCTATTAGCAATAGTGCTCCTTCTGCTATTGGAAAAAGAGCTTTGATGACATTAAATTTTCAGAAATGACAACTCATTGTATCAGGAGCCAATTACTTATCATTGTATCATATTTCAACAATCCTTCACCATTTTACTAATGTGTGATTGCACATAGTTATGGTCAAACAAATTACTGTGACTTTAAAGCTGCAAATATCTGATTGCATTATGGTATATTAACTGAATATTTTTAAACAAGTTGTTTCATACTTTTGATAAAAATACTGTAAAAAGAAAGCTCACTCTATCCATGGCTCTATTTCATTCAGGTAGCTTGAATGTTTAAATTAAGAGATAATTCTCTCTCAGCTGAATGAATAAGATTTACTATAGAAATTTAGAGAGCTGTGTATTATCCTGTATATTATCCTGAACTGCTGGGGTTTTAAAAAAAATATTTAATAAATACAATGAAAAAAAATTAATTTTCATACTCCACAGTATTGGAGTCTGACAAGGCAATGGAGATATCAAAAGGAAAGACTGAAAGGACGCAAAGGTGAGGCCTGCAAGAGTCATAATATCCAAAGAGTATATATTGTTTTTATAAAAGCACGTGGAATATACCCATCATTAAAAGAGAACAAATTTTTCCATATGGAAGTCTGATTGTAAAGTATCTGAAACATAAAAATGTGCTTGTTCCATAATGTAATCTGGTTTTGGTAATAAATTACACATTCACTGCTTCATTCCTGACTTCTTTTACCTTTCCATTTTTTCTTTCCTGCAGTCCTGGAAAATGGCATGGCAGTAGACTCTTCCTCTCTCATTAGCTCATCTGAAGCTGTAGGGGCTCTGTACAAGACTGGATACCCTTCTGCATTTGGATGGTGGAATCTCCCCACAGCAATTATAAGACTATTAAAATTATCATATTATCTTTACCTGAAGCTGAGTGTTAATTAAAATCTGACAGTACAATGCATACAGAAGATAAACACTACTGTATTTTCTTTCCAATACATGGATATATAGTAATTCATTTAAGGTAGAGAAGCTCATGCTGTTGAATGTGCTTATTAAAAACAGCAAGGAAGGTCAGGGGCAGTGCTTGCTGTATCCTTCATTTGTTCTTCACTGAAAATGATATAACCGAACTGCAAAAGTTGAGATTGAAAAGCCGCTAGCGTGTTGTCTAATTTCAGCCACAGAAGCTGCTGTGCACTCCATGACTTTATGAGGGAATAAGATTACAGGTCACAAGAGCTTCTTTATTTCCCACCTGTAGCTTCTAACAACATTTTATTAAGGATTTTCCCATCTTCTCTCTCTGACCTACAGGGGACAAAATTCTAACAGCTGTTACAGGACCTATACCGAAGTGGCATTAACACAGATTAGCAGTTCTGGAAAGTAGTATCATTTTATCAGGACTCTATTTATGACTGCTAACTAATTTTTTATGGCGCTTCTAAGATAAACACAGCATATCATTATGTAAACAGGAAAAAAGGCATTTAATACACTTAAACACTTAATGCATCATGCTTGTCTTAATGCATCTCGCTGTCTAAAATCACGCTAAGCTGCTGTTTGAAGTTTTAGTACTAATTTAAAAAACAAACAGTTGGGTAGCCCATGCACTCATCCACATTTAGATTTACACATATACATGTTTATATATATGTGTATAAAATACATTACTTTTACATGTATTGCATATGGAGGATCCCAACTTCTTATTAATCAAGCAGAGTCTATGTTTACTAATACACCCGAGCAGGGGTAGACCTTCTGCCAAAGGTTAAGACATGTTAATACAGGTCCAGTGCTCAGCCTTTCCTTTACCTCTTCAGTGTAGTTGTGTTTTCACAGGGACTGCAGGGTTAGGACCTTGTAGTGTATTGCAGAAACAATAATCTTTGTTATCAAGGTTACTTGTTACGCCAGATTTTTTTATTCATGCAGATGCAATAATCTCGAAGAGAGAAAGAGGGAGAAGGAGGAGAAGAAGAATAAGAAAGAGGGATGAAGGGCAAAAAAGAAAAACTACACTATGATGTTATAAAATTCTAAAATGATTATGAATTATCCAAAAAGAGCTTATTTTTCCAACACTGTATCTTCAAGGAAAAACAAAGTACATGTCAAATATATCTACAATCGAGTTTTCGGCACCTTCCCTATGTGCATGGAAAACCCAAGCAGCTTTCTAAAAGTTCATATTAGGTATCTGGAAGACTGGGATAGATTATTTCTTGACATCACTCTTCTAAATGCAGCTGCTAGGCTAATCAAGTTGTATTATTATTGCACTAGAGAGTCAGGAAACTCAAGTCCAGAGTACTATCAGAAGCCAGACCAAGATACTACATATCCATTGCAACTTTCAGTGGTGTTTTACCCTCTCCAGAGACATATTTTTAGCTGATATGAAAAAAGAAATATTGTTAGTTATCACATTATTGAGACTGATAAAGGACTGGGAGGGAAAGTAGACGTGTTCAAACAGGGTTGCAAGGCTGCTGCCCGGTACAGTAAGAGTTTTTAGGATGCCACAATAATCATAGCTGAGTTCAGATTTTCAGGTCTTATTCGGGTACCTCAGAAAGACAAACAAATTTCAGAAAATTTCACACCTACCATGATGATGGTAGAATGAGATGTTTTGAAAATCTACACAAAAAAATTCCATATCATAGGAATTGTTCTGTACTTCTGAAAATCTGGCTATGTGTGTAATTGTACTGAGTCTTTCAGTAATATGAGAGATACGGCCAGATATGACCAATAACAAAACCACAACACAATAAAACAATTAAACTTCAATTAAAAATCTGTGATAAGAAGTGATGTGAGACACCTGTTCAGCTCACTGCTCTGTGAATTGCCCCGGAGCAGAGATGCCAAACTTTTGAAAGATATTTCCCGACAAAAGCATCTGGATGCTGGCAGGCACTGCAGCCAGTTGTGCTCACTCCTTTGGATGGGCTTCCCTCCATCTGTCAGTCGTCAGACTGCTACTGATAGATAGTGTCTGGGCTGGACACGCCTTTTACTTAGAGTTGCTCAGCCTGTCACCTGTATTTTTATATTGAATTCCCTTGAAAGTAAATTTGGGACCAAATTTTTGACTACAGGACTTTGGCAGAAGTAAAAAAAGCTGTATTTTGTTGTTGCAATACTCATCTTGGCTTTCCTCCTGGATTCCCATCATTATTTTGAACCCTTTAGCTGTTTAAATAAAGGCTCCCATTCTCTGCTGAGGAGTGGAAATAGTATTCCTTTGACATGACTGCTGGGAACCTTGCCTGCATTTTCCTGTAGATCTTTCTGGGAGCACCACAGAAATGATTACAGCATTTTTCTGTCTGTCAGTGACAGGGGTCAGGTGGTATCAGGAGAAAACAGCAGAAACGTCCTTCCCTGTGTGGGCCATGGGAAGAAGGCAATAGCACAGGCACCACTGGGAAGGATGAGGGAGTGACTCATTGTGCTTTAAGTATAATTGGCAAATGATGAACCTGCATGGTTTGTTTCCAAATCCTGTCTTATGAAACCCCAGCTCAAGCTATGATTGCTGGAGGAAGCACAGACTGGCTTAGGACAAGCTCCCAAAGTGTGAGGTACAAACTGGAGCCTTGGTGCAGCCTCTGACCTGGCAAGCAAACACCACCATGGGTCTCTCAGGCTGCCCAAGGTTTATTTTCAGCTCTTGTTTTCTATTGTTGTTGCTGCTGTTGTTCTATTTTGGTGGGATGCAACATATTCCCTTTGCCAACAAAGCTGGTCCTGTTGTTGTAGTAGTGATTTATATAAAACAAATTTACAGAAGTACACAGTAACATGTTATTGTCCTGAAAATTGACCAGATGAAATTGTACCCAGTCTACCAGAAGCCCTTGGCAATAGTCCCCTTCTTGCTCTGAAGTCATTAAGCCATTTCAAATATATAGAAGTAGAAAAGTGTCTTGCAAAATAGGAAAACTGCTCATGCTGCTATTTGCTGATCGTCTGTAACTTCTGGTTTTTGCATTAGGAATCTGTTTTGACTAAGCAAAGTAAAATAGTACAAGCCAAGTTGTCTGTCCTCAGACAGCTTTAGGTTTTTATTAATTTCATTGCTTTTGTGGGCTGTCAAATTCTTACTGGCATTTATGTTATAAGCCATTAAGTATTGCTGGCTGTATCTGCTGAAGGCACAGGATAGGATAAGTGCAAGAAATAGGAACAGGACCAGCTTCCTACATTTAGTTAAGAAAAAACTTGGTTTATAGATCTCTGAAAAAAATTACATATCTAAGGTTAGAAATTAAGACTGCTGCAGAATTTTCTCATGCTAAAAAATCCTTGACACAGTAGCAGTAGCAAGTTATGTGAGGTTAGCAGATTAGCACAGATATTCAGTGTCATAAACTAGTAATTATGTCTGTGGATTTGGGTCAAATAATGGGCCTAATTTAATGTCTTTTATGGAAAGGTATCTCCCGATGTAGTTATTGTATAAACAGCATGGGATTGAGCCAATGTGTTGTCCTGTAACTAGGCAGAAATTCCTTGATGCATTTTTTCTGTATGGGTATAGTTCTTAACATACACACTTGTAAAAACCCCAAGGATGTACAGAGTGCAGTGTGCAAATGAAGAACATTTTTTTTTTCTGAAAACTGTTGAAGGGCTTGCTGCTGTGGTTTTCCCTTTCTTCTTTTTGCTTGGTATCCGAGCACTATTGTTTAGTTGAAAATAAACCCCATGTAATAGTAGTTAAAAATAAAAATTCCTGGTAAAAAAGCGCATTTTTAAAGCTTTGAGTAATAAAAGACACACAGTAGTAGTGCCAGTTGCAGAAGAACTACCAAAGGATTGCACCATCAATTACAAATAAAGATCACTCAGTGGCAGAAAAACCCTGCAAAATCAATTAGTGCAGTCAGCCCTTTCACCAGAGTTTCAAACATTATAGCCATAAACAATTTGTAAGTCTAGTTATTCATGTTAAGTACTCGGAAGATAATCCCAATGATCTTCTTATTGTATATTTTTCTTTAACAGTTTTGATATAAGGTTTTACATCCTTAAAGGATCACCAGCTTGCTAAAAGGCCCAGCTATTTTATAATGTGTAATACCCAGTAAAACCATCTTAATCTACAACACTGTGTGGTAACTATTTCATCCTTCTGAACAACTGAAGCTCCTAATATAGGTGGATAGCAAATAATCATCTCTTTTGCAGGAATTGAATTAAACAGGGGAAATTCTCTGAGCTACAGTCCATTTGATGGAATGTTTTCTTTTCTTTGCATGATGTGGAAGTACACCTCTAAACATGCTTATCCTTTAATTATACAAATAGAAAACTCTTCCTTTAACTCTTATTGAGCAAGATTTATCCCAACAATGATACAAAAATTATTCTGTGTGCTGATCCAACACATTATACACTGGTATATTTACATGTGTGGCAAATGACATAATTATGTTCCCCTCCTGGTTTAGCCATTAACAGACTTATGCTGTAAATTAATTCCTAGCTTCATCCATGATCTTAGGCTACCTGTGAAAATCCCTTGAAGGGTCCCAGTGAAATATTGGCATTTCCCAATGCACTTAGAAGGCATATATGCAGCTTTAAAAGTCAGTTTATGCTCTCTCCACTGAACTTGTCTCAGTGTGTGTATACTGATAACCTTCTACTGCAATTATGGTGTATACAATAATATATTCAGATTTATCCTATAGGTTCCAGTCATTAAAGTTGCGGACAGAACAGTGATTGACTGTCTACTCAGTGCTGGAAGATAGGAACTGTAGCCTAAAGGACATAAAAATTTCCATGCCAGACCTGCCTATTCCCAACTATTACTCCCAGCCTTCTTTCAGCCAGCACAAGCCAATGGAGGCCATTTTTCTTTCATTTCCCTGCCCAGTGACTGAGAAAGCAAAGCCAAAACAAAGGCAGTAGTGGGTTATTGCTGGCTTATCCACCTTCTGGTGGGAATAATTCATCTGTTGGCTGAGCAGAAAGTTTCTGCAAGCTGTACAGCTCCATGTACATGAAACCTGACCTGTGGGCATAAACCTCCTAAGTTTCCCAAGTCATCCTCCAGCGATAAAAAGTAAATAAGGGATTTGCTGTTCTCTCCAGCAGCATAATTTTTTATGAGAGCACATGTCCTCTTCTGTGAAGCCAAAACCACGTGGTTTTACAAACCCAATAAATAGCAAGGCAGATTCCTTTAAACAGTATCAAGAGCTAAAGATCACTTTCCATTTTATCAGTGTCAGCTACTGAACTTACGTAAGCAGACAGTCTTGAGCTCTATGAAGATTCAGGAGTTAATTGACACAATGGAGTCCGTGTCTTTGCACATGGCTCGGTTTCAGATATGGTGCTATGTTCAGAGCACCGTCGGGATCATGGCAGGGAGCCTTTTCAGAGTAGAACAGACACCCCTCCTGCCTGTGAAAGAATACCTAAGAAAAAATAGCAATATTGAATCCTCAGTTTGTTTCACTAGGAATAATTATTACTGTCCTGATCCTCCCTAGGTTATGTCTTATAATTGAAAGGGAAAAACAACACTTAAAGATGCAGCTCCATTTTATTTTATTTTTTTGTCACTAGGCAAGAAAAAGCCACTAAAACCTCAAGAAATTACCCTGTATGTGATTCAGATGAAGAAGGAAGGTGTCTTCAAGGTCTGGTTAAACCAGAACCCCAAAAAACTGATTCTGATGACCCCATGGTTGAGATAGCACATTCACTGAAAAAGCAAAGATGCTCTGCTCTCCAGCTATCATCATCCCCTTCTCCCTCTCTTCTCATGCTGGCTTTAGTCATCACTGGAAGAGACACACTATTAGCTGACAGAGAGCATCAGAGATTGATCAATTCTCTTACATATGTAAAAGGTAATCTTTTCTTCAGTCTGGTTCTCATCTATCAAATAATCATTTTTACGTGTTGGCCCTGGCACTGAGTCATGGGCCTCCAGGCTGTGTAATGAGGCCATGAGGTCTATGGTATTCCAACTTTTCCCCTTCTTAAAATAAATACATGAAATCATGAAGGGAAAAAAAAAAAAAAAAAATTGTACTCTCTACTTGTTTTCAAAAACATATAGTAGATGCAACCTGGGACTTTCAGGTAAGTTTTTAAGCTACTGTCTGAAGTTTTCAGATGTGACTCAGTTACAGATATATTCCCTTGATTACACCTTTCCTTATTGTTCTGACTTTTATATTACATATATATTATAATATATTTATACTAAACAGAAACTGCTCTTTAATACTTATTAAAACCAATCTGCATCAACTGAAAAAAAAATCACAATTTTCACAGCATTCATAGCACTCACTAGTCATGTAAACACAATAAAATATCCAAATAGTTTTTTGATAATTGGCATGGATCGGATATTTATTTATCTAAGAACAGGATAGGTTTTGAGTCCTTAACTTTAAAATTATTCACCTCAAAGCAATGAAAAATACTTTTCCTGGATCAGAAATTCTATTTGCTTTCAGATTATTATTTAGAGTCTAAGCCTTAAAACCATGTCAGATTTCTCTTATCTAATAAAGGTCTCCTACATTTTTATTCATACGCCATGCATTGACTCATAACCACTAAGTAAACTACTTTTTCCCTTCCCTTTTTGGCTCAAGATTTTCTGGGCAATGTTACCTTTCCATTTTTATTGTATTTCCATGGCACGCTTAATATCCAACAAGATTTTTGACGATAATGTTTTTTTAAGGGCTGTCTACTTGGCTCTTTAAAAACAGGTAGGGGCCTGTAAGGACCTATTCTGGCAAATCAGCTCTCTGATAACTTCCAGGTTATCACAATTCCTATAGCATGGTCACAGCGGGACCATGCCTGCTGTGCCAAGCAGCCAGCACGCCTGGGAGGCAGGGAGGACCACTGAAAGCAGTGTGGTTATTATTAGGAGGCAAGAAAAAAATACCAGGACCTAGTTTGGCAAAGCCTCCTGAAAGGCATGATGATTTGATTTTAAAGCACTTTATTGAGATTTCAAATTTAATAGCATTTAAAATTGCATACAATATATCAGTATTTTATAGGTATGTTAACATTTTTTATATGTGCAAACATTTATGCTGAGAGAGGAAAGCAGAGGATAACTATAATAATGTAAGACAGAACAGACACCAGCATGTGTGGTAGCTTGGCTTTGCACCTATGGGTTTTGCAGTTATGTCACATAAAAGAAAAACAAGCTTTTCCAGATCAGTTAAAAAAAAAAAAAACTGGGAAAAAGAGAAAAAAATCAATCACAAATGTTCAGCTGCAAAGCATGCTCGATGAGAAAAATAAATCACCATACACTTTATAATCTATGTATCAAACATTTAACTTGGATATCAAGTGCAAATGCAAATTGCAATTTGCACCAATTAAATAACAAAGACTGCACAAAAATACCTAAAGGGCACATCTTGTCTTCCTCAAAATAATTCCCTAAATGTATGGTTTTAGTTGTCTAGGATTAAAAGAAAATACATGGGCAACAAGGGCAAAAAGAATATTACATTTCCTGTGGAAAAGGGTGGGTAGGTAATACAGTGTGAAACTCCTGTCAGCTACTGTTACCTGAAACAATCATTTCACAGTTCTTTTCTTCATCTCTGTGTTGGAATGATATGGCATTTACCTACAATAGGAGCACTCCTGCCTCACTGTTTCCAAAAATAGCTATCTCAATAAGACATTTCTGGTTTAAGCTATTTTCCTTCTCCAGAGGTTTCCCCAAGGCTAAGGAGATAATATCATCAGCCAATATGTCATGACTGGTTTTTAATTTGCACGGAGGTACAGGCAGGTAACAGGCAGGCTGCCAGCAGGGCTGTGCATCCAATCCTGTCAAAAGAGAAATTGTGAAAACACTTGGGTTTAAACAGGGAAATGCAAACCAACGTGCCAGCAGAAGATAACCAACAAGGGTATTTTCGAGGGCCCAGGAGCAGCAAAGAGCAGCAGACCCAACTCCTGGGCTGCACGTGAGCAGGACAGTGTGGGGGCACTGCAGTGTCCTCCCTGGCCATGGCCATGGCACAGGTTTGGATGTAAATGCGCTCAGGCACCACCCTGGCTGTGCTTTGGATATTGGGAATCAAGAACTGTGACACGTGGAGGGTCTTCCAGCTGAGATGTGCCAATGTATTCTGCTTATGCTGCAGCTATCTGCAGGTGAAATTTTAAATTTGGGTTAAAATCTCCAAGTTTTGTTTAGACAAAACAATGTGTTTGAATAGCAATCGCATCCAGATAATATTAGAAATATTAGATGTATTTCAATATTCATACTTTTAAATATTTCATTTTTGTTTTAATTTTAAGCCTCAAGCCTGGAAGGTTTCTACCTTTAAAAGTGCTTTCTTTCATTCTTCTCTGTAATGGCCATCATTTGTGTATTCACATCAAAAAAGTGAATGCTTCAGTAACAATTTCCTTATAATTTCTCATAATAAGGTTAAAGTAACACTTTAAAGCATTAATTTTGGTGCTTTTTTTCTTCTAAACACTGAAAGTTGAACAATGATTGCAGACTAAATGTGAAGAATTGGTGAGCTCATCACATAAAATTAAATACAATCCAGTAGCTAACGTGTTTTTTTAACAATGTTATTCCCTTCACCAGAAATACTGCTGAGGTTTTTTTGAAGACAAAAATTGATATTATTCTTACTTAGAGTAAATAATTACCACTGTAGCTATAAATTGTTAAATAAAAGCTTTCATTTTACTTTGTCTGGAACATGCTTTTACAGGAATATACTACAAATCTTTATGCAAATACTAAACCTCAGTAACTGATGCCTGATTTAATGCTGAGAAGCACAAATGAAGGACTAAGATCTAGATAACTGAAGCCATGCCCTGAAAGACACCATTTATGCTTCTAAGGGCCCTCTGTTGGTACCCCTTGGCTCCTCCCTATTCTTATCAGCCTGGGAGTGGGAATGGAAGTGCTTGCTCCTTTGCCTGCACATTCAGTGATGAATAAAAAACCCCTAAAATTTACATCAGAAGTTGTGCATCAAAATTCCCAAAGCAGAGAATAAAATAAAAGAGAAAAGAGATACTGGATCCCTCAAAATCATAGTTGGTATGACAGAGAAGTTACGTTTCTTTTCAGGCTCATTTTAGGGACTTGACATTGAGGATCTAGCCCCTAGTACTGATTCTACTGGGAATAATCCCAGCATGAAGCTGTGAAGTGCAAAATATTACAGTTCATGAAATAAATTAATTAACTTTTGCCTTCCCAGTACTTTTTAGTTTTCCTCTTTTAAATCATTTTATGTGAGCATTTCATGCGACCCAGAGCACTTTTTTTCTCTTCTTTGCCTCACTTTTTGGAAAGCATTCTTCTCCTTCCTTTTGCCTTCATATTGTGTTATTTCTGACCTCTTGCTCATCTTTTATTACTCTCCAGTTCCTAGCTCTATTATTCAAGCTGATATTGCAGCTGTGATTTCTATTTTTTTCTTTGCCCTTTTTGGCTTTGCCAGGCATTTCATTAGTGGACTCACGGGGAGCATTTATACTGTCTCTCTACCATGATAGAGTTCAGTGGGATTTACTAAAACTGATTCTTTGGATATGTCTGCTTCCAGTTATGATTAGAAACCTCTTTCCACTGAAGCACATCGAGGAGATCAAATTCAGGTCTTGTGAAAGCATGCATGAACACAGGGAGGCACAGAGGCCATCAGCCAAGGTGCAGCTTCCTACATCACATCTTGACTTGCACCACGGCACATCAGTAAAAATTTTCCCCAAATAACTACATTTTAAGTCCCAACAAAGTTTCTGAAAGTCATCCTGCAGGCACCCCTACAGAACAACTTGTGAGATCAGAGCTCAGATATTGCAAACCAGCAGTGGAGTGCCACAATTGGTTCAAATAACTCACAGATGGGGTTTTATTTAGGGCTTTTCAGGTCAAGCTATTTATTTTTCCAAAGGAAGGCTAAACATAGAGACTTTTCTTTGTTGTAGAAAGATGTGATAGCTAAAATATTGGTACATTCATCCCCTTTTTTTGCCTTGTGCCACATAGGTTCCTGGTTCAGTTTTCCCCTCCTGCAACTCTGTTGCTCCCATGTACCTTCATAACTTTCCTCCTGTCCTTTTTTTTTTTTTCCTTCTCCCCAACCCCTTTGTTGCTTTTTAAGCTTACTGAAAATAATGAACTCTCCTGACCTTCAACCTTTCTAATGTCTCTGCTTATTTCTGTAAGTTAGTTTTGGCTGTTAGGTTATGTTATAATGTTCCAGCAGAGATATTCTTTTTGTGATGACAGTAAATAAGATATACACAGACTTTTCTGTTTATTTTTTCAGCTGTTCATTTATAGTAAATTTTAATAAAAACTGTGAAACAATTTTGTTCCGTGGGGGAGGCTTGACACAAAAGTAGAACAATAATGTGCCAAAAATGCGTTGTTATGATCTTTCAGATGGGTACTGTCACTAGGAGGGGTCTGCACTTCAGTCAGTACGAATGATAAAGTAGGAACAGTACAGCTGCAAACTCCCTTTGGATAATGCTACAAAACATATGGAAAACGTTTCCTGGCTTATGAAAAATAATACTGGGCAGAATATAGTAAAGGGACTGGGTCAAAAGGGTGCATAAAGCGTCAGCGCAAACCTTAAGTGCAATCTTGTAGTCATAAATTCCCTACTAATGAAATGTATATGCAATTCTTACAGCCCCTCCGTGTTTGAAAAATCTATAGTGTTAATAAAGTGACATAGTTAGAAATCTATACAGGACCTTATTTATTCATTATTTATTTTAAGAGATGGCCCTGAATCTAAACATTCCCTTTGGGAAAGTTTGGTTTGTGATTTAGGTTCAAAACCATACTTTTCTGGCCGGGACCCATTCCTAATTCTGCTTGGTTTACACATCAATGTGCTACCTTGTTTAATTCATCTTGCACAAAGCTGGACATTGAGCTGGCAGCCCTGCAAACTGGGCCACCAGCCAGGCCCCTTCTTCCTGTGAAACAGGGGCTGGAGCCATTGCATCCCTGTCTGGAGCTGTCTGAACGCCCAGGAGAGATCCCTGCCTTCCCCACCTGCACAGGGGTAATGCTGGCAAGAGTTGAGAGTGGTGTGTGGTGCCCTGTATTCTCTCTCCCTCAAGTCTGATGGGGGGAAAGCCCTTCCTCTGCCTCAGGCTTGGAGGGGATTTGGCAGAACGTTGGCTCCCCACTGCAGCTGCTACTGGCTCTATCCTACAGAGGTGTCTGGGCTTTCCACCCTCTCCAAAGGGGTCAAGTGGAACCAAAACAGAAAAACAACTTGTCGATATGGAGTAGCACACAAGTGCCTGGGCTAGAGGGCATGACTCCTGGATAAAAAGTTAAAATAGCAGTCACTAGAAGGAGTTAAGCAGCAAGAGCCCAACCACATGCTTGGTAAGCCCAACTAATTTAACAAATGTCACAGGTGGCTGCGCAGTCCTCACCTGTGTGACTGCCAGCAGGATCCATCCCCACAACACTCACCAGCAAAAAGGTGAGCAAACAGGTCAGCGTGAGGTATGGCAGGAAATGCTTCTGAAGTAAAAAGAACCCATTCCAGACAGCAGAAAGACCAGCCCTTTTTAATGATTGTCCTCCTGTCCTTCTTACTTGGGATAAGTGCCACAAGGCGTGGGATGTAAGCATTTCTCTGTTCTCTAAATCGACTCTTGTCATTTTTCTGTGGTTTTTACTTGTTTTATAATTGCTCACTTGATCCTATAAAAAATACACTAGCACAATCAATGAAATAGGTAGACCATGGGAGCAATGAATATCCACATGATTAAGGGTTTTCAAGCTTAGATCCTAAATAACCATAACTGCCACTCTACTATCTACAGAATTAGAGAAGAGAGAAAGGTGAAGCGAGTTGTTTTTACTGGGAATTTATGATAAGAAGCTTGCCCTCACACAGGAGCAACTATACTCATTCTTGTAGGTAGCAATAGTTAAATTCCAATAATTTAATTAGAGCAATAAAATGCTGTAGGGTAAATAATAGAAATTAAGAATACTCTTCATACTTAATGTCCACAGAACGAAGATTCATCAAAAAGTTCATCTTTTGCCCAGACAGGCTGGGTCTTTGGGACAAATGCTGAAGTAGGAAGGACCTCTCCAAACAGATAACTAAAACATCCCATATTAGGCTTCTGCTCTGGATTATCCTCTGTGAACAGCAGAGATACTAGGATGAATATGTTATTGAGGCTAAATGTTTGTTTTACACACATGAAAAGATGAGGTCAAGGTCCTGAAATGCAGTTGTCTAGGTAAGAGATGATGAAGGATACTGCATTATATAGATGATATGCTGTTTAAAAATAGTGCTAGAGTGGCCACTCTAACTTGCTTACACCCACCTCCTATTACTGATGGGCACATTCTTCCTGGTCTTATTTCAGTTTATCAAATTTAACTGCCCTGTGGAAGTGTGGAAAAGAGGTATGGCAAAGGAAGAAGGGGGGATTGGATATTACTCTCTCAG
Source organism: Vireo altiloquus (assembly GCA_013396875.1). Classification (NCBI taxonomy): domain Eukaryota; kingdom Metazoa; phylum Chordata; class Aves; order Passeriformes; family Vireonidae; genus Vireo; species Vireo altiloquus. The sequence goes on along the minus strand of VZRF01004121.1, from coordinate 644,492 downwards.
TCAATTTTTTCAGGGTGATGAGTAACAAAAGAAAAAAAAAAAGCATTTTCCCTTAAAGGACGAAATAATATTTTGCCCTTTTCATAATTCAGTGTTAAAAACATTTCTTCTTTACAACTTTATTGACACATATATGGCCCTTGATTAAGAATACTGTGAAACTGGAAAAATGCAACAATGTTAAGTTTTAAGATAAATTATTAGCAAAATTAACCAAAGCTCCACGAAGGTTTGTAGCAAAAGGACAATGAAATGAAGTGAGAAAATTTCCCTGAAAAAGGGTAAGAAATACCACTTCCTTTGTTTATTTAGGGACCTATTAATCTAATGGGCTCACTTGTCTTTTTTATTAGGTGAGTTTCACAGGAATTTCTAATTTCACATGCTCTGATGCAGAAGCATCTACCCATCTGTGCCAGCTGGGGGAATAGCTCAGCCAACACAGCTCTGGGACAGCAAAGCATCAGGGCCACTCTCCTTTCTCCAGAGAGGTCATTCTCCATAGCAATTGAATGACCAGTTAGTCAAATGGTTCACAAGCCCATGACAGGAAAATAAAGAAAGAGAAACATTCAGAGCGTGAGATGTTAAATGCACATTTTCTGAATGAATTCAGTTAACATGCCAAGGACACGCTTAGAATAACTTCTTATTGCTAAAACAGACATGGTGAAGAAAAGGCTAAGTTCACTAACATTTTCATTAACATTTCAATAGAACCATCGAATGGCTTGGGTTGGAAGGGACATTAAAGATCAGCTTGTTCCAACTCCCCTGCCATAGGCAGGGACACCTACCAACAGGCTAAATTGTTCAAAGTCCCATCCAGTCTGGCCTTGAACACTTCCAGAGATTGAGTATTCACTCTAAACAACCTGTTCCAGTGTCTCACTACCCTCACAGGGAAGAATTTCTTTCTAATATCTAATCTAAAGCTCTTATTTTTTAGGTTAAAATTCTTCCCCCTTGTCCTATCACTATCTTCCCTTGTAAAATGTCTTTGTCCCTCAGTTTAAAAGAGCCTTTTAAGTACTAAAAGAATGTGTTTGCATGATCCTAGCAGAGAAAAATGCAGCAGAGGAACGCATCAGAAAATCACACCATTTTTACATGCGGCTACGGCCGTATGAATGCAACCTGTGACACAGCAAGGGCTCTTGACCATCATGAAATGGAAGGGTCTCTCCAGTACCAGCTGGTGAAGAACTGAAGCAGAGTGTGTGCATGGAATATGGTCACTCTTACCCACCGAGCAGCTGTTTGCCTGTTTTCAACACCGACGTGGCACGTGCTGGATGTAATGACAGCCTGCTCGGTGATACCTGTGCTCCAGAATATTTGGAGAAGGACCAGCTGCTCACTCCAGCACCCAAGTCCTTTGGAGTCAGCTCACTTCTTTTAGGAATCTGACCCTCCCTGCAAGTTATTTGATCTGATTGACATGCAGGTGCAAGGAGGCCACAATGGCAATTGTTTAGCCATTATTGGGAAATTTTAGGAATCCTAGAAAATCTTCCAGAAGAAACCAGGTGTGTTAAGATACTAGCAGGAAGAAGAAATTGCCTTTGTTTCAGCAGGGAAACAAGTGGAAAAGATAATCTTTGTCACTTAAGGGTGGATTTATGAACGTCTTATGTTCATAAACCAGGATCCTGAAACCCTGTGACATATTGCTACGAGAAATAAATAAGGCATTGTGTCTCAATTTCAAATCTGAGACCTCCATATTGCACAGGAGAATCAGACCTTAGGCCTGTCAAAATAAAAGATAAGGAACTAAAGATAAGGAAGTAAATAGAGGGTGCATACTGTACTACTGCAAGATGGGGATACTCTCTTTGTCATCTCTGCTGGACCACACTAAAATCTGAACATAACTAGAAAGTCCATGTAGAAACAGCATCTATTCACTATTTTTTTTCTACATACTATTTCCAGACTCGCAAAAACCAGGACAATATGAAGCAGTAGGCATGCTGCTATGTTGGTATGTTCTCTGCAAGATCTGTTGACCTGGGGGAAAGGCGAGGGACAATAGCTGGGAAGCTGATTTCATCATATACCTTGGGACCAGAACATGGATAAGCCTAAGAAGGAAATTTCAGCAACAGAGCTGCAGGCAAAGTGTTGTCTGCATGATGTCTCTGAGGGGCAGAGGTACTCCCTGCTGTGCAAGGACTCAGGCCTCTAAACACCTTACCTCACTTTCTTTTCCCTCAGAGTTACTTCCAGTTCTTTATTTCTCCAGATGGTGATTTCACGGCTAACATGGAATATATTAATAAGCTCCTTGCAGTCTGTAGTTCAGTTAAGAAAATAGAGAAAACCAGAGGCAGCAGCTGCTAGAAGTCAAGCTTCTTTTTCTTAATATGATAAGAGCAGACTGGCTCTTACCGGGGCAGTAGCATGGGCTCCTACAGTTACAGAGTGCTCAGGGAGCACTGGAGTTCAAAAGCATTCTGCAAGGTCCTGGTGTTAGGGTGAGGATATTTGAGTCCTTGACTCCAGTCTTTATCCTTTTACAGGACCAAGGATTTCAAATGTAAGCTTCAAATAGCAGTTAAAAATAGCAACTAAAAGCATTCTTTAGGTATTTCATGTTGTCCTTGTTCTTTGTCTGTTATACACCTGCCATGGAAAATGCTGGATATGAAAAGTGCAGCAAGTTTTGACAAATGATTTCTTGTTTAATTAGAGGTATGTATGGTTGACATACAATACAAGATGGAAGTCAACAGATTGCTCATGGGACATCCTCAGAGTGCCTGTAACGGGGCCGAGCTTGTAGCTCTTTGTCTTGTGAGTTCATGTCTGAGAGCTCTCAGACTAAAGGTCCCAGAACAATAGTTTCATTTCAAATATAGACACTCTTTCACATCTGTCTCCTGTGCTCAGTCATGAGGTATTCCTCTTCTATTTAAAAAAAAAAACAGTTTATGATGACAGTAACTTTTAAAATTGTACAGTAGAGGCTGAATGTATTTCCTTTTCGCAGAAAAATGTTATTATGAATCATATATAACTTATACATGCATTTACAGAGCAGAGCCAAGATCCACACTTTTTGTACATGTAGAGATTTTATAGATATATAAACACACACATTATATATATTTTTTTTTTATATATATCTATAAAATGATGATTTTGTCACCCGCGCACTCTTCAAAAAGCAATGTGAGGAGGGATGCCAGTCTCTTAGTGCTTCTGCATTATGATCTACTGACCCTGAAAATAGGGTCAGAAGGATGTCTCACTGCTAACTGGAAAACTAATCAATATAATTCTACCAAAGGGCTAGTATACACCAAGTGATATAGTCCCCTCCCCCTCGGCAAAAGTCTCTGCTTCATTGTAGAGAATATAAACATCATGTTTTGATACTCATGGAAAATGAAAAAATATCAAGCAAACACAAATGTTTATGATTCGCAAGTCTGGGGATATCATCAAGTCACATTGCAGTTCTCAAATTTTAGTTCTGAGCAGTTTGGTTGGTTATGTTTTATGGTTTGGGCTTTAATTGTTACTTAAGAAATGTAGAATTGTGCCTTATTTCCTTCTACACTTATAAAGTAGAGAAAGAGAATAACTGATGATGAAAAGATTATTTTCTTCCTCTTCCCTTCCCTCTCCCCTGCCATCCCCCCAGTATTGCAGTTACACTGTGAGAAAAATGAGCTGATCTTATGCTATGTTAAGAGTCATACTCACAGTGATGCCCTGTGCAGCCTGCAGGGATGCCATCATACAGCAGGGCTGCATTTGATTCTGATCAGGTACTTTTACTGAGAAAGAGAGCAAGACAAAGGGTAAAAGGTCACTGGTGACTAATTTTCTGAAAACCAGCAGCTTGTGTAAGTAATAGAACATTTATTGTATTTCTCTGTCATCCCAGCAATGAGCTAGAAAATCCATAAGAATTCCCAGCACTAGCCTTTATTAAAGTATAGCCCTGGATTAGTTTAATGTCCAATTTAAAGTCACTGCCCGCACCTACTTTACTTACTTTTCTTAAAGAGAGCTATTTTCCCCCAATAATCTCCCAATATAAGTTGCCAAGAATATATTTTCCCTTAATAAGAAGTAAAGTTTAATTTATTTAATACATATATATGTGTGTGTATGTGTATGTTGAGGAAAGAACACTGGAGTGCTGCATTCTTCCTATGTTAGAGTTATTTTCCCTGCATTGTAAGAGCAGGGCAAATACTGCAAAATCCAAGCACAGCCTTTTAAAAAGCAACAGCACTGGAGTTATAAACTCCTTTTAAAATGTTTGCACCCTTTCCTTTTGCTCTGTGCAAATTCATATGGTTTTGAAATACGATTTTTCTGAAAGGATGTTCACAGAGCTTGCCTTTGTTGTGGATAAGACAGAAATTGTTAACCTGATTCCTCAGGTCCATATCCAAGCTACAGGTCTAAGGCTAATCAGCTTGAAAAGAAAGAAAAATGCCCCTCTCCAACAGGGATCTGCCAAGTGCTTGTGATCACTGCACTCCTTGTCCACAATGAATTGACTGGAGAGCCCAAGAGGCTTGGAGGAGCTGGAGATGGCAATCATTGTTTTCAGTCCATGTACCCAACAGCTACAAACACTGTTATTGGACCTCCAGTGTGATTCTTGCTGCATTAGCCTTGCAGAATGCAATTACCCTCTAGACTAGGCTAGAACAATGAAATATACTGCTCTCTGTTGAGTGAGTGCTCACCTCAGAGGGTTTTATTCAGCAAATTGTCTTCTGATGGCTCAGATTTCACTACATCTATGCCTAGAGGATCTTCCTGGTGCATCACCTGGATCATACATACCCTCCAGAGTGGGCTCTTCCAGAATGGTATCCAGGTGAGTTACACCTGAGCAGGTGCTGCCTTTTCAGTACTGGCCACCAAATCCCTTTGGAAACAAGCCCACAGCCCTCTTGTGCCTCTAACAGTGACTACTCTGTGAGCAATCCTGAGCTGCTTGGTGAGAGTTGCTGCACTGGGGCAAAATTTCACCCATATGAAACCCACTGTAAGTCTGGAAATGCCTCTCCTCCCACTGGCAAAACTGCCCATTTTGGTTTGCTTGTGTGCTCAGGAACCTTGGAGGGAAGTGGAAGGCAAGATCCTACCTGAGTATCCCTGGCTCTCCAGGCTGCACTCCTGTTTTAGACACAGGCAGCTTTCTTCATCCACAGGCAAGCTCTGCTTTTTGGTCTTTTCTGCTGCATAGAGGCCAGTCCACAGCAGATTTCCTGTACCTGGTTGTGCTTCCCACTCCTGTTATGCCAGAGATCATGCCATGGGCATATTCTATTGGGGGAATAAAAAAGACAAATATGAGGAAATTTTCTTCAGATAATTTAAATTCCTGGTCTAAATTCCAGCTCATAATTCATGCTTATGACATCACAGCCACTCATCACAGCAGGAAAAGACAAGTGTTTAATATTAAAGTTTTGCCATATGGACAAAATAAATTGATAGTATTAATATTTTACATTTATTAGCTATAACTAATCTACACATTGAAATAGATCTGAAGCATCATATTCTAAGTTCACAGATTCTGAATTCAATGTTTGGGTTTTTTTTAGGTGAAAAGCCTCTGAAATTGTGCTTCCATACTACCCTGTTACTTGACGGATATATGATTGCACATGCTTTAAATCAACATGGGAAATATTTCTAAAAATAAAATTCACAGCTATTTGGCTCCTACTTTCTGCCGTTTGTTTATTTAGAGGGGAAAAATGTGGTTGAACCTTGTAGTTAGATCGAAAAAAAGCACAAGAAGTATAACATACAGATAGGTATACAACTGTTTCTGTATAGTCAATATGATGCTTACAATACTGCTGTGCCCTAGAGTGGCTTTCAACTATGCAAAAGATGCAGAAACAGCAGAAATTTGTAAATTAAAGTAAATGCTCAAATTTCAGGTGCCACAGCATGGAAACCAGTTTGATTTTGACCAGAGGAAATCCCAACAGAGAACACACAGTAAAAGAGACATCTAGCACCAGCGGAATCCAATTGTTTGTTTGGGGCAAGACTCAGAGAAACTAAAGCTGCCAACATGGTGATTTCAGAAAGCAAGAAAATTTTGTTCCTGCCTGTGTCTGACACTCTATACAGATCACAAAATACAACTGCTTTGCACTTGATTTTGTTCATCGAAGCTTACAGATCAGGTAGTTATTCTCTGTCCTACCCCCTTCAAATCTCTGCTCTTCAGAGGGCAGGCAAGGTGGAGAATGCGTCCAGGTGCTAAATGGAAGTAAAATTTACAGAGGCAGGAACCCCAGGAGACATTACCAGCTGGTTACAATTACCAGGGTTCAAAACCTGAGTTAAAAGAAGTAGATGGTAGATGGAACTGCACAGGAGGCAACAATAAACTAATATGGTTTTGAAAGGAGACAGAAAGCTAAGTAGAAATGGGAGTATTCAAGTGCTGGATATAATCTGGGGCATATTAAGTGGAAGAAATAAATCAAGCAATAGCTCTGAGCACATGGTATAGAGCTGTGTTTTCCTTTAAAATTTGTGAAATGATAGCAATTTTTGACAGAGTTTTTAAGAATCAGCTGGACACATATTGGAGATGAAGAGGTAAATCTGCAAACTCACACCACTGAAAATCTGGAAAGCCTGACAACAGCATAAGGGCTGAGTTTAAGCAACTTCAGACTGATACAATGCATCTAGAGATTACTAAGGCATTAGGTATGACAGTTCCAGTTAAACGTTAACTAGAAGCAAAAAGTACTTTTTCTTGGAAAATGCATTGGCGAAAAATGACAAATAATGTTAAAAAAATTAAAAATGGATGGGAAGATACCATCTGCAAAAAATCATGTTTTAAATATGTTGGAGTTTGAACAGCGTGTGGAGTACCAGTTGAGTTTATAAAAAATCAGAGAAAAAAAAATTAAAGCTAAGAAGGGAAAACATCCTTTAGTACATTATAGCACTGTGATGGACTACCGGTTTAGTCACAGACCCTGTACTTCATTTTTATGCCTCCAGCCAAGGCAACTTTCAAGATCTTAAACAATGAAACTGGAATCCTGAGCCTAGTAAATGTAAACAGCAAAACAGTGATGTCTTGGGATGGGGCAGGCTGGAAAAAAGATGCATTTTTCAATGGAAATATTTCGCATTTGAAAGTGTTAAAACCTTGTTTTAATCATGTAAAGAGAGTTCTTCTTTAAATTTTTGATCAAAACATGTAGAAAAAAACAGCTAATAACCCAAGAGCTGAGGCATGCATATGACTTTTGGGAAGGTATTAACCCAAATTTCTCCCTACTGGTGAAGAACAGTGGATAAATAATTCTTTGACTAGAAAAAGATAGACTGATCATATAATCTAGTGATTTGGGCACTTATCTGGAATGGGACAAAGAAAACTTGATCCCATATCTCATACAACCCATTTATCTCCAAGGAACGCTCTACCCACTAAATTATTGATTTTACTGAATTAACCTGCACATATTGAATTAACCTTACACATATATTCATTCGCTGTCTTAAGCCCCTGCCATCATACTCACAAACAGGGTATTTGTAAAAGTTTCCAGTTTTATTCTGAGGAAAAAAATAGCCAGTTTGGTCCAAAATAGCATAAAAACTTCTAAATGAAAGCAGAAGAATTACGGGAATAGCCAGGCGTTATTATGCATGGATTTTTTTCTCAAGTTTTTATAGAAGCAAGAGGTCACCAAGAAGATCATGAGGCCCCTTATGGCTGATGACAAGACTAATTTGTTGACAGAAGATTTAGCATTACTTAAGAATTATATGAATTCTTTTTATCAAAGGGAAAAATGGCTGATAGATACCAGAAACAGATTTATTTCCCTAAGGAGGAAGAAGAAATGCTAAAGGAAATCAATATCAGATCAGAACAGGTGATTGAGAAATTTGAATGTTCTAGTTGCAGGAAAAAAGAAGTTTCCTACTGCACTTTTTTTTTTCTTCAAACAGACTACGATTGTGGTATAAACATTTATCATTTGACAAATGGAGAATCAAGACCAAAGAAAGTCAGAAAGATTCAAACTAATTGGTTTACATCAGAAGCATTTCCAGATAAATGATTTTTCAAAACAGTTTGTTAAGACAAACTGAACGGGAGAGTACATTTTTCACTTTTTTTCTCCACTTCATCCTGTTTTAAAGAAAATAAACCAGGATGTGAAGGTGGGAGGTTTTCTCAGTAAAGGAGTTCTTGGCCCTGGCTTGTAATCTACCAAATGCCAGACATTGTCAGCTGAGGAAGAAGCAGGAGCAATCCTCACAGACAAGCAAGCTGGAGGCAGAGGTATTCTTGTCCTCAGAGCTGATTTGTGGGGTTTTGCTGCATTTGGAATTCACGCTCCTATATTGTATTCTCCTGCTTGAGTTCTTGAGTTCCGTCTTTCCAACAATCTCTTTCAAAGTAATCACAGGCTTTGTGTACACAGACCAGGGAGGAGGCAGATATTATTGCAGAAAACACACGAGAAAAATAAGCTTCTTAAACTTCTTCTGAAGCAACCACTAAGGTTAAGTATATTTGTCCTCCAAAAAACTGGAGCATGATTGATAGTATCTGGTTACAGCAGGACAGGTCTGCCCAAAACAGAGACAAGCTTTCCAAAATGACCACTGCTTAATGTGGCTCTTCCAAGTTTTGATTACTCACATCCTACAATGTCTCCTCAGAGCTCAGTACTGCTGAAACCTCAGAACCACCAGCAACTGAGGCTCTTAAAAAGACCAGGTTTTGATGTGGTTTTCGACAAGTAAGCTGTCCCCATAGCATAGCCTAGGAAATACCCACAGACTTGAGTAAAGAGGCTGCCCCTTTTGTGATGGCGTTGTTCCAATTACCCGGACTGAAGGATCAGCTGGAACATGGAGTGGCTCTTTTCGTCTTAGCCTATTCACTTGTGTTTCCTTCCCATGGAAACAAGGGAGGGATAGTCATCTGAGCCTTGTCCAAACAGGGAGATGGAGGCTGGTCAGGGGGCACATCTGGAATGAGATGGCCCTCAGAGGTCCCAGGGTACAGCCAGGCAGTGTCAAAGAGGAAACGCCAGAGCACATTGATCAGACAAAGTGCAGCTTTGTTTCCCGACACATGCTGCTTTGTAGATTTATAACTTCACAAACAATCCTAATAAAACCAGGAATTATTTCCACACTGAGCAACTCCTCAGCATGAATAAGAAAACGGGAATCGAGATTAGTTACCTAATACCAGCTGGTGTTTCTTCAGTCATTTGGGGAAAACTGAAGAAGAAATATGAAGGCTTCAAGTACAACTATAATAATCTATGGTCTCATTATAATGAGCTGTCAGAGAAAGATGGAGAGTATCAAGGTGAACTTCTTCAAATGTTTCAAATAAATTTGGCTTTATTGAGCACTGAGCTGTACATTAAGATCAAGAAAATGAACTAAGGAGTAATAATTGTGGAATATTATAGAAATAGCAATTCACTGAGAGATTAATATATAGTCTATAAAGGCACAATTTACCATTTGAAATTTTTTCAGGGGGACAACAGAAGAGATGATGAAGATTTCAATAAAGCTACAATGAGGTTGAAAATACTATTGACATCTTCAGTTTGAGCTCAGAAGGGTTTGAATGCAGAGAGAGGCATTAAACCAACAGAATCAGAGGTACTTGTTAACCAAAGGCACAAGCCTGGGTATTTAAAGGCAGTTGTGCCTGTAGGCTGCAGTGGAAATGGTGTCAGGGCAGCCACTCTTTCACCACAACACAAATGGTCTTTCCAAGCTGCAAAAATAATTCAAGGCAGCAGATGAGGCCTCACAAGCCTGTCACCAGGCCTACCTATCACACACACATACATATATCTCTATCTATCTCAAGAATGTACTGCTACTTAAAAAGAAACCTTCCTCTGATTCCAGCTGTTCCTCCTGATTTGAGATTGCATGTCCCTGTACTTTTCATGCAGTAACTAAATGACAGTCACACATGCAAATCCTGGACAAAAGCTGTTTTTCACATCAACTTACCGGTTAGCAATCAGTGCTGTGAGATTTTCCTGAGCTCATGGATTCACCTTTGATTCTAAGTTGATTCAGACCCCATGAATAATTTGAGTCTTCATCTGTTTTGTCTGTAGAAGTTACTGAAGACCGTCACAAGAAAATGACCGGCACTAACTCTTTCATGTCTACTTCAGGCTTTCTTCAAACTCAGTAATGGTTAATATATAACTATTTGGGCTTTCCTTAAAATTGAAGAAAAAAAAGGGGAAAAATTAAACCTCTTCTGGGAAAATCCTGTCTGTGAAATAAAATATCAAACCTTCACACGCTCACTAGGAGTATCTACTCCATGCAGAGCATCCAAGGACAATAGAAGGATGCTTCTCCCCTTCTAATCCATGGAAAACTAAGAATAACCTGGCTCTTGGATGTTATGATGAACATAGATGAAATTCCTGATTTGTCTTGGGAGGACTCCTTATCCCCTATGCTTATAAACACCAAAATGAGACAAGCATGCTAAGATAGGAAAATGACTTAAAATCGATTGTGTCTTGCTTCATTCGTTCATTTCCAATGCAGTTTATAGCTCGCAATAAAGTTTCTCCATCATAACCCCATCTTGTACTTTGTTTCCTTCCTTCAAAATTCATAAGCAACATGAATGGCAAAGAGCCACCTCTGACAAGCAAGTCTTTCCTACAGTTTTAATATTAACATAAGAGTTAATATTGATGGAAACTGGTAGTGGAAGTTCTTCAATCAATGTCCATGTCCAATTTTCTAAAGAAAGCCATTAATAGCATTATAATCTGCATTTCTGCTCATTGTCAAAACTGAACTTACCTTGTGTCCTGCTGGAGCTCAGCTTCAAAATTCAAATTTGAAAAAAACCCTAGAGAGTCCCTAGGCACCTGGGTGATGCTGCTTCATCAGAGTGGATCATGCCTCACTCTTGTGATTTCTTCAATAATTTTCCTTTTTTCTTTTCTTAATATATCAAAAATTTCAGTGTTGCCATTATTCCTGTCACCACTTAGTGCTACAATCTCAACACGGCCTTGTGACACCTTGCTTGGCTGTCACAGGTGGGTGCAGTAGCACACTCACAGATAGCCAGGAACCTGCACTGCTACATCAGAAACATGAAACTGGACATGAGGAGGGAGCTTGGAGAGAGTAGCCAGCAGCAGGAGGGGACTCATGTCCATCCCTCCCATAGCAACATGCCTGCAGCTGCATTCACCACTGTGCATTATGGTGTGTTCCAGCTCATGCTTCTAACAGCCTGCATATATCCATGGTGAATCATTAAAAAAAAGAAAAAAAAAGACAAAAGGATAAATTCTTGAGCATAAGGACGGTTAACCATTTAACAACCTAACCAGGACTATAAGTTATATCTGGTTTTGCTTCTGGAGTCTTGTTTTGAATCTGACCTTCTGTCTGTCTGAGTATTTTTCTTCTACTGCTAAACCAAGCTGGCCCTGTATCTCTGCGTCAAGGAATCAAAAGCATAGAGTGCAGATGTTCTTGAGAGATCTTTCCAGCAGGATACCTTTAGAGGATCCAGACAATGGAGAACATTTACCAAAGACATGCAAAGGGCGCTCTTGAGGTTCAGGGTACTGCCAGCTGCTGAGCCTGGGAAAGAGTTGCCTCAGCAGGAATGGGTTTTCCCCTCATGGAAGAGACATCCAAAAGACATTTTCATGCAAACACAGCTGTTCCTTTCAAGCAGCTCAAATCCAAAAATGCCATCTTTCACCTTCAAGTGATACCTTGTCCAGTTCTCTCAAATGATGAATAGTGCTGTGGATATTACATCCCATTCTCTCCTGTTTCTGGCACCACCACAAAAGACACGTGATCACTTCTGCTGGTTAACTCTTTTTGGTGACACTCACTTCCTCAAGGTGCCCCTCAGCTGCAAGCATTGTGTACAGCTACCTTTTGTGGTAGGAGAGCTTTCTAGTTTTTAATGTTCCATGTATACCTTTGGGAAATAACTGTAAAGAAGGTACTTACCAGGTATGTGTCTCATAACAGCTTTCAGAAAATGCAGCACTGAATTCATGCCTTGCTATGCTTGCCATGCTCAGACTAAGGAGCTGAAGAGGCTCATTACAAGAGAAAGATTTGCAGGCTTTTAGGGCAGCCATTCTCCTCCCTGAGCCTGTCTCTCCCTTCTGCAAGATGATGGTTACACTGCTGTCCTGTTTTGTAAGATTTTTTTGAGAGAAATAAGTTAGGGGGGCAGTGGGGAAAGAGGTGTGTTTTCATTTTAAGTGGCACACTATGAAATAAATCTAGTGCTTGAGCAAGCAGGGGAAGGAGTTGGGTTTATTTCCCCTCATTCCCATCCTCACTGCTGCCAATCAAAACAAAAGCAAGAGAAGGCGGAAGGTTAAATGCCGAGAAGAGTTTGCACACACCCAATTTTGGAAAGCATCCACTCCTTTCCAGCATCACACCCTCAGGATAAACCCTCCTGGCTAGGTATAAACAAGGTGCCCTATGGAAACCCAGGGTGTGGCTCTGGCACAGGGATCGCTACTGCCCTGTGTGAGGCACCAGGAACCAAGTGCTGTGTATGAAAGCTGGCTCCTGTGACATGAAAGCAAACACCTGCTATTCATATGCTTGACATCAAACATTGATTTCTCAACCTGTCTGCCACCCAAGAAACAGGTGAATACAAAAACTCTCTTTCCTACCTAGAAATAAAACAGTGGTGGAAATCAGGGGGTGCGAAGGGTTGTGTAAAGACTGAATACCTGTCTTGTCCTTAACTCATTTTTTCGGAGATGAAGCAGACTTCCTGCTCATCTCCTGCCTTACCACCACTATTTTTCCCAGCACAGAAAACTGTGAGGCACTGTGAAGACCTGTTTTATTTAATCTTTCTTCAACTTAATGCTGTGTTTACTTTTTATTGCTAGTGGGTTTTTTTTTGTTGTATGTGCTCAGGCCAGAAGAGCATGGCTGCTGAACATGTAATTCCCCCTATTCAGTAAGGGAGATCAGCAGCAGCACTCTTGCTACTACATCCTGGAGCTTAGTGAGAAGGCTTGTTTACAGGGGTACCTTATCCTATGCACCAGAGGAGCACTGGGGAAACTGCCAGTCCCAAATCTTGTCAGCATGTTTGGTGAAGAGGGGGAGCATGCAAACAGCAGTGTGTGGGTAACTCATTTTTCTGGTCGGCACAAGCAACATGCACTAAAACTTGCTCTGTGTTTGTTCTCGCCACAGTCCGCAGGCATCACACCCTCTGTCCCCCAGGAGTTTGGTGGGTGCAGTGTTTTCATTACTTTGAAAAATGTGTATACTAGGGACAGGGAGAAAACTATGGCCAGTGGGAGCAGAAGGAAGATGGGATGGAGAGCCCCATCACCTTCTGGGCATGTGGATATCACTATGAATTGTTTCATAACCCTGGGTATCTTCTGGATGTGGCTCAGTCCCTAGTGAGGGGAATATTTGGGATGTTCTCCTCTGAAAGCAAATGTTTATCCCCAATTGCAATGCATAAATTACATTTTAGGTATAAAACCCTCAAGGGTGCATCTCAGACTCATGTAATTTTTTCATGGGCTTCTCAGATTTGCAATAGCTGATAGATGTGTAAAATCCCAAGAAGCTAAAAACTCCCTCGTGAATCCCAGTGTGCAGATGCCACAAAGCAAAAATTATCACTGCTAATGTAACCATTAACTCAAACTTAGAATTTCCCCCTGCAGATTTATCTTTTTCTTCTCCCCCTCCCCTGCCGCCCTGGATTCCACATGTTTGTGGAGATTACAGCTACTTTTAATTAATTCAGGACAGTTTTGATAACTCTCCTCACATGAATGTGGAGGATGTGAAGTGCCACTCTTTCTGAAAACTGAAGCATAACAGCAGCCTCTTAATCCAAAGGCCCTGAAAGAGAAAAATAAAACCAAAATTGAAGTGGTCTGTGAAGCTGATAGAAAGAAATTGCCTTGTCTAAATTTTATTTCCTTCAGCAAAAATATTTGAAATCTAAATGAATACTTAGGCAGAATTCCACTTTGAATAAATTACTTCCAAATTATGAAAATTATATCCCACTACTTCAGTCAGGAAAGCGTAAGTAACAAAGCTGAACTCCTTCCATTACAAATAGAGAGACCTATTTCTTATTGGTCTCATTCTCACTGATCAGGTTCAGTGAGATAAACAAATCCTAATAAGCTGGCAGCTACAAATACAGACCTTTGAAACTTTCCTTGATTATTAAGAGAAAGAGGAACATGCCCAGAAATCTTGCAATCACAGCCCAACCATTTTGAAATGCACCCTGTTGATGGGCCAGTCTCTGGGTAATCAGAGACATTTTGGACCAACATTTGGGATCTGCTTCTTCAGCCCGTCATGCACGACACCATGTCTTTCCCCCTGCACATCCACCCAGCCCTGCTCCCCAGCACAAGGACAGCCCTGTGAACTTCTGGCCATGGGAGCCAACTCCATCACCAAGGGACTCTCCTGACTATGTGTTTTCACAGCATGGAACCCATTTCACACCACCCCTCTCCTTCAGGTTTCCATCCCCTTGGGCCTAAGTAACACTACTGTGGCACTGACTTCAATAAGTAACTTTTTATTGTGTCTAATCATGTGCAAATGTGTTAAAATTGGTAGTTTTTAGCAAACAGTTATGGAACATATTACCGTAAGGCATTTGTTCATGGCGTGACAATGATTGGCTCCATGCCACTTAAATGTTTTATTTAATAATGTGGGAATTTCAGCGTGTTTTCCTTTCATTATTTTTAACTTGAAAACAGAAACAGAAAGCCCCTTCTTTAAAGTTAAAACTTTACCGCCTAGATTCTGTCAAAAGCAATATAAGCATCTGGATTTTAAAAAGGGAGCTTTTGCAGGATGTTAATTTAATATACTGGCATATTTCATGCATACTTTTTATATTTTGTATGCTTGGAGCTATCTCTAGAGTGACCACCCAGGAACAACAGACTTTTTGAAATTCAAAACTTAGGAGCAAAATACGATGTTCCTGTAACATTGAAATTTCAGGTAATATCTGCCAATCCTGGAAAACAACTGCTGTGCTTAACATTTCAGCTATGTATGTTATAAATGGCTTAAATGCAATGCATTTATATAAGCCATCATGTAAAATAAAAGGGTTTAAATTACAAACAATCTAACATTTAGCTCCCAGAGGGTTATACTTCCAAAACAATTCCACTTATAATAAGGTATTCTATGAAAGGAACATCTTCAATCTCACACGAGTAACAACTTTTCAAGGTAAAATCTCAAGCCCACACTTTTCTTGGCTAAGATTCCTCTCATTGCATTGAGAGGAATTAATAACCAAGTATGGGCTCCTATTCTAAATTGGGAACATCATTAGAATAAGGAAAAATGTACATAGGTCTTTCCCTAGTTTCCTGAAGAACTTCTGCTGAGGTCCTTTGCAGCACCCCCTCAACTAGAACAAAGAGCTCTCCATTGCTTAATGTGAGTACTGCTTGCTGGCTGGCTAATGCACTTCTGTAACAAACACATTTTGAGTATCATAGTCTAAAAATACAGTTTGTTCAACATGAAGCAGTTCTGTTTGTGCAAGTGATTTGCTCATATATTTTCATGAATCACGTTTGGAACCAAAAAGGAAAAAAAAATGTTTTCAGCCAAACTCTTTCATTTCAGAACTTGGCGTTTTCGATCCTTTACACATATACATGCATATATATAATTTTGGTTTTATTTTTTAACAATTTGCCTGTCTTCAGCTGTTCTGTGGGCTTTCTTTGGGTAACTGTGCTGAAACTCCCAAATCATACAATTAATAATGGCAAAGCATTCTCTCTTAACTGTGCTGTAAGAGACAGTTGAAGAGAAAAGCAAGAATATGTTGATAATTTAAGCTCAATACTAGTGATAAATACATAAGACTGTCCCAACACACAAAGTACAAGAAAAGAACAGATGGAAAACCAAACAGCAGAAAAAGGGGCATATTTAGCAGATGCAGACAGACATAGAGTGAGATACGAAGGGTTACATTTCATGCTTCGTCACTGACATAGAATTTTTTGTTTATCTTTTCTTGAACCCTACTGTAATGATCTTGCTGTTCTTATCCAAGAATTCAGTGTTCTCTGTTCATTACATCACATTTTATTTTGTTTTCTTCTACAGTCATATTAACCATTTTCTTCCAAAATGACAAACTGTAATACAAAACCCCTTCTACTGAAATAGCAGAGGAAAAAGCAGCATTAGGAAGAAAGACCTGGGGCTGCTGCATATACTGTAGGTTTATCAGTTCTTTTACCTGACAACTAGAAGTTAGGCTAGTTCTGCTGCAACACTTTCTGGAGTAAAATAAAGTAACTTTCAAAGATCTTTCAGTTTCAGCCATGGAAGCATTAGCTGGAGAGCTGGAGAAACTGGGAGGATTTTGGAAGCTGAAGAATCAGGGAGTGGAAGGGTTACGTGATTTTTACATTTTTGTTTTATGTTTTAAACCCAATTTGAACTCAGGCACTGAGATTCATCCCACTTGAAATAACACAGTTGCACTTACTGAGAGCTGCTACAGGCACTGATGGACACAATTTAAACTACCTGATGACTGTGGTGGGCAGATTACCAGGGAGAGGACCACTTTCTGCTGGTGCCAGAGTAACTCTTTGACCTTTTGTGGAGCACCTGAACAGCCTTGGTTATCTCCTGCTTAATCTGCCAGTAACAGATGATGAACAGAATAATCTTAAATTAGTTACAATCACCACCCATATATTTATGTATCTGAAAAACTTAGAGAAAAAAAACCTCCCTGCAATTTTTCAATTTTCTAGAATTGGCTATGGTACCCTAAAGAAAATTTTCTCCTATATACTGATTTAAAAAACAATTATGTTATAAAATAAATACTGGCAGCAAAATGCTGAAGTTTAGGCATCCAGAGTCTCTCGAAGCAAATGCTGCATTAACAAGCTGCCAGGAGCCCAACAGCTGCATCTGATTTTCATAAAAGGGAGCAGATTGCTTCAGCTGCCCCCCGCAGGCAGGTGAGGCCCAGGGTGCACCCTGGCAGCCACAACTCCTGCTGTCCCAGCCATCCCACGCACAAGGCAGAGCAATCTTACATCGTGTCCCACAGTCTACCGAGCCCCTCTCACGTGGAATGGGAATTCAGCATTTCCCACACATCCAACTAACTAGGGAGCGAGGCAGTGAGAGAAATAAGGGCACTTAGCCACTTCCTAATCCATCTGTGCTCCATGGATACAATTAGGATGGAATACAATAATTGACTAACAACCGCCTTTTTTAACGCACTCTGAAAAGAAAGACTTCCCTAGATGTTAATAGCTCATCTAGGTATCACTTTCAAAAGTCTCCACATCTCAGGGTGCTCAGAAGGGCAAAATAGGAGGCAAGAACTGCAGTGAACATCTTCAAGAGGATTTATTTTTCACCCAAGTCTACAAAATATTATTTATCATTCCATAACTGCTACCAGTTGCTGATGATATCACACTTGGCTTTTTACATCCTTTCTGCCACCTGAATTCCAGCTCGGAGAAATCCTACACTGCAGCAAAAGGCAGGAAGATGTCAAAAAGCATGTGCTATGACTTATCATGCCCCAAACATGCTGAGAACACAGACACTATGTAATGCCTGATAGAGTGCTTTTGCATTGGGACATCAACAGCTTTTCCTCTGTCAGTAGTGCTAAATGAATTGGAAGATCCCTGTGCTACAGCTTCTCAGTCAGGAGAGCTGTCAGCAGCTCTGCGATGGCCATCTGGGGAAAACAAACGCTTGGCCCAAAGCGAGATGACGTAACAGACAAGGAGCACTGGCAGGGACATGGTGGATTATATTAAAAACCTATCTTATTTGTTAGCTAGCTGTAGATGACAGCATTGGAGTGCACAATAAAATGCATTTATGATGCTCTGTAAATCCCTTGGGTTCACCACACTTGTCTACATTGTGAGCTCATTTATTGGCCAGGAATGAAACAGAAGTCAGTTGTGTTTCATTCAAGATTAAAATTGTTAGTTATCTATATCTCAAATAGTAGCTGCTGCATAGTGCAGAAGTCTGTCAATTGTATTTTGCCATTTTTTGGCACGCGTCTTTTCACATAAATTTCCATGTACATTTTTTTGGTAAGAGAACATAAATGTTTTCCTGACTGTGCTGTAAGAAAATGTGGAATATGTATTATTTTAGTTCTACACAGAAAAAGAGAAAACCTAAACAGCAATGACAAATGCCAAAACTCATGTGTCTGCTACGCCAGTTTTATGAAGAACAGAACATTCTTTGTGCTTGGCAAAATTTCATCACATTAATAAGAAATTAATCTTATTAAAATAATATCATAATTCCTACAAAATGATGATCAGTTCATGGCTATTTCACAAGCATGCAAAGGTTATCTAGTTGCTTGTCTTTTGCATACACCGTTAGGTCTTGTCTGACCCATAGCAACAGAATGGGTGAGATATGGATCCCACTGGGTGGCTAAAGAAGAAGGACTGTTTACTACAGTCTCCTGACTTACATCAGGCTAACGGATATCCTAACCTGGCAAAAAAACAAAAAGAAAAAAAAATTCCTTTTTGGCCAAGCATACAGCACATCAACAATATTGATGAGGATTCAATGAATCAGCAAACCAAATGGATTGTATAACTTTTACAACATGGCACTGAGAAGTCTATATGGTTGTGGCCCAACAAGAGCCCCTTCTAACTGCAGAGATGGAAAAGGAAATGGAGACAACCCCACAGCCCTACTTGTATCTTCACTATTTAGACAACATTCAAAAATGGACAAGCACTACAGAGAATATTTACTACATTCAGTGTTGGCCCACTCTTTGTGATGTGAAAGGCTGCACTGAAGAACCTCAACCAACAGACTTTCATCCTGGCACTTTACAATACATGTGCCACATAACGAAGTCACGTAAGTTGAAATGCAGCGAGACAGAAAGTGAACAGAAATCCAGTAAGGGGTTATTTGGAAAGTTTGCCATTGCAGACTGCATTAGTAATCAAATTTACATTTACTCATAGAAAGAAGAAGGAAAGTATCTTGAATTAGATTTCAGAGGATCATCTCTGTCAACCAGGACTTCAACAGAATCAGGGATTTAATTTACAGCTTTTTCAACTGAAAGTTGAACAGTATGGCATGTTCTAAAAATTAATGCCAATGATTAAAGAAATTTATTTATTATGCATGAGCTTGTTTCCGGACTTAATTTTGGGGGGAGGGGGGTTGTACATTTCAATATGATTCACTGAAAAAGCCACTGAAAACCACACATTTGCATAGCTGTATTTGCTCGGTCTGTTTGTTCAAAGTTACCAGAGTTTTCGAGCACCTTCCTTTACAGAATGGCAAAATCCAGGTAAAAATTAGGACTCATGAGTTACATACTACGTTTCCATAGATTCCAGTAGTAAATTCCTACCTCCCTACAAAGCCAGCTATTTTCCTATGATTTCAGAGAATGAAGGAGAGTTTAATGCTCTGGTCTGGGACCCAGATAAGCAGGGTTTTTCTGCCAGCTCAAAACTGTGACTTTAAACTGTGACTTTAATCATTTCTTCCCTTTACAGGCCCATTCTCTTCCCTTTGCTTGTAACTTCTTGACCATTTATGGTGCGTTATTCATCCATGAACAGCTGTCAGTTTGCCTGCATTCCTTTCCTTCCATCATTGGGATCGGTCGAGGTTTTGTTCCTAATCACAACCTAATTGGCTGTTTAAAATGCATAATCCTCTTCAGAAGATTACTGTAGCAGAGGCTTTCAGGAAATGTGTGCTCTTGTGGTATCGAAGGTCTTTGGAGCGAAAGCTTGGGGCTTTCTACCAAATTGCTCCCTCCACATCAATAGAAACATTTGGAAGAAAGCACAGGCAGCCTCCAAAAGTCTTCTACAGCATTGAATTTCCTCTGGAAAACAGCAGTGGCCCAAGGCTGAGGTCTAGGTTTGCACTGATGCTTTGGAGGAGGTGTTGTAAATTAATAAAAAACTGGATGAAGAGACATATTGAATTATTGAACTTCATTCTAAATCATTCACAATGTGAGTTGTTTCCATAACTTTTATCAAAAATAGAAATAAAATAACTATTTACAAGAAACTGCATGTCTACTGTCAGTGCTTTTTCTTACCCAAAGACTGAAAGATATGATACTACAATCTACTGAAGTTCTTAATCAATGAAGAGGAAGAGAAAAGGTGAGGAGAAAAGAGAGAAAGAGAATTACAGAAGAATTAACATTCCTAACCTGCTAAAGACCCAACAGCCACTGTTGGAAAAGGGATATCTTCTATAATAACCACATTTATTATGCATTACTAGTAAAATCCTGACAGGTTTATCAAGTCATTATACAGAAACCCTACCACCAGTGCATGCTCACATACCAAAAGCCCACAATCTAAAATTACATGTTTGGGCATTCATTGGATAAGAATATTCCAGGGGGGAAGATGGGTTAAAAAAAAAGAGAAGAGATAAAAAGAAGGAATCTCCTAATAACATGAGAAGAGTCAGGCATATCTGCAATTCTTGAGGACTGCATTATTTCCATCGTCATTATCTCAATATTACCCTATAAGCTCCCTGAAAATACCTTGGAAAAAGGATACCTCAGAACCTCCTGATCTTATGAAATGAAGAGTTTTAATTGCCTAAAGCAACATTATCTTCCACACTTTCTCTCTTTACAAAAGATCCTAACAGACTTGAAGTGCTCAGGACAGAAACCAGTGAAACATGGCAAATTTAAACACAAATTAGTTTAAAATTTAACTGAAATAATGCAAGTTTTTGAACTGACTGTTGTGGAGCTGGGTGTTCTGATGGACCAGAAACAACGTGGTTGGAAAATCATGATGTGTTTTAGAAGGAAAGGTCATGATGACACTTAAAAGCAACATCTGGTTTACCCAAGAGTAAGTGCCAATAAACACCTTCAGAGGGAGAATTGATCATAGGCCTCAGCAATCATGCTGCAGACATGTGAAATTTATTGTAGGCCTCCCTGTTATTTACCTCACTAGAAGAAGCACAGTGCTAAAAAACAAGAACAAACAAACAAACCAACCCACCAGCTCACGAGGATGTCAAACAAACTGAAGCAGGAGATGAAGGCAGCGAGATCTCATTCATCATCACAACACAGTTGGCATGGCAGAGACACTGGTCTGGGCTCACAGCTCACATCTCTGGCTTTATGTGTCTGAGTCGGTGGAGGCCTGGGAACATGATCTCCCATCTTTTGATGGTTATTTATTAGATTTGCACTGGAAAAGCAAAGAACAAAGACAAAGCAAACTACGTCTCCTGCAGAGTTTACTAATAAAGTGTGGTTGGATGACATTTCCAGGTTACAGAATTCAGCTTAGGTGGGTCCTTAATTAATTTCCTTGCTGAATTTGGCCAAAGTCTTCCTTGGTGTTGTGCTTACCAGCAGCAGCCCGTACTGCAGCTACAAGCAGGAAATTGCATAGATGTGTTCTAAAAATAAGTCCCAAAGGAGAATTTGGATAAACTGACCTGAAACAGAGCCATCAGTGCCTCTCAGGGAATATTTAAACAGTATCAGAAGCAAGGAATTTTTTTCATGCTGGCTTTGTTATAGGCAAAGGAAAAGTTGAAGTACAGTTAAAAAAATGCACAACTCTCCTGGTTTCAGCTGGGATAGAGTTAAACTTTCTCCTTAGTATCTGGTACAGTACTGTGGCTTGTATTTAGGATGAGAAAAATGTTGATAATACACTAATGTTTTTTGAGTTGTTGCTGAGAAGTGGTTACACTAAATCAAGAACTTTTCAGCTTCTCATACTGCCCTGCCAGCCGGGGGTGCGCAAGAATTTGGGAGGGGATACAGCCAAGACAGATGACCCTACCTGACCCAAGGGACATTCCAAACCATATAGTAACCATGCAGAAAAATAAAACTGTGGGGAGTTACCTGAAATATGCCAATTGCTGCACGGGTAATCAGTCAGCAGGTGGTGACCAATTGCATTGCAAATCTCTTTTTTTGGACATTCTTTAATCATTACTATAATTTTCCCTTCCTCTTCCATCCTATTAAACTGTTTTAATCTCAATCTATGAGTTTCACCCCCAAAACCAAGGTATCACATTTGTCACTGAAAAACTCCCAAATTTTCTAAGCTTCAAAAAAGAAGTCTGCACTGAAGCATATCTGTTTTTTCCTAGAGTTAAAACTAATAAATCATTTATAAGGATACTCTTCATTCATCTTACCTATGCCATCTAAACCAGTATGGCCAGAGAGCTCTTTCAACAGTCTGTTCTGGAAGCATTTCCCTAAAGAAGTCTGGACAGGTGGAAAAGAAATTTAATGCTCCCAAGTCTTTTTAAAAAACAAAATTTGCTGCATACTAGGACAGAGATTTTTGACTGGATTGAAAAATGATCCACAAGGAGGGTTCAGACACTGAGCCTTGATAGATAGTCACAATAACTCTAACAAAGCAGCTGTTGTTGGCACTACCAAAGTTTACATATCAATTTATGACAGTGTGATGTTTCAGTATAGTATTGCTTAGTAGCAATTAGTTTTATTTGGAGTGATTAGGTGTTCAGTTACTTACAGAGGCCCATGGTGTTAGGAACCATTCAGAGTTTGCTTGCAAATTTCTGCTTTGAAAAGCCTTTGAATATTATAGATATTTCTTGCAGTCCAAAATCCAGAGGAAAAAAAAATGATGGAAGCAGTGCTTGCAATAAAAATTGTCAAACAGACTAGAATTAATGAGATAAGGCCCAGTTATCTAAAAACAAATTACCTAAATGTCAGTGCTCTGCCCACTTACCAGAGAGGAATTGGTTTCAGCAAGAGCTGCAGCACTGCCACAGCTCCACCTGAAGAGCATTTCTGGGAGAAGGTCAGCAACAGGTAGGCAAACGTAAGGTCATCCCTCTTTTCCTACGTGCAGACTCCTTCTATCCTGACATCCTAATCTGTTGAGAGAAAAATCACGTGCCCATCCAGATAAGGCTCTGTTTGTGCAAACAGACCAAAGCTCTGAGCCTGCGGGGACTGCACAGATCCAACGGGGTCTGTGCTAGTGCAGTGGATCCTGACCACCGCTACAGGTCGGATCCTACCCAAAAGCCCCTCAGCACAACAGCAGCAGCATTACAATAATGTTGCCAGTTGTACAAGGTGTTTGCACGTTTTCCTGTGTAGTACTCTAAATCTTATAAACAACCTGGCTCTCCTAGAGAGGGGATGTTTTGACCATCCCATTAACAAAATCTTAAATATCAGTTTGCTCAGGTGCCAATGATGCTGAAAGAAATGTGAATATAAACTGTCAAAATTTTAATACCCAATATGACTATGAGATACTTTACCAGTTACACATATGCATTTTGATGGAACTGCATCCGCCTCTGGATCAGAGGCCTTTCCCTTAATTAAACAAGGTATGAATTAATAAGAATAACATGGTGCTACTCTAGTAATATTTGCCCTTGTATACCATGCATGGATGGTATACAGCGTGTGATATACTCTAGTTCACTCCATGTTAGTTCCAGGTTATAGTTTAATTAGTCCATGCATAATATATTTGAGAGACATCTATTTCTGATGTAATTGCTTTTGTGTTGGGGGCTTAATTCATGAATCATTTCCCCCATTCCTGTTCTGGGCATGAGAAGACTATTTTGCCCCTATCAAAGGCACAGCAGCCTTTGGAAATCCCTTACCAGTGATGAGAAGCAGGAGTACCATAGTCTTCTCCCTTACATTCCCTTCTCCTCAAACCGCTCTCTTAAGATTCAGTGAGTCTGTGTTGTGTGACTACACACAGACACTGATCTCTAGTGATTCTGGCTATTTCTTTTCCTGCTTTTAAAGTCAAAATTTTTTCCAACACGATCTTTGGACCACAGCTGAAGAGCGGCTGATTAATTTCCTGTGAAAGTAAGACCTTTTGTGTTTCACAGAAAATTGTAAGCACTGACTAAAATGTTTTACAGAGAATTTTTACAGAGAATATTTTCAAGAAGCAATCTGTGAGGTCCTCTGAATGAGACACAAAATACTCACAGATATAAAAATAGTATTTTACTGGTCTCCCTTCTATAATTTATATCATTTGTCTTGTATAAGACGTGGTCTCCTGACTCTGTAGTAATTAGGATTAAGATATTAAATTATTCAAATTACTATTATTTGGTCTTAAAAATAAAAACTTTTTTTGTAATAAAAATAAATTAATCACTCATAAACAGATCTGTAATACTGTGATATATTTGTATCAATGCTTCTAATAATTGAGGAATTTCTGACTAAAGTCATCTAAACAGTATACATTAAGTATAATCAAAGATATCATGAAGACAAAAATCTGAAGAGTCTAAGAGATTGACATCAAAAAGAGAAGTATATCCATATAATTATTCAACACCAAATGTTAATCCAATGAATAAAAGCACTAAGGGTTTAAAGTAATTTGGCTAGCACACAAAAATCACTTTGCTACGATAATCACACTCTTAGTCTAATTGCACACCTGATTCTACAATAAACTCACAGCTTAAAACATTAAGCAGAGGGTTAAGACACTGATGCTGAAGGTGATAACACACAATTATAAGTTCATTGTGTTTCAGATACGTTTTTTTAAACATCAATGCTAGCTTGATCTACAGCAATCCAAGAGTCAGACTGGGCAGGTTGATTGGATACACACTCTTTTTTTCTGTTAATACTACAATTTGCATACACATCATACTTGATAGAGCCATAGGGGGAGAAAGAAACAGGACAAATAATTGATCTAATATATACATACCTTGGGCTCATTTCTGTTGTTTAATATTAAGTTAGTCATCACTACTTTTCTGCATTTTTGTGATCTCTGGTGCTGTTTCTTTCTCAGACAGTGTTCTTAACACAACCTCTGCCTTGAAAAGGTCTGCTGAAAAAAACCAAGCCATCTAGATTTCGGAAGACGTTCTATCCCCCCTCACAATAAGTTACCTCTGAGGACACAGTTTAAATTATGTATCTCTAATTATAAACCATATCTTTACTGTGCTGTTTTCAGAGCCTTCCCTACCGCCTTTGTTCCAAACGAGTGCCACCTGTTTCCAATAGCGAAATAACTTATTAGTCAATTGCTATCAATTAACCTTCAGCAACCACACACTGCATTACTAAAGGATTATGAATGTAGATCAGATCACAGTCCATCACGGGGAGGGAATTAGGTGTATACATAATCAAAGTCCATTACACCATACACTGTGTGTAAATTACCACAGCAGGGCAGCATCAGTGTTTTCACTATATCTCAAATACCCTTGGTGCATACTAATACTTGGAGCTTCTCATGCAACGAAGGGACCTAGAAGTAGTTAGTAGTCTGACCAAGACCCCTGGTATTAGAATTTCACTGAATTTTATTCTTCTGTCTTTCATCCACACTTCATGTGAGGACAAACGTGTTTCTTATGCCCAAAGAGAAATATTCTTCCCCACAAACAAAACTCCAATCTGTCAAGGAAAAATATTTACATTAACACAAAAAATTATGAACCTGAGATCATGGAGCTATTTTGCTACAGAAATTAACCCAAATTTGCATTACATACTAAGCATGAAGAATCCTTAGGTTTCTCCTTAATTCCTATATTCTCCAGGTATTCAGATGCTACATTTTCTTTTTGTTCTTGGGTCTGGCAGATCAACAAATACGACTGTGTTGGTTGTCCATTCTAATTCCAGTGCCATGACAAACCCTCAGCAGCAGTGGTGTCAGCTGACAATTAAAAACATAACAACTCACTGTTGAGAACTGGCAAGGGATGCACTCCGTGATCCGACACTCCTTCATTTCTAAAATGCTGCCTTGGCTCTTAAGCTGCATGATCCCTGTTAACACCAATACAAATTGAGAAGCTGAACTCAGATGTAATGATTGCAAGCTCTTAAAGATCACAGCCCTGCTACCAGACACCAAACTGAATGGACTGCAGAAACAAGTTATAGCAAAAATGTTATTAACTGTTCCCAGTAGTCACTGCTCCGAGATACAGATTAACCCAAACACGTTCTCTCTCTCTGAACCCTTGTGATAAAACAACATGCACGTGAAAAATCATCCTTTTTCTTCAGCTGAAGATTTTTGTGTCTTCCATTGTATTTTTTGCTCAGTTTCACTCCTGACATTGCCATGTTTCCCCAACTATTTGCAGTGTTGGTTAGTCTAAAGAAAAGTGAAAATCAAATGTAGTTACCTAAGGAGTAATTTTAAAGTAACGGGCTTTTTGTGCTAATGAAATTTCTGTTCAAAGACCCCTGGAAGCCAGGGACACAGGCCACTGAAGCCAGTGTGGTCTACGTCTGTCCTACTTTCAAGAACCCTTACAGTGTTTTGAGGCAATACCAGCTTCTTATACGAGAATTGCTCTTGTAAAGAGCCATGACTGAGGGACTTATCTAAGATGAATCTCCCTCCAGGATTATGAGCTGGCCATCTTAGAATGGAAATGTGGCTGTGTTCTCACATGTAGTTTTGTCTTTTCATCTTCAAAAGCAAAACCGCACTGCATCACTGGACCTGATCTTGCCAGAATTAAGGCTAACACATTTTTCCATCCCACCATACTCATGTGGCTTCTGCAGTTGTAATTTATGTGTAAGTGTGCTAGTGTATAAAGACAAATGAACCATATTATCACAGCCAGCACACTGACTAAAACCTAGATGAACATAAACCAACAAGATGAAAAAATCTGCCAGAAGAAAAGAACTTAGAAAACATTGTTTCTTAATTAAATTTAATTTAATTGAGGCATTTTTGTCTCGGAAGGAAGAAGCAAAAATGCAATTAGAGGAAAAGACCTAATATATGATAACATTTGTAGAGGTAAGTGGAGATAATAGAGTGTTTTGTATTTAATCTTACTCCTTGCTGTCTTTCTGGTATAGCACAAATGAGAAACTGAAATTTTTGTAAAATATCCACATGCTGTAATTGTAGCACTGTTTAATTGATTGTAGAGTTCTAAATTGCATCATCTTCTGCTCTTTTTTCCTACAATGTTTTTAATGTGTCTTCCTAACAGGAGCTGGACAAATAAGATTAAAGAAATGCAGTGACAACTCAGACTGTGGCTTTTGGCTCGTACTTCCAAACCATTCAGTATAGGGAAAATATCCCAAAACATATTTTTCAACTTTCTGGTATTTTGCAGCTCTGTTTTTTCACCCTGTGGACCACCCCCTCTGTCCTGGTCCTTCCCATGGGTGGCTGACTGGAGGCTGGCACTTGTATGGCTCCAACTTGTATGCTACAACATGCAGTTTTCTCCTGGCAGTGCTGAACACACTTGTGTCAGTAAATGTGCTGCAGGGGTGCATAATGGGAAGCAAAACTGTGGGTGTGGGGAACACAACACACATCATGGAGCCTACTGTTAACAGAGTTATTTCCCATGCCCCGGCTGACATCCCTGTGATCCACTACAATGGCCACCAAGAACCAGCATAGAGATGTCCTTGCTGTTGAAGTCAGAGACAAAATTTCCCCCTGTACTGGGGATGCCAGTTCAAGACCGGGAATCCAGGTGTACTCCCATTCGTCATTTGCCATTTGCCAACTGGCTAAGGCATTTTTTCAGATCTGCATTCCCAATTCACACCACTGTAAATGAAGCAAGAGTGATGTACTCACTTAGCCACTTGGTTAAAAGCTAGCCATAGCAGACCTACAAAAATAGATGACTAATAACAAAGCAATTGATGTATGTAAAACCAGCTTAAATGTCAGGAAGTGCCATATATGCAATGTATACACAGCTCGCCTTCAGTCTGCAAAGAAACTGCACAGAAAACATTTCTTCCAAAATCCCAGGACCTGATGCACTTCCCATTGTCTTCACACAGAAGTCCTTTGGTATTTACATCCCAAAAACCATGAATGACAACAGAACATATGCAGGGGCCTGTGAAATAATCCTGCTAGAAGCTCTGAAGATAAACCTAAGAATATGCAATGCTTTAGCACATCGTTCTGTCATACAGACATTAGAACTTTATTCCAGTGTTAAAGCTGCCAACTTACTTTGGACGTATCCTTTTCTATAACGTGTCCCTATTAGATTATTTCACTAGTCCCTTGCTCAGAGCATTCATCTCTCTATTACTCATAATTACTTCAATGTGCTCCCATTTTGCCCTTTTCTTTCCACTAAGACAGCTATAATTACAGAAGCAGTTTCTTGCCCTGCACATCCTTGCATCGGCAAGAGCAGTGGACCTCCATCAGGCTGTGCTGTTAATCTTACCCTTAATGACAGAACTTGTAATATTATGGAATCGAATCC
The DNA here is from genome assembly GCA_013396875.1 of Vireo altiloquus. Classification (NCBI taxonomy): domain Eukaryota; kingdom Metazoa; phylum Chordata; class Aves; order Passeriformes; family Vireonidae; genus Vireo; species Vireo altiloquus. Next base: position 616,061 of record VZRF01004121.1, on the reverse strand, counting down.
ATTTTACAGCTCATTTTACAGCTCCAGGGGTAGTTGTAACAGTGACAGCTCCTGTGAGATGAGATTAATACATCTTTTAAAAAACATGTAGAGCATTTGATCTGATAAGGTTTTCTGGTAGTTTTAGTGCTCTCCACGTCTTGATTTTTTTTTTTTTTTTTATAACTACTACATTCCAGACAGGGGTGCAAAAACTGTTGGTTTTCATACAGATGCCTGAAAAAAAAACCAAACTTCCCTGCACTATCTCTTTTTTATTTTTCTTGTCTGATTTTAACTACTCAGAGGCTTCAAGAGTCATTATGAAGGTTTCTGTTTTAATTCTTTTTAAGTCTGGTCTACAATATTAAATGCCTCTGATAGATTTCCTGACAGCTTAATGACCTGGACTTCTAAAAAAACTTTTTTTTCTTTATTAGCTATGCTGAAAAACACCCCCACAACAGCACTGCTCTTAACAGAGCAACAAACTAAAAAACCCACTCCACCTAAAGGGGGTTGGACATAAGGAATTTTGTAAGTCTGAATTTAATATGCTTGTTTTCAGTGGCAGGCAGCTTTAGGAACCAATTATACGTAACTTAAGTACATTGAAATTGCCACTGTGACTTACATTTATGGGGTGTGATATGAATAAAAGACCAGCCTGGATTTTGAGCTGAATCATTATAGGCAGCAGGTCTGAATTTCTTTGAACTCTGGGGGAATTAGATGTAGGCTGACATTTGTGGCTTTGGTTCATCTCCACAAGGTTTCACAAACCCAGAATATCAAACCAAATTTCTTCAGAAACTGGAGTTGCTCTGATCTACCTCTGAACTTCATGGGGGCAGTAAGTGATGTTCAACAAGTGGTTCAGTGAAGGATTTTACAATTAGAAAACATCATCCTAGATGTAGAAAAAAAAAGTTTATGATTGCCCAAGCAAAAATCCTGTGGTTTATACAGGGCAGAGTGCATGCAAGCATTACGAACAGGTATGAGAAAACTCATTTTAGATATCATGTACTTTCTTTTACTGAAATCCTTCTGTGAGACTTTTTTGTATTTCATAATCTGAACTAACAAGATCCAGACACTCTTAGCTTTACCAGAACTTTTCATAGCTGTTGTATTTGTTGTATTTGAAAACATGAATTTTAGTGCACTGATGCAAGCAATCCATTTGATTCTGTTTCCTAGGACTATTCTCTTAATCAGCATAATAATATCATCAGACTGGCTATTATTCATCCCAAGAAAATCCTATTGATTTCACCGGGGTAGTGTAAGACTTTGAACATTTACAGATGCTGGATTATACTCCTGGCAGCTTCTTATGGATCTCTTCCATCCTCCAGTTTCCGCCCTCCATGGAGCTTTTCTCAGTATACTCACGTCCTCGATAAGGGTTTCACCCAGAGGTCTTCACTCCACCCATTAGAGCCTAGGGACCCTTTGGGATAGGAATGAGGCCAAAAGGCAATCAGAGGTTGTTCTAACATCTATTACTTGAAATAGTGCCTTGTTATGTTGAAGAGTCAATTAGCTGTCAGATATGCAATTAAAGCAACCCATGTTGTGTTTCATTAAATAAGAAATGAAGCAAAGAATAATTTTTTTTTCTTTTCTTTTTTTTTCTTTTTCCAACAGATAATCATGGTCTCGAAAATACCTGAGCAGCTTCCATGAATAAAATTTATCCTGGAGCTATTTGGGATAAGATTTCCAAAATATCATGTGTCCTTTGGCTCATTGACTTTAATAAGAGCTGAGTGGCTGAATCCTTGCATACTGCTTAGAAATTTGGGATAACAGGAAATGCATGTCTCTACGAAAACACAGCATTGCATGTATTTTAATTGCTCTATTAGCAATTTTTTATCAAGACAGTGCTAGAACACAGGAATAAAAAAAGTAAACCCTAAGAGGAGTGAAGGACAATTCCTTGTATGGCTGCAGAACAAGAAGTCAGCAGAAACAGTCAAAGCTGTTCAGCTATCAGCACATCTGACTGATGGCTTAAGATGGAAACTGACATGGGAATAAAATATCTATGAAATTCAGAATTTTCATAAATTTCATAGGATCCAATTAACAGAACACTCAAAATCTCACTTGAACAAAATATCTGAATTCTCTTCGAAGACCATTCTATACTTCCTGAGTACTACTTATTTGAAATTGTTTGTTTCCACTGACTTCAGGCTCCAATAGATGTAAGACGTAGTAAAGAAGCCAGTATCAAGAACTGGGAATACCAATAGAGGATGCAGAAGAAACAAAATGCTATACATTATAATTTAAGGCAAAAAATAATAAGAAAAAATAAATTTGAAAAGATGGATGTGCACTATGCTTCCCTCTTTCTTCTAACTATAAAAAAAAAGTGGTAGCAGGAAGACACATAGAAGTCACTTGGCTCTCCCAGATACTTCAAGTAGTAGCTCGTTATTGGTTTCACAAGACCCAATTGACTGATTAAATATGAATACAAATAACATCGTAACAGCAGATAATTAAAGTGGCTAAGTGTGCTTGTTTGGCCCCTTTTTCTGTTGTGGATGTCTATTTTTAAACCTTTTCACTACGTTAGTTGTAAAAACACATATTCTAGAGCCAGGAAATCTGCCAGGGCTGAAAGGGTCCAAGTAGTCAAAGAGGTCTGGATGAAACTGTACATTTTCAAGTTTTATTTTAACCCATATCTGTTTCAGTATTACCTGGATTTGGGCGTTAATGAAAATCTGCAATAAGAGGCAACTTCTCAGGAAAGAAACATAAACCAAAGCCATGGATCCGGGAGCCAGCCACAGTTTATGGAGTGGGGTCCCATGAGGTTTGAGCACCACACTCCTCCGTGGGGGGGATCAGCCTCCCCTGGCCTCCCACATTGTCTTAGGGGCAATGCAATAAACACCCTGATCCTTTTCCTTAGAATATTGTTAAGGTTGTCATCCAGCCTTCAAGAATTAACAAACTAATTTAACTCCTGCTGTGCTGAGGGGCACATGGTTGTTCCTGATGCACTCACTTAATGCCATGAATTAGGATATATCTCACCTGTACCTTGCAGCTCCTCTTTGCTTCCAGGGTAGATGCAGCAGTAGGATGCAAGACCTGTTGCAGTCTTCCCACCAGAGGATATACAAAAGATACTTGAGATTGCCTCATCCACCAGAAGAGGCAGAAATGCCACTTTTGGAGGCTTTCTGTTTCACTGACACGAATCCTCAATCTGACAGTCACATTTAGAGAGCTGTAAATACATGATATAATAATCTGGCATTTCTGTGGGTAGCTCAAATCTCCATGTTACAATGGACTTTGTTATCTGCTGATGGTTACTGTAAGTGCCATGTAAAACAGTGCTCAGGTCACTTGAATCAACACTTTTTTCCATTTGGGGCTTTAGCCACCCTATTGAGCAAAATGTTGAGGACAGGCCCCTGGGCAAATAAAATGTACCAGTTTATGGTAAATCTGTGTAGAATCACATCTAGAATAAACACAGTACATTGGTGAGGTTTTAACAGGATGGGCTAAGTCAAATACATGGGTCACCTGCAGACAGGGACAGAGCTTTCCATCCAGAGCATGCAGCTTTCTTGTGTGCCCAGTGCACGTGGCCACAGCAGTTTCCTGGGATGCCTGTTTGGAGGAGCGAGGCAGGAGTTTTGTAGGTCTTGGAATGAATGCGGAAAAATAAGAAAAATAGGAGATATTATTTCAAACCATTGGGAGACTGGTTTGTTAAGTACTGTGCTGACAATCTCATGGGCAGAGATTTGGGCTGTGAAGCTGTTCAAGAGCAGGGTATTATCTAAGGAATTGGGAAGACATGGTGTTGTACAAGTGCTCCCAAATCCCAGGTGCAACTCTGATTTCTTTAAGTAATAAGCATAGTTAACTTTTTGAATTGGGCGTCTCTGGTTGCTACTGTTGTTGGACGTAAACATTGGGGTTTCATTACAGGCAATTACAGGACACAACTCTGCTTCCCAAGCTGAATAGGCCTGGTAAGACTGAAAATATTAATCTTGCATTTGCACTCTTGCTTGTGAACAGTGGAAGCTGCTTTTCTCCCTCCAGCCCTACTGTGCAGCTGCCAATCTACACTGAGGTTGGCTGAGAGTCATAGAAGGGTTAAAACTGTGTGAAACCCCTCAGCATACCCCTGGTATCCTTTCCAAAATATGTTTCACTTCTGTGTGTTTCTAGTCATACTGAAATCAAACATCTCTTTAGCTCCATTAGAAAGACAAATTCAGTGAGAAACCCAGCTCAGTTTTAAGGCTGGGGATTTAGTCAGACATTCAGATGAGCTTAATTCAATTTATAGTGCATGTAATTTAGCTATCAGATTTCCTCCTCTTTTTATCTCATTCTTATATGATGTCAAGAAAAATGTACACGACACCTAGGCAGACTTTATTGATGCGTTCCTCTTGTCTGCAACCTTTGCTAGTATGGAATCTCTCACAAGCTATTACTCTGCTTAATGTGTGCATGAGTTTCTTGTGTACCCTTGGTAAGTCATTATGTTATTTGCAACCTTGGTTTTCTTAAATGTAAATATCTCAGTAAACTATGCAGCTGTCTCCATCCAGCCTCAGCATAATCTTCAGATTAGGAGAGAAATGAAAAATCAGGAAACAAACTGTCCCTCATTTACTAAAAGCAGGCTTTCCACTGCTAAGATTGTAACTTTTAATTAGGCAAGAAATAAATATATGGGAGTTGGACAGACTATAAAACTGTGATGACCTTTTTAAATTACTGCTAACAAACAAATTAGCCACGGCACAGAATAGCAGCAGATCAATAGGAACAGTAAAACTAAGAAGATTTTGCTGATCGTGTATGTCTTTGGATGCAAACTGTAAAAGAGGTCCCCACAGGCTTCCCAACAATAACCTACAAAAGAATGAGACACAAAGGGTATCGAGCTCAAAGATGCTTCAATTTCCCTAGGTAGTGAGCGCTCGTCCTATCAAACCACCTATTAGTCACAAACTCACACAACCAAGAACTCTCAGGCCTCTTGAGATCTCCTGTCATCTTGAAAAAGGTAATACCAATGAGAGGCACTAGTTCCTCTTGAAGCATGTTCAGTTAATTGTTTTTCAATGGCTCAAGCAATTTATGATGGTGATGCTGCCAAGACATATAAAGAGGTTTGCACATCCACTCTTTAGCAAAGATCTGGAGGCTCACTGCAAATTAGTTAACTCAGAGAATCAAAACAATAAGTGGGCAGGAACATTTAAAATCCCAAGATTTTTGCCACAGAACAAGAAAACCCTTTTTTTATTTTTCTGCTTTAAAAGGTATTGTCTGACTTACCATAGCAATGGCTTATATAAATGTTCAGCACGATATTTCAAAAATAGTTATAACTTTACTGCATCCAACTTTGCTAAAGCACACTTTTAGTTCTTTCTGAAAATGCTGAATAATACAGCTATGTTTTCTAAAAATGTCCATTTCTCATTACTGAGTACTACCAAGGTTTGTATTTGAAAAGTAGAAAATGTTGCTTTGAGATATCTGAAAGTAGACTTTATATTTTTCTTTTACTCACTATGCACTGTACCCAAAATAATGCCAACAGAGAAAATACCTGTTTAGCTACCCAATGCAGTTAATACTTTTTCAAGAGCTATGTTTGCATGTTTGCATATGTATACAATTTAGGCTTTATACAAACCACAACAATAGGTTTATCTTTGAGTAAGTTAAGTACACACAACACAAAATACCCTCTGTCAATATGTTTGCTTATCAGGAAAGTAATAAATAGGCTTAGGAAATCTTTCAGATAGGATATTAACTGCAATTAAGACTGAATTAGTTATATGGTTTACTGTCAGAAACTGCACAAACAGCACCATCATTTTAGGGTGTTGTATTGGCAGTGTTTTGCAGTCTTCATGTTATTCTGGGAGGGTTGAAAGGAAGGAATAAAGCTGATATTCATCATCATCTAAATAAATAATATTTCTACTACTCTAATTAATTTCATTTATTTTTTCATTTACAACCATCCTGGTTGTTATTAGGCTATTAATTAGTCAGAATGTGTTTTAAGTGTCTTTCTTTGTACAATATACAAGGAAGATATGAATATATCTTCAATGCAAAGCCCAACCCGCATTTAAAACTCCTTTTAATTACCTTAATCGAGCGGTCTGTTGTATTCCAGAATGTGAGAAATATTAAGTGCTTTCAAGTTCACCAGATACATTCAAACAAAGGTGATTCCCTATAAATAGCTTTTAGACAATTCATCACTCCAGTACTGGAACCTGGGAACCGAAAGGGACTCCTGTAGGGGTAAAAAAAAAAAAAAAAAAAAAAAAAAAGGAGTGCATGGTCATATATTTAAACATATTACATTAATATCTTTAAATATATTACACTTCTGGTAGCACAATAGTAAAATTTAATTCTGCCATTTGTTACACTTTTGTTGAGCACTTGCCTTTGCAAACAAAACAGAGTTTATATATATTTGCATGTTTCTGTGGTTTAAAACCACTGAGGAAACACTGTACAGTAGGGCAACTGCAGGAAAGAGACAGTAATTTTTAAAAGACATATGTCCTGTACAAAGCTGCCCACTTGGACAAGTCAAGAAATTACTTCAGTTGACTGAGCACCTCTCTTACTCTGGATAAGGCTCCTACCCTGTGCAGAACTGATGAGGAGGAGATGGGGCAGCTCCTGAGGGGACCAACTCTGCCCCTGTGTTGCCAGCCAGGGTGGTGGTGGAGCAGCATCCCCAGCAAGAGATGCTGCAGGGTCAGTTGACACAGCAGTCAGGCTGTGGAGTCAAACTCAGGACACTGCGCTGGGGGTGACTCCCCAAGTGTCCACAGACCCCATGGGCCAGAGGAGAGCCCTTAAAGCATCATCAGACATCCCACTGCCTGATAAAATTCACAGTGAAGAGAGAGGTGGATGTGATGCCTTATCTGGCTACCTAAAAACAGAGATTAGGCAGGAATAAGGGAATAAAGGAGGTATTTATTTGAAAGGCCTTCAAACATTACACCCTGGGGGTCCAGGGGCTCCTGCCTCAGTGGATCCCAAGATGGATGACAGGTCACAAGATCTTCACACTTTTATAGGTTTGGTCCATTTGCATATGAGCATAAATTCGCCAATTAAAATTTTAACTAATGATGTAATTTCCCCAAGCTTGCTCCCCCCCACCCCCAGATGAAGGTTTACACTTGTGGGCCTTGGAGAGCAAGCTAGAGAGGCTTTGTTATGTCTATCTTAGCATAGGAGAGCTGCAGCTAAAGAGCTACAAGAAACTTCAGTTACACTAGCAGTACAGAATTAGAAAAAATATAAAAGTTAAAACCTAAAGCATCATATGAAATAAAAGAGTGAAGAATGTCCTGAGGATATGAAAAATGCTGACTAGGTCTCTGTCAGTGGGGCAAATAATAATTGTGATTCAGAGGTTGGTATTGCCTCCACGGCAATATTCAAGGTATGCTTCAATTCATTTTTAATATAAATATCTGTGTTACGCTGTGTGCCTGTGGTTTCATATTCCCAAGAGTGAGACTAGGGAAGAAATACCTGTAAAGGTGACTACAGGGCTTAATTTTTAAGTCCCTAAAGCCTGGGAGCTTTAGGCATGGGCTTGAGCCATATGTTTTATTTATTTTAGGAAGGGTCCCCTAGACATATTATTGAACCAGCCTTGGTTACTGTTATTGATATCTGACATAAGGTTATACTTAATCACTAACATTTAGTACCACTACTATGAGGAATCTGAAAAATCCAGTCTGACCAGCCGATCTACCATTACGGGAAATCCTTTCCAGACCCCAACAAGCAACTGCATAAATAAAGCACACAGCAAAATATCAAACAAATGAATAAGCTGTCATATAAACAAGCCAAACAAGCTAGTAAAAACCACACTAGCATGTAAAGTAGGAAAACAGAGATCTATGCCATGAGAATGAAACATATGAATCAGGGCAGCTAATGCTCTTAGTCGCAAGGGATCTGATGATGGAGAGGCAGGCAGAGAACGTGAATTGGAGGCTCTGATTCCCCCTTTGTAGTCATACACTAAAAGCAATAAGCAGCACCTTTTTAAAAACAGCAGAGGAGCAAATATGTGTTTGTAGCGTAGGGCTTGGAACTATGTAGGAGAATAGACAATCCCCCTTTCTTGCCTATAATTTCATGGAGGGAGTTTTTGACTATTTCTGTCTTAGACCCATGCATTGATCATTCAGCAAGCAGAGTTTTGTTTTTATAAAGTTATTTAGGTGCAGATTTCAAGAGCTGGCAAATGCTACCATGGACTTACATGTTTGGAAGTATACTTTGCAGTGCAGTGAGGATGATTTCATGGAAAACCCTCATGCTCTATAGCCAGATGAAGATTATATTCTGCTTTTTCATCCCTTAGGGGAGACAACCACACACTTTTTATAAACATGAACAAAGCTGAACAGGTAAGTGACTTGTTCAGCCAGTACTGCAACTCTCCACCTCTTGTGACAATTAATCTGTTTATGTTATACTGGATTCACATTTTCAAAGTGTAAAAAGTCAAGGAATTTTACATTGCTGGAGAAAAACTTATCCTCATCTTAAGTCAGCAGTTGAAAGAGAATAACCTAAGACACTGAAAGTGTGAAATTGAGTCAAGTCCACGCTGTTTACACCAGAAAAGTACTTAGTCCAGTTCGGTCAGCCCAGTCCTGTATGTACTTATTTCAACCATGTAGGTTCCAAAGTAGCCCTTTTCCAATATCTGTATTAAATACCACTTCTCTTACAACTCAGTGTTGCTGAATCTGCATTCCAGTTGAGACTCAAAGGATATTTCAGGTTTTATGAGAATTTGAAAGAAGTAGAAATCATACAGATCATGTACACCACAATTACATTAAAAAAAAAAATTAACAGACCAATAACAGAGGTTTTTATCATAATGTGATCATCTACTTTTCCCACAAGCTGAGTCTGTAATTGCTATGGATTTGCATAGGAGTGTTGCATCTTAGACCTGTAGCTGTAAAGACAGGAGGTTTTTGTCTTAGTTTTTCACCATTAATGTTGATACATTTTTATTATTACAGTAAAAACATGAATCCACAAAATATCTAAAGAAATCCGCACTGAAGTATTTTCTAAGAAATTAGTGGGAAAATCTGTCTATGGAAAGTGATTGTGGTTTTTAAAATAAAAGAATCTACCAGATTTATGTTATTGCTCATGTATATTTTTCTTCCAAAAGGAACCTAACTCTTTTAAAGAATAAGTTTCACAAGAGTAATTTTTTCTTCTCACACAGAAACATGTTTGGTTTGGGAATAAAAATTGAGTTATTTGACCCGGTGTGATGGATCAGATGTCTGACTCGCTATACCGCACTCATTTCAATTGAACTCAAGTCTCTGCAAAAAGGGGGAAATACCTGTTTAAATGCATGGCTCCTCCATGACGACCTCTTTGCTTTATTTCTAGGAGCAGCCAGTAGCAAGAGCTCCATGGCATTGCAGAGAGATGGAGAACAAAGGTTGTCTCTGTCATTCTTCTATGAAGTTTTATACTCTACTTTACTATACACCTCTAATTCAAATTCCCAGATACCAGTCTGATTGCCAAATGATAGTAAGGAGCCTAAATAAGCTTCAAAAGTACCTTCTGAGTATTTAATTTTTATTCTTATGTCATTCGAAATTTCTAGACTCAGTTCAAGATCAGTATATGTAAAGATAAGGTGAAAACAGGTTGATGAAATAAGTTGTTGATGAGTCAGTTATGAAGAAGAGGAAATGGATACAGGTTGTATCTACAGATAGAAAACAAAAAGGCAGAAATGTGGGGAGGATGCCAAATACTGATAAAATAATAGCTTTTTGTGGCATTTAAATAGTTTTGTTATTATTGTTTTCTATTACATCACTGAGATAAAATAGGGGAGACAATACTCTATCTACCCTTGTCAGGATCAGTTCTTGTGGCTGTTGTAGATTACTATCACCTACCTCTATTTGACCTCTTTAACCATCCCAGTTGGAAGCCATAGGATATTACAACTACAGAAACAAGCTGAGAGCATCACAGAAGTGACTAAGTTTGATTTGAACTGCTTAGCACAGGCCCCTGCACTATGCACCTTAGCCAACCACAAGAGCCAGGAGTTGAGTACCACCTGTTCACACAACTTGGCTACTTGGCAATGGATGAATATTCTTGAAGAGTCATAAACAAGGTCAGGTAAGTGATTTTCTACACATGTTGTGAAACTTGTGCATTTAAACTGTCAATGTTACTCAGCCCAACCTTGGACTCACCAAGATGTCAGCAATTGTTCAGCTTTTGATTCAGCTGATCCTGAGCAATTCTTCTGACCTTCTAGTTTTTGTGGCTCCTCTGCACCTGGTTCTTTTTTTATCACTTCCCTTTTTCCTTTCGTTGTCCTCTTTGGCAGGAGCTTTCTCATCACTTTTCTCAGCTTTCTTTGGATAGCCTAGATAAAGCTATCCTTGAATTTCTTCTACTTTACACCTTTACTTGGGTATTGGAAACACTTGACTGGCAGGGACTTATATTTTGTTCCCTGTTGGTACAGCAGTCAGACAGCTTCCTAACCCTGACTCTTCTCTGATTCATGATGGTAGTGAAAACAACAACGAGAAACAACAACAATAATAGAAAAACCTAGGAAGGCTTTAAGTATTTAATACTAAACACACTTCATTGCAGTTTTTTGGGCTATGATATAAAAAATCACTAGCAATGCCAGAAAGTGTATGTATGTGTGTGTGTGGTGGAAACAAAGCCAAACGAAATAAAAAATTATGTCTTAAGATTATATTTTTTACTTTCTTTTTAAAGTAATTCTGGTCACAAAAGAAATATAAAGCCTTAAAAAGACCCCACACTCCCCCTGTTCCCCAATCCACACAAACAAGCAAGAGCTAAAAGCAGGGAGGAAAAGAAACAGTCATAGGAAATGAGAGGGAGAAATGCAGATGACACACAGCATGTCAGACAGAAACAATAATACAAAGCCAGGAAATTGTTGTCCTCTAGTGATGACTTTAGCCTACAGTCATGCTTACCCCATCTTCCAATATTGTTTGGATAGTTAGCTGTGATGCATGCTATAGTGTTACTTTTTATATTTATACTTCTTCATTTTTGTATGATTTCCTCTTGCAGAGCTTTAGGAAAACACATTTTTCAGCAATTGCTTCTTTACGGTGGATGCTGCCTCAGTGAAGAACTAGCTCACTTTTATTGACTTTCATCTCCTCATCTCTGACATCAATGGGAAATAACCATCTTTGTAACTACCAAATACATCTGTGAGAAAAAAATCTATGCCAGAAAATAATATTACACTCCTAAGCAACATCCCCTTAAGCAAGGAAGCTGGCGATGCAGACGTGTCTCTGTACCTCTCCTCTGAGCCCACACAAGAGGGACAGAGACAGATGAGAACCTGGCTTTGAATGCTTAACTTGTATGAGGCTCTTTTGGCTTTGCTGGCACCTTTGTCCCTGGTGCTTACCTTGCTGCCTTTTTTGTCCCTTGTATCTGTCCATCAGAGGAAATAATAAGAGATTTTTCATGACCAAGTCTTGTGGAATTTGTACTCATATTTGAATGCATGTATTTTGAATTTAGGGCTGAAGTTTGAACCTCTATTCAGTTTTTCAGAATCTTGTCCGTATTTAAAAAAAAAAAACAAAAACAAAAACAAACCAAAAACAAAAGAATGGAGAGAGAAAAAGCAAGCTAGGAAAAGATTAAAATAAAAAATAATAAAAGAATTCAGACTCACAAGCAGATTTCTGGAATGACGTCTTGCCTTTGGGTTTAAAATTGGAATGTTTCACAGTAGCATTAATATGGCACACAAAAGCAAACCCAAACAATTCAAAGGACATTAATATTTGATGTACAAACACACATTTAAGAAACAGCAGGAATTTTGGACTAAATAAAAGCAGAAATAAGGAGAGACAGCTGGGAGAGGTGAACAGAGAAGGCTTGAAACTTTGTGCCAACAAATGATAAAGTACAGTTTTTATAAGCCTACTTTCTTTATTCTCTATTCAAATAAAAGAAGCATTTTGCTACTGTCAGTAATGTTTATGCACTGACTAAAGCTAAAAAACACACTGGCTGTGTGAAGTTTACTTTTTTATTCAGCAGAGCTTATGAAAAATATATGTGAAAAAAAAACCATTGTACCATGCTCAAACTTAAACTCTTTTAAAAAAAATGCAAGAGGCTGACCTTGCAACCTTTCTACACACGAGTAGTCACTTCAGGTCAGTAATAACTATCCAGGTATTTCAAAACACTGCACACGCATTCATTTATCAATGAGAAAATTTAGGCACGTAAAGACAAGACCAGGAAAAAAGGATTTACAGGATCAGGTCCTAATTTTTATCTGTCATATTGAAATGGATTTAAAACTAAATACCTTCAAAAGCCTGAGGTAAAATACAGTACATATACTTATGAGTTAATCAGGCTGTAGAAAGGATAGAAGACAAACCTTAGAAAGCAACAGTAATTTCAGTGTCTGTTTATAAGCTTGGGGTTTAGCATCTGTATATTTTACAACTGTCTGAGCTTTTTCAGCTTTCCCTTGCTTCAAAATACACTTTAAAAGAAAATAAATAGTTGTATGTGTAAAAGTACATGTGTGTAAGTTATGCCAAAGAAAGAGTATTTCTATACAAGTTGAAGAAATTGATATAATTCAATTGATATCACAAGCCACAGATTAGAGTTTAGTTACACCATAAGTTAAAATATAAAATGTACATAAAAACACATTTTTAAAATAGTGTTTCTGGCCACAGAAGATGATGACAGTTTTTCTTAGAGCACTTCTGTACTAAGGAAAGTGTATATCTTTCTTTATGGTGTCTCGTGCCAACAGTTTTTGAGTAGAAATTAAAATGAGTGATTTGTTCTGCCTAAGAAAACTGGTGGCTTTTGTATTACATTCTACAGAGGTGTCCAAGACACACACATAGACCTGCATCTAAAAGCCACCAGAGTAGTCCAGAATTATTCTGTGATTTTATTTCCATGAATTACACCCCTCCTTTGTTGCAGTTCTGAATAAACTAGATATTTTAGAAAACCATTCCTCTTTTGCAATGAAGTAATGCACACAAAGAAACTTTTTCATGGACCAAGTGTGTGCATTTGTAAGCTTTAGTACAAGCACCATGAATCTTTGGCTAGAGCACTAGGAAAGGTAACTTTGTACTAGCGAAAAAAAATCCCTAAAGCCTTTCACGATCCAAAGGCTGAAGCGGTATGTGTCATGGAGCCAAGCTGGCAAACAAACAAATGGAGATGGATCTTACTTGGGGCTGTCAATGCAGCAGCAAGAAGAACATTCTGATGGTAAAATTAAAACACATTGAATCTGTGCTGCAAATGGAATTATAAAAGAACCTAGGAGAGGAAAAGCAATCACTATTGGTGTGAGATGGTAAACAGCACCAATAATGACAAGCATTTCACAAAAAATTTGGTCTATTTTCAGAACAGGATTCTCTTCTACTTGTGCTTTAAATCAATGCTCACAGATAAGCATGAGCAATATTAGCCGAAGTTTTGTCCCAGCTAGTAAATAGAACCTGTACAAACCAAAACAAATTTCTTATGTTGGGAATGAATGCCAAAAAGCATTGTGATGTGCAGTTACAGCCCTACAATAATCAATCATCAGTTGCTCATAGAAAGAGCTTATTCTGCCATTATACAAAGATCTTCATTTAATATATATGTGCTGTTCTCAAGAGATAAGAAGTAAAGGTTTCTTCCAATGAATAAAGCAATCGTTTCCATGCAGGCAACACATTTAAATCTAGGAAAATACAAAAGAAGAAAATACAAAGCAAGACAAAAATACCAGAATATGTAGACTGAAGCAGCACTAGTAGGATTCCTATTCTTCCATTTCTTAACTTCATTTTAAAAATGCAGCATCTTAACTTTTCTAATTTAGGAAAGGGAAAAGGATATTATAATCCATACCAAAATATTCTTTAAAAAATTGGAACTTAATACTCCCTTCCAAAATGACAGGAAATACTGTACTGATCCAAATTTTGTCTGTGGAAACTGATCCAATGAAATGTGTGCCCTTTCAGAGTAAGCAGAGGGCTATTTTAAGCTATGGAAAAAGTACTAAATTATATTAGAAGGTTGATAATAATATAGTTTAAGGTAAAGGTTAAGTATCTAAATAAAATGCATAAAATCCTCAGAATAAATTCAAAATCAGAGTGCAAAAATGGTTTGAATCTGACAGAGTTTTTATATTGAAATTCATAACTCTTGAGATCTGATAATAGTATTAAATCCCCCGGAAAAGGAAGGGGATGGAAGGTAAAAAAAAAAAAAGCATTTCTGCTGTTTTGAAACATAGGCATTTTCTTTCCCTTAAGTGAGCTTACAACCACCCTGGCACCTATTCTGCACCACTAAATAACAACTGGATGCTCATGCTTGGAAAGCTGGGTGAGGGAAGCAATTTAAAATTTATTTTCATAGTGGAAAATAGGTTTTGCCAAAATAGTTTCAGTTTATGAAAGGAGAGAACAGCTGTATTTGGTTTATAATAAATCTTTCACAAATCAGTAAAAGCAAATAGACAGCACAACTGTAACCCATAAAAGTGGAAAATATTAAACAACAGACAGTGAAATTGTTAAACTTTCCCACAGATGCTGCTGGTAAAATGCCTCTGCAGAATTTGTACATGAAATGTGCATGAAAAACGAACCTGAAGGCAAGAGGCATTGGAATGAGGCAGAATTACTTATTAGAGGAATATCCTATTAACGTGGCTATTCTGGGTATGGAGGAAGGTGTCTCCAGCAGCTTCCTGCTCCTATTACTGAATGTTAGTGCAGAATAATTACTTGCTTGCCAAAAATGAGAGGACATTGACCCTGCAGACTTATTGAATTCGTGCTGCTTGCCTTCGGGCCATGTCGGGGGTTATTCAATTTTGCCTGAGGAGGACAATCTATTATGAGAGATGAGTCAAGAAGGCACCTTCCCTGATTGCGCCCCAAAACCATTATCGCGGTGCGGAGGGGGCTGAGCAGCGAGTGGCCGGAGGAGGCAGCGCTGATCCCGATTACCGGGGGACCAGACACAATTTGCATCGTGAGCAGCACTGGAGCTCTGGGCAATCAGCCAGGGCTGGGGCTGGCAGCCGCACGAGCGCCGCGCCGCTAATTGCTTGTGCTTGGTGTGGCAACCTTCACCCTCACGGGCAGGGGGCTCGGGGGCTTCATCTGCTCCTGCGTGAATATTTTTACACTGACAAAGAAACGCAAGCGGTGCCCAAAGGGAAAACCCAATATTTAAGGTGCAGTACGTTTTTACACCTCTGATGCTGCCTCTTGTTACAGCGTTAATTGTTTGATGTTGTTGTTTTCCAGCAACTTTATGAGACAGAGTCAAGTCACAGCTTCATTTAAAATGAACAGACTTATAATACTAACAAAAAGGTTTCTGTGGAGTTAAAAACAAAAACAACTTAACCAAAACAAACCCCAGAGGATTCATTTTTGTTGAAAGTTAAATACGTGATCCTTTGTGACAAGCTTTCCTGAACATCAATGGGAATCTTTAATCACTTCCAATAAGGCCACTTTTTTCACATGAAGGTCCTGTTCTTACAAGATTTTTACAGGTTCCTCAGCTTTGAAAGGAGGAGTGCTGTATTACATACCTGAACACAGTTGCTAAATTTATGGAACTAATTGGACATGTAAAATAAATCAATGTTTTCCAGTTCTCAAAGGATACACTCTTCCCAATGTTGCCTGCTGCTGGTGAAATTGATCTGAACCCTGACTCAGAGCCAAATGAATGCACTGGAAGTGTTCTGTGACTCATTTAAATGTGTTTGGTTTAATTTGAACCATGTTCAGCTCTTTGCTTGAGAGAAAACAGAAACTTAGCACAGAAATAGATGTGAAAATATAGGTGTCAGCACAGAAAAATTGAATTGTTTCCTCAGTATTGTTAATGAAGTGGGAAATCATCCTCCTGTCCTTGCACCCTGTTTTTCAATATTTTGTGTACTTTGGAATTGTCCAAACATTCATGAAAACCTGAGATATCTTTGTCTAGGTTTGAAAGTTAGTTAAAACCTATGGCTATCAAGCTTACAACATTGAAGTCAAATATGCCTTTCAGCATTTCCTACTAACTGCAAAAAACCCATTTTCTAATGCTATGCTGTCCATGTTGGCATCAATTATCACATTTATAAAGAGAACAAAAAATTCTAATGTTATCTGTCCACAGACCACAAAACCCAAGAGCAAGGCAAAGTGAGTATAGACATAAACTAATTTATTCTGCCATGGTGACTGGTCTGTCACTGGTCTGTGGGGACAGTTTGATGGGTACAGTGTGTATGTATGTACAAGTTACCAAATTGATTGCTCTTGAAACCTCAGCTTGGATTACATGAGGGCAAACAAAGGAAGATGAAGACATTGTGTCAATCTTGTTTGCAGTGAATAAGAGCAGTCCATATTTAAGGGCTTGGTTTAAGACCTCTAGGTGTATTCAGACTGATAAAACCAGTCCTTTCCTCATGAAAACTCAATCCCATAATTAACTGCTCTCCTTAAATTAAGAACAAAAAATTAAACCATTCACAGTAACTTTTCCATGCACATATTCCTTTCCTGAACCAAAACAGTAATCCTCAGAGTAACTACGAGGTGCATAAACACAAATACTGAGTGTCACTTGGGCTACCTGGGATATCTCTTTCATCTGATTATTGCAGAAGGGCTCAGACCTCCAATCCATCCTGGATCACCAGCCTCACATCAATCGCTGCAGTTGGGATATCTAGAATGACACAAGGTAGCTCTGTTTGGGTACTTGATTCGCATCATACAGAAATATCACAGAACTGTAATAAAGCATTATATAATATTGAGCAAACACTGAAAAGCATTCAAACCTTGCTCTGAAAAACAATTTTCCCAATTTGTCTTTTCTGGAATGAACATTCCTCTAACACCAGACAGCTTTAAAGCCCTGGGCCAATTTCTGCCTGAACTGAGGGACCTTTGGCCAACATTCTCCTTGTCACATTTTCTGTGTGTCTCAAAGTGGAATATATCCCACACATTGCATGATGAAAAGTTCTGGAGCACCATATTACTATAATGAGATAACGTTTATAATAACATTTTGCATTCTCAATTGCTTATTCAGTTGAAAGTTAAGTCCCAAGCTACATGCATGAAAGAACTGCGTTATTAAAGAAGACTCCATTTTAATATTTACTAACTTCTTAGTGCATGACTTGGCAACCACCATAACATTTTTTCTACCATAGGGGTTTTTGAAGGCTTTGTGCTCTTTGAGCAGGATTGGGAAAAGCTCTGAATGGATTTCCTTTGTTTTATTTTCAGGCATGCTAATGAAAGAAATTTCTCTGTGGAGCCTCATACAGACATCCAAAGGTTTCTTCAGCCATGCTGAGCTTTGAGGTACCTTGTCCACACAGGAAGATATGTACAGCTAAGGACAGGGAACAGACTTAATTCTTTTACCCCACATCACAAGCAGAAAGGAAAGATGCAACTGGCTATTGCACTTTGCAGATAATTGCTTAACAGCAGTGGAACTGTGACAGCTGAGAATCTTCCTTGTCAGCAGGGGAGAACAGTACAAAAAGATAACTTTCCTGACATCCCAGTCTTCCACGTTTGGCCTCTTTTGGTCTGCTGGGACGGCAGGACATACTACCTGAGAAGAGGCATGGGGCTAAAATGGTTCTGCATTTTGCCAGCATAAAGATTACCTTTGTAGCATTTTTAGCACAATCTACTAGTGTTAAATAGTAAACCTCAACTCTTTTGTGTAGTCTCTACATGCACATATCCATCTATCCACCCTTTCCCCAGAGAGCACACCTATTCACATCTCAAGACTGGGTTGGCATCATTCTTATCTTTATATGATTATAGCAGAAGGTTATTCTCCAGATGAAATACACTTCTAATGATTCATTCTTCACTGCAGGCCTGCCCCACCTGCTCTCTTTTTTGAGAGATCAAAAAGCTTCAGTAAAATCTCACTTTTGTTCTATTACGAAATATGCAGCTTTTCTTGGAGAAGTTCTAACAGATAGGTGCTGTAGCAGAACATTTCTGTGGCCTCAGTAACTTCACTGTAGATGCCAGTATTTTTTGGGTGATAGTCACAGTCCATGGCACCTGGGGTATATACTCTAGCCCAAGATGGATCTGCACAATCTGCAGAAAAAAAAACAAACCTGCAGGATGATCACACACATTTGAAGGGCTGTTTACCAGCAGTATATGGCTGTTTATGGCCAGAAAGACAATGTTTAATTAATCAGGAAGAAGTGTTCCTACTTCTTAAATCCCTGACATGGATATTTTAGAAGTAACTGCACCAGATAGATTTCTGTTCTTTTCCTGATATTTATTGTCTTTCTTTCCTACTACTTACCAACATCTCCAACACCGCATCTCTAAAAATTAGTATTTTGTAATATTTGCTTTGTGGGGGAGTCAGATAAACCAGAAATTACAGGACGGAGAACAGACACACAGCTCAACTATGCCTTTTAGTCACAACTCTCATGAAATCATCAACAATTTTGTATGACTAAGGACAGTAAGATTTGGCTGAGGAGGTGATGATGCTGAGCTCCATCCCGTACTGCAGACACTCAGCCCTCCACATTCTCCTGTGGCAGAAATGGCTCTTTTAGCATTTTATGTAAGATAAAGTTATTCTTCTGAGGAGATTTGCTCTTTATTTTCAAAAGCAACCCCCTTCCTATCATTCCAAGTGGCTGGAACTCAATCAGCACCTCATCTGGAAGGATTGACTTGAGACATTGATTCTTGAGGTGCTGGATTAAGGCAGCAAGAGCAAGGCAGATTGATCCCATTTGTAGCTTTTTCTCTCAGCTTTTACACTATAGAAACCATTTTTACATTTTTCAACTCCTTTTCTCTGTCTACCTTTTAAAAAAGAAAATCTCTTCTCCCAGAGATCATTTTTGATTTGCAGATATAAACATATCTTAGAGCATTTCAAGGAGCTGACCAACTTAAAATGGAGGAGAATTTGATTATTCAGTGAATTCACTAATTGCATCAAATGCTTCAGTTTTATTTTGGTTTCATATTGGAAAAGGATTTTTTTAACATATTTTGCCAACAAGCTCTCTTGGACCATCAATATACTCTATTAAGTAAATTACTGTTTAGAAACTTGTGTTAGAGGGCTGCCTATCTAATGGAGTGCAACAAGTCCAAAAGAGCTGTTATATTTTGCTACAGAAATAATTACCATACTTTACTCTCTAAAGCATGCTAAAGCTCTAAAAAGGAAACTTTTCTCTCTGTCTCCAAGCTATAAAGATACCTTTTTGTAAGAGTTCACAAGTGCAAGTTAACAGGAAGGCAATGGGCCCTGTAAATGAAAAATGCTTGGGAGCAATGATGAGCAGCATAGGACCAACAAAGCATCCTTCTTCACTGTTTCTCTCCTGGGGGAATTTGGCAACAATAAAGGAGAGTTTTCCTTCCCAGTAATCCCTGTGTGCCAGTACAATCTTTGGGATCCATCATCAGCCATACGTTCAAGTGAAGCATAAACATGTTAAACTTGTGTCTGTAGTGAATAAGGTCTTCTGGCACTGCACATGTCACTTCTGGTCATGGACCATAATTCTGAGCTCAGCAGTGTTCATATATATACCTCCATTTGGGACAGCAGCAGTAAAAACTGAAAGGTCTCTGGTTTCCACATGATGTTTTCTGGCATAGATGGATTTTGTTCTGCATTGGAGGATTAGGATTAGAGTACAGACATAATAAAACTTCAGGGCTTCTTTTCCAGCATGGGCTCTTCTTATTAGAATCACATGGGGACATAAACTGATCGTAAAAATA
The DNA here is from genome assembly GCA_013396875.1 of Vireo altiloquus. Taxonomy (NCBI): domain Eukaryota; kingdom Metazoa; phylum Chordata; class Aves; order Passeriformes; family Vireonidae; genus Vireo; species Vireo altiloquus. Next base: position 596,070 of record VZRF01004121.1, on the reverse strand, counting down.
GTAAATCTGTTATTATTTCAGTTATATTTATTATTCATACATGAGATATATTGTGAGAAGAATTAATTCTGGACGTGTATCAGCAAAGTGATATTAATAAATAAATCACTCCACACTTGGTTTCCCAGGCATGAGTATTGCTTAAGTAAATAACAAACCTGAAAAAATCAGCTTTTGGCTGCTTGCAGTATTCCATACAGCACGTCAAAACATGGTGTGTAAGGTGAAGTCCTTTCTAGGGCAGTGCTGCCAAGGTTTGGATGCACAGAAGACAGAGACACATGTAGCTAGAAAAGAAGGCCATCAAATCACCAGATGATGCAGACTTAATGACAGAAGGTGAGTGAGTGTAGGAAAGACCTGAGCTTATAACATCAGGAAGAATATTATCTCCTAGGTTAGACATAGCTTGGGTGAGAGGACCTTGGGTGGGATAAGCTGGTCAGAGATAGGTGGGGTAAATAGAATTAATTGACTGACAGGCTGCTATTGGAAGGTTAGAGTGACCTGACTTGCTTATAACGACTGAAACAGGAGGCAATGGCAAGAGGAAATACAAGTTTATAAATCTTTGAATGAGAGGTGAGGGCAAAACATGTAAGAGGAAATGGCAGAAAGACTGGCCAAGCTATGAGCTTGAATAGAAGAAAACAGATCCAGGGTAATGAAGTAGAGGTGGCAGCTTGCTTAAATAAAATTGTCACTCAAAAGACAGAAATAAAGACAAGAATAAGGTCCTCTGAGTGTGAATATGCACTTCTGGCCTGACTGCAACCACAAATATTGTAACAGAAAAATCAGCTCAGTACTCGTGATTCGAAACAGAATAACCAGCTTCAGTACAACAGGGAGCAAACCTTTTGAGCTCTTTTCCTCTCCTTAATTAGTTTCTTTGACAGTATTTTCCCTCTGTCCATAGTGATTCTCTGATATTTTCTTACAGAAGTTTTTTCTGGGCTCTTGCACTATCACTGAAACACATAAAGTAACTCTAGAGCCAAATCATATCCCAGAACTAGCTGTCTGGTCTCAATTCCCCAAGGAAAGATAAATTTCTAGCACATGGCTCACTCAATAGGTTAGGACCTTGCATTCAGATAACTGCAACCCAGGGAATCTCTGGAGGACACAATTGACTTTTTTGCTTAGAAATTTAGGAGAAAATAAGAATATCACTTTGTGCAGTTTACAAGATAAAAACTGAAGAGCTGCTTCTGTGAATTCCCATGTGATGCATCTGAAAGTGCAAAGTAACCTGGTGAGATGCCTGGCTATGGACACTGACTGCTGTGCTCAGACTTTCCATGTTTTGATCAAGTCTGAGACAAGTGTCACAAGTCCCAGTGGCCTCCAGTTACTGGACAGCCACAGATGAACTTGCAAGAACAAACTAATCTTGGGACAAGGAGAGATCTTATACAACTCTTCCTAGGGAATGTGAACCGTGCACAGAAAATGGTGCTCAGAGGGGTGAGAAGAAATAAGGAAGGCCAAGTATTGTAAATGTGTTTTAAACCTGGACCTAGCAGGGCAGTGGCTCACAACCTGTGCATAAGCAGTGGGAAAATATGATATGGCATCTCTGTTATCTCTGTTATGGTCACTTGCAGATGCTGTAACACTTGCAGGCTGCTGCTTTTCAAAATAACTGGATAAATGGGGGCAGGGATGCCATCCAGTCTAGCAAATGCTATCTCCTACATCCTCCCTCACGCCCAACACCTCTCAGAACAAGGAAGGGAGCTCACCTCCCTATTCTGCCACCAAGAATTCTTGGGGGTCCATGCTGGATGTTGGGTTGCAGTCCTCCCTGCAGCCCCTGCATCAGCCCCAGCCCAACCCTGGGAGTCTGAACCAAGGCAAAATTCTTTGCAGCAGTGTCTCTGCCAGAGCAGCCACTAAAGCAGGGGGCATCTCCTAGCTCACATTCTTCTCCCAGAGCCTACTACGTTTTCCATTTCAAAATTTTTTAAAAAAGCTTTCAGCCTTGTGCTACTGCACAGACATTAAATACAGCTGCTGTATCTGACTATGAGTTTTGAATGGAATAAAATTTTTCTATAGAATTATTTTCTCTGTTTCTCTCACCTTTGTCAAGAAGCTGTACAACTTCTCACTCACAATCAGAAACATTCTTCTGTTTAATTTGACCATTCCTCAAAGAACCTTTTAAAGACAAAAAAAAAAAAAATTCTTATTGTTATATAGCAGCTATTTTTTTGTTTTAACTTGAGAACACCAGCCCCACTTGCTCAGATGTTTTAGCCTAATGTTCATGTAAGTGTATGTGTGAGTGTGCTGGTTTATAAAACATCAGGCTAACATTTGGCACTGGAACAGTGTAGCAGAAATGAATAGCTCCAGCTTGCAGATAACATTCGTATTGACCACTGATCTATTGAACTGTTATATTTAGAAGGATCATTTAAAGGAAAATCTCATAGGCTATTGAATTTGAAGCTGTTCCAGCTACTCTGAAGGGCTTTTTTTTCCCCTTTCCTTTTCTCTTCCCTGCAGTGAATTCTCCAAGGCAAATGGTGTAAAATATTTTGCTGGAGGGGATACTTTACTTTCAAGATTTATTCCTTTGCACCACAAATATATCAAGGAAAAGAAATCAAAGACAATAGCAAAAATGTTGAAAGAACTGGAAAGTTTATTTTCAATCTCATTGGGAGAGTTTGACAGTCAAGCAGGGATTGTTTGTTTTATAGTGGAGGGAGGTTTTATGATAGGCAGCTATGATCAAACTGAGATAACTCACATTATTTTATTTTAATATTAGTTGTTTCTCCTTTGATGCCATGTCAGGGGAAGAACTGTCCTTCCTACTTATCTCAGACAACTGCTACAGAGTAACTGTCTGTTAATTGTCTTGACAGATACAGTCTGCAAGTTTATTTTGATGAGCTGTGATCTATAAAATGTAAAATATATCCAACTGTTATGTGTACAAGCCTACTTGGCATGCGAATAGCATGTATTTATAGATGCTTGGTCTCTGCTTTTCTCCTATCAGTAGTTTGTATGTTTTGCTAACACTTGGCTTCCTGTTTGCAATATGATGGTCAGATCACCATGCACACAGCCTATTACCATGCCTTTGAAGGGAGAAATATGTATTAGACTATTTAATAGTCTGCAATATCCAAACCTGAGGGAATGTTTTATTGGTCATTTCACCTTGTGCGTTCTTCTCCTCTTTATTCTGTTTTTAAAGCATCTTGTGTGACTTTTCAGCCTTATCAAGTGTTGATAGTGAAAATAAACAAATACATCTTATTATTAAAGAGATTCTTGCCAGGAGGTAAAAGAAATATGTTCTCCTATGAGATTTGCTTACATATTCTGTGGATTGTAGATAGTATTGCTTTACATTTATTGAAATTGTCTTTTCCCCCTGAGTTCTAAGAAAATGTGCCTAAAGCTATTATCGTATCTATCGACTCTGTGGGATTTAATGGACGTGGCTCCTGCTCCCAAGTGGTTGGAAAATGACCTCTATGAAGCAAAGTTCAAGCAGAGTGAAAGCTCTGAGGCTGAGATTAGAGACCTGTCAGTTGCCTGGTAGGATAAAAGTGTAAAATTATATGTGACGCTCAGTTCAGTCACATCAAACAGCTCAGAAATGTTTACTGAATGAACTACACAGTCGCTAATTACACTTTCCCCTTAAGTATTCATATTATCATGGGCAACAAATACCCAGAGAATCTGGAAAGGGAAAGCTGCTAATAAGTATGCAACAATTACAGCAGGCATGGTTTTGCACCTTAATTTTCCTACAGTGATTATTTATAGTGAAGAGGCAAATTTGGCCAGTCATCGCATACAGTATCTCTGTTTTTGATCATCTGAGAAAAGATATGATAAAATTTAAATCAAAATATAGCAACAGGAGCACAACTATGAACAATAAAATAAACACAGCTTCCTCAAAACATGGTACAAAACATTGCCTTAACCCAGTGACCCTTAGTGACCAGGCTGTTCAGGGTGGTCACATATATAATGTTAAATGATTACAGCAGCAACTAAAACCTGATGAACCAAAGTGCATTGAAATTGCTCTTCCACTTCTTTCTGGAGGAATTGCGTTAGCCTTGCATACAGTGGCAGGTTTTTTTCATTATTGCAACTTCCTTATATTAAAAATTGCCTTTCTCTTGATATTTGCTAATTCCTAATTTTGTAAAAATGCAGAACACTACAGGTGAAGGGTTCTCCTTGCATAGGTGAGTACCCTGCACTACACTTTAACTATCTCCCACAAAGACCTCTGATCATGAATGGGATCCAGAAAGCAAAAGCAGGAACGGAGCTTTGTAGGATACTTTTGGTAGGCTGGCCTGAGATACTTCAGGTGAGGAGGGAAGACAAGACCAGGGCAGGCTTTGCTGCAGGTGTTCACATGCTAGAAGACATGTTCCATGTCATCTATGTAAGTGGATGAGAAGCCCATTGGAAGCCCATTGAAACACCAAGGTCATTAGTAAATCCACAGAGCAAGAGACCTGGGATGCTTCCTTTCCAGTGGCAGACAGGTAATGAATCAGTCAAGCACAGGGGCTGTAAGAAGAGAGGTAAGTGCTCAACCTGCTGCTGTCCAGAAGCTGTTAATGGCCAATTTATGGGTCCTGTTGGGATTTTTTTATTCGTTCTTTCTTTGAAAATGTATTTTACACATTGGAAACACCATTTTTTTCTTCTCAGTGATTTTTTTGTAGTCAAATTCTATACCTGGGAAAGGAAGAATTGATTTTTTTGAAGGAATAACTACAGCAGATAGAAAATTATACACAATCAAACTCAGAGTTACACTGAAGTGCTGAGTCATTCTAGAAGAAAGTACGGTTTTGCCATCTGAATATTTTGCTGTCTACTCAAAGGATATTTTAGCTAAACTATTTTACATTAGAAAGTTTAGACAACAAATTATTTCACATAAAGATACTTGCTGCAACATTTATAGAATAAATGTAGCTTTATTTCTGTATCTGAATTTAATGGTTTTTTTTTTTACTCTGATAAATTTTCATAGATAACAATTAGCTTTTTCCTGATCTTTTTTAATTCCAAATTCTTTAACATCATAAAAAAAGACTAATTAACAAATTCAGAACATTAATCTTCTACAATATATTCAATAACTCTCTAGTAAAAGAAAAGTATTTTTTCTTTCCACTTTTATATGATCTCTAAAACATGTGCTTAATTAAAATTGATCTCTCTTACTTGAAATCTTTACAAGAGTGACTTAGTGAAACATGGCCTCTAACACAGTTATTTGAAATTACATTAGTAGGAGAACTAAGCAATAATGTGTAATTGCTGTTACATAGTGTCACTTACACTTACTGTTACTGTCTCAAGCATTTGAATCATGAAGAAGTATACATGGTTTTCAGCTGATTTTTACAGATTTCTTGACTGAACCACATACTTGGCCCAATGATCAGCAGGTTGGACAATTTAGTTGTGTTCTTAAAGGAGGAGGGTTTTACTTCTTAGTGTGGATATTCTGGAGTGATGGGAATCTGGTGCCAAGTTCTGGGGTCCAGCTCACCCTTAGAGGTCACAAGGGGCACATCCCACAGTATTTTCCCTATTAGCTGAATTAGCCACACCATGAACTCTGAAGAATTAACCTAAGATGGCATGATATTCTGCTTTTTAAGGATGTATGTTTAAGGCTCTGTAATAATCCTTGAGTGAAATACACTAAAAAAAAAAAAAAAATTCCTTAATTTCTTCCTGTGTCTGACTCTAAATAAGCAGTAGTCTCATTGATTAATTACCTTCCCTAATCTCTTCTGGAATGCCTATTTTATGTTTGGTCTACCAAACATTACAGATTTCTCTGTTTCATTGACAAAAGTGATATTTCCGTCAAGAAAATAGAGAAAAGTATACCAGAGAAATTAAACTTGTACTGCAGCCAAATCACGTTAAGGACACAAGAACATTTTCCAAGGCATCCAAAGTAGGTCAGAAAAAATGGCTTGTGTAGAGGAACAAATGCAAATAGTGGAAATAAAAGGAGTACCTCTTCTGCAGTGCCTTGCCAGAAGGAGGAAGTCCCACATCACTGCCATTGTCAAATTGATTAGCTGTACTCTCTCCAGATATTTTGAAGGTAGATGCCTGAAAGACAATTTGACATGAAAAATGCAGATCAGATCGTTTAGCAGCCATCTCCAAGAGCAGAGACAAATACAGTGGACTGGCTGATGAATGAAAAATACCCCAAGTCTCTCTCACATACAATCTCTTTACAGATGGTGTCATTTTAACACAAAACCTGATCAAATTTTGAATGAGGAGTGGGATCAAGACAGATTGGGCAATTGGTTTGGTAAAAAGGCTTGTAAATCATGATAAAATAAAGCACTTTTTAAATATTGTGCACATATTCCATGTCTAGAATTCAAAATCTGTAAGGAAAGAAGCCCTTTTGGAGATTCCCTTCAAACTTTCCCCTCTATAGACAATTTTCACAGCTGTCCCTGAGCAGAGTTTACACAGTCCTGAATCTCTTTATAACTTCTATTCTTGATGGCAAGGAAAACAATAAACCCCCACACTCTATTATTTAGAAATTAATATCCAAATCTTTACCTGCAGTCTTCTTGTTTTCTCCCTTTCGACTATTCTGAGGGTATAAGCATTAGTAGTGAAAATCAGCTCCGGAGGGTCCTGCTAATCTCAGGGCAATGGCAAATGGATGGGACAAGTGGATGGGACACCAAGGGAGTTCCACAGTGATGGATCCCTAAGTAAGTGATAACGAGAAATTCCTGTTTGGTGCACGTTTCTGTGGCAGGGATGCTGGTGTATCAGACAACATGACCTGAGGTGGGTACAGTAAGGGGCTGGATCCCAAAACAACAAGTCTACCTTTTGCTTCTTGGAACTTTTCCTACTTGACTGAAAATTCCTGTCCTCAGCAATAACTGTTAAAAAAAGAAACATTCAAAAAGAAACAAAGGGAAGGCAATTTTAGAAGATGGAATGTGGTTTTAGATGTTTCAAACTTTTGTTTCATTTGTTTTTCAAAGAAATGGTCTTAAAAAAAAAAGTATGTGAAGAATATGCCCTGGGCTTAACTTCCTGTGGATAAGAATAGGATAAGTTATGTCTTTGCATTGTAAAAGGTGATCTTTCCTCTCTACCAGTGCCATAAGCGTCTGCAAGTCTGTATTCACAGGGAACAATTAACTTCTTCCCAAGCAAGTTTGCTCATTAAAGTGTCTGACTGTAACTTTATTTATTTTCAATAGAAGGTGCCCTCTTTTTGTAGCACATACTGAAACTGAAAATAAGTTCCTTACACATATGCTATTAGAGTTGGGGAATATCAAGTGTAGAGTGCTTCCCATTTGTGCTGGAATAAAGCACAGGCTCTACCCCTGCTTCTCAGTGGGAAGTTATAACTGGCGAATTGACAACCTGAGAAGGGACAGGTTGAATCTTCCAAAATATTTCCTTTCTATGGACCGTGAAATCAAATGATGAAAACAGAAAGAGATGAAGGAGCATTCCCTTTGCAGATGCTCAGTCTTAACTTTCCCCTCCTGGTAGCACCATATTCCCTCTCCCTCTGGCCCAGACAGGGCCTCGATACGCAAAGAAAACAGTAATTTGCAATGTCCTCTCCTGCCTCCTCCATCTCTTTTTTTTCCTTAAAAAAATCATATCTGATATTCTTTCCCACTTTGCAAAATATTATTTTTCTTTGGAATTCACCTTTAATAATTCCCATCCTTTTGCTCTTCCTGTACCTCTGGATGGCCATGCAGATTGCTTGCACTATCAGAAGAGAGGGCACAGCAACCTCACTGCTTTCCTCACCCTGATTGGTTTGAGACAGTCCTCCAGGCAATTTAGCAGTGGCTTCCCCCCCGCCACAATAAACCACTTTATAGTGCTCTTATCCCATCCAAGTTGACCTGAAGGGCACATTTCAGTAGCAGCTTAATTCACTTTCTCCCTTCCCTCGAGTTGAAAACGGGACATTAGTTGCCGTATAATGTGTCGTCCACGTCTTGTTTCTCCTATTATCTGGACTAAGTAAATCATAACAACAGCAATATAGTTGTGCGCTGATTTAAATGAAGAAATATGGTTTGATGTTAAAATAATTCCTCTAATTTATATATAGCAAAGCCTCGCACAAAGTATTTTGTCAATGACAGCCCACATCAAGATCTGCAATCTTGAGAAATTGTTTGATTAACTTCCGCCTTGTAAAACATCTTCTCGTGGCAAGTACTTAAGCCTCTAAGAGCTGCCAAGTTCAAGCCAGTGTGGCTCATGCTATAAGTCTTCCTGCAGCCCTTTGGGCCACTCTGTAACGAGAACTACCATTTTGCTGTCACTGTCACTTCGCATATCCACTCTCTAAAGCTCTGTTTGTTGTTTCATTCTGTTCTATGTCTCCCTTAGGAACGTCTTCATTTTAATATAAATAGAGCGCTTCATCATGCAGTGCCAAAGACTCATGGAAGGTACAACTCTCAATATTACTGAAAATGATGCATACAGATGAATTTGGCCAGCAGATCACAAACAAAGGGCCTGAAAGAAAAGGGAAAAACTTCCTAATCCAAAAGTATGGAGGGGATAAGGTTGAAAATAATAAAGGAAAGGGGAAACAAACTCCTCACTCTGCTAAGCATTTCTTTGATTATTATTCGCAAACATCACGGGAAGCAGATAATTAAAGCTTTTTGCCATATGGCATGAATGCATTGTACAGTATGTATATTTTTAATGTTAATTTCTAATTGGATTTTTCATTCAACATGGAAATTAGTTTTTCTTCTGAATCAGGATGATTCTAAAAAATCAGATTAGAATTATAAGCAAAAAATTTATATTTGTTTTAGAAAACTATGTTTTAGAAAAACATTAATTTTGGAAATTTTAATAGTTGGTGCCTAGTGTTTAAAATTTGGCAGTCTTCTCAATTTTTCCTTTTTTAAATCCACATTTATATTATATGATCAAAGATTTGATAATAAGATATGACCTAATAATATTAAAATGGAAAAATTAAAATGGGATAATCAAGGATTAAGGATGCCCAGGCAGACAGAGGCATGAACCTTGATGTAATATTTGTTGGGAAAACACAAAATAAAAAGGCAATTTCTAACATTTTAATAATTAGAGCAAATTATAATTAATAATAACAGTAATAATAATAATAATCACAGTAACAATAACAATAAATCTAGAGTGCTAAAACCACTGCATGTCACTAGATTCCATGGTAGCTGTGATGTGTTACATTCTGGTAATCTAATACTTAGTGTCAGCATAATTTTTATATATTTTTGAAAGTGTCTCGCATAAAAGTAACACTTGCAATCATTCAGAAGATGTGAATGAAATCAGGGATTATTTTAGTTTTGCAAATTTTACCTCTCATGTATTGGTGTATAAACCCAGTACCACTGGTGGGTTGTTTCCCATTCTGTAGAAAGCAACATGGGAGCCCTGGTGGTGTAGTGGTTAAGCACACGGCATAGCAAGTTGCCAAGGCTCGGGTTCGATCCCGGCCAGGCTGCTCCCCGGGCAGGCAGAGCTCGTTAGCCCTGCAAGGGGGCAATCTGCCTACGTCCTGAGGAGGACCTCAGCTGCCACTGTCCAGAATCGCTTTGGCCCGGCAGATTGAACCTCGGGATTAAAGGGTGGGCTCAGATCTGCGCGCCCTGTGTCTCACCTAAAAAATCCAGTGCGCAGGCTGGAAGGTCTGAAAAGGAAAGAGGCCTCCCCCGGATCTTCGTACGCGAAGGCTGGCCAGCAAAGAAAGTAACATGAGGGGATCAAATAATAGTTGGGTTTTGCCCTAGCAATAGTTTCTAATGACTTCATTACATTTTAACCACCTTGCCCACAACCCTTGGCTTTAGCCTCTTACTTGGACAATGTAACCATTTCTATTATATCCATATGGAAATGCTTTGTGGATGATATCAGCTCATGCTTGCATATTTAATGTGGTTGTTCCAGTTTAATAGCTGACTGCGCAACAGTTCTTAGCATTTCTGTTTCCTTTTGTGCCCTCTACTGTGAATACTCAGGTTCTCTCTTATTTTTACTATACTTTTTCAAGTGCTACGTGTGCAGAAACATCCCAGTCATTTAGAGTTGCTAATATCCAGTTACAAATTCACAAGTGGCAAATACGCAACCATGAAATTCAGTAGTTACAAAGCAGAACATTTGTACATTGTAAATTCCTGTGCATTTCTTAAGTTGCATGATGGGGAGCAGCAGGTGACATTATCCAGTTTTATGTGCACTTTACCTTTCTCTAACACCCCTCTCTCTCCCTTCCCTCCTGCGGATGCTGCTGAAGTATAGAGTTTCATTCATTCACTTTAATGCTAAAACCCATCATGCTCAGAAAAACCTTCCCAGAGACTAGAATAGGACCAAAACTGATCCAGACTCTTATCCGAATAGGTCTATTTGTATGGTTATACATGTCCTCATATCCTTTTGTCAGTCTTGGCACAGGCTGCGCAGGGAAGTGGTGGAGTAGGTAGCAGTAGCAGTAGGTAGTAGTAGTACCATGCCCAGAGGTATCAAGAAGATGGGTAAATGCAGCATTTGGGGACATGGTTTAGTGGTGGACTTGGCAGTGCTGGGCTAATGGCTGGACTCAGTAACCTTAAAGGTCTTTTCCAACCTAAATGATTCGATGCTTCTTTATAGTTATGTAGACAAGGGTGAGCACAGAGGCAGGATGGAGAGCACATTACAGTGTTTAGTGGGTGTATGGTACTTTCCCTTTCTGCCATCTACCCTTTCTCCCCCTCACCACAGAACAAAGCACCTCAAAAATATTAGGATATGTAAACTCATGACATTTCAGTGGGGCAAAGAACTGTTATTATACCTTTTTTAGAAATCAGAAATTCAGCTTGGAGCTATCCAGTCAGTTCAGCATCTCCCACTTTGCTGCCCAGCAGCAGAATCCTGGGCAGGTTTCATTTTTTCAGCTTCTCCTGCTATACAGGAACATTTATCAAAACTTTCAAACTTAACAACGCTAGGGTTAGGGCAACTCAGTTCACTGGTAGTGGTGGTGAGGAGAAGTTTTCATGGCCCAGTGCCAGCTCAGTGAGAGCTTCAGTTACTTTACATTGAGGAGTGCAATGTAGAAGCCTTTCTTCCTACAGATCTACCTTAATACCAAGGCTGCAGGATTGTGATCTATCCTTCTCTTTTTCCCAAAATAGCTGCACAGGAGAGGCTCAGACCAGGATGAGCCCCCAAGCCTCAAGAGTAGCATGTGGATGACAGAGACCCATGGCCAGGACCTTCTCTCCCAGTGGAACACATCTCCAACAGGGGTGTTTTTCTTTTGCAGAATTCAGCATTGGCAAACCACCTGTGGAAATCTGTGGAACAGGAAGTGCTGATATGACATTTATTTTTATGCACTGTGGAACTGCTCCTAGACATGTGTGAGGGCTTTTACTGTAGAAGTAACTCATCTGATATATTAGCCTTATGTTCTTTTTACTGCAGCTGCAAGTTCCAGCTTTTTTTAAAACCAACAAATAAATTGAGTAAATGTTAGAGAAGAGGTATTATAGGAGTGCATACCAGTGAAATGCCAAATCTTGCTAAACAGACTTGGACAGAACAGAAGAATGAGGTGACTATCTAATGCCTTTTAATAATTTTTTTTAAACATAATGATCTCCCAGGCTGCATTTAAAAATCTGTGTAGTCTATATACATCTCAAACAGCTATCATAGAAAATACTTGCTTGGCGCCTGTGAGATGATACCCTTTTATCAGACCAAACCATAGAACTATGTGATTATTATTTTCAAATATACAGTATTCTACTTCATAAGCAGCCCAGCATATCTTCAACCACACGACTTGCAGTAAAATACTGCTTGGTGAGTAAAGGGGCTTAGAGTCTATCTCACAGTTATAAAAGACAGTGGGACATAAGCAAATGTTGGTATTTAATAACTTCTACCATAATTCATACTTTCCAATGAGAGAGAGAGCAGCAGACACAAGCAGATTTACTCGTAAGGCAAATAAACTAGTAGAAATTTTTAAATAGCTGTGGTCAAATTCTGATGTCACATTGCAAATTAATTGGTGGTCAAACTTAGTTTCAAGTGTCTGAATAAAAGTCTTTTCTTATTACATTTTTGGTGTATAAATAATACATGGTATTTTTGTGAGGAAATAGTTGTGTAACTCATACTTTCACTCTATTTGTGCCTGGAAGTCTTTGCCTCACCTGTGTCAAAACATCATAATCTTACAGCTGCTAATTGCAGCAGAGTGGCGCCTTGAGTTATTTTTATGGTCAGCATGAGATGGCATGTGACATTTTATGTTACAGTAACCCTCAAAGAGGCCTTTCTATCATAAAGATTTTAATGCAGAAAGAGGAGGGAGTAGAATCTCCCAACATCTCTTTGAGTTGTAATGTTCTTAATCATCACGTAAAATTAAGGTGATTTGTTTATTTGTCAAATTCATTACTTTAATTCTAATACACAGTGGTGTAACACATTATCTAGCTAATACTTTTAAGGCAGCTTTTCAAAATAAGTCAGTTCCAACTATGCTGGACTTTTGCCCAAGAAGAAAATGAGCAAAGAGAAAGATTTTAAAACAATGAGTCACACCAGTCATTTTAAAACCCTACCTTTTAGGGAACACATTAGGTGATATCCAGGAGCTCATATTTAGTAACCCTTTGATGGACATTGGCAAAAATTTTGCTGTGTAGGAGGCACGCAGGGACTCTCTTTTTAAAATGCCAACATATCAGATGTGCTTTGAGAAACACAAACAACTTTATTTTTTAAAGGAGAATTTTTTAATCTCTACCAATTTCATAGTAGCCTGCAGATAAGCTTATGCTCTTTCAGCTGAGAATATATATCAGGTTTCCTGGAAACCATCCCACTAGGGCATGACTATAGCTCCAATATAAGCAGTGAAGCACTTAAAAGGGGGCTAATTAGCTATTTGCTGTACTTGACAGATAAAAGATGTATGCAAGCACAAAGAAAAGACTGCAAATATAGATATCCCTGATTATGTTATTGTCCAACATTTTAATTAATTTCTTAGACCACCTTTGTGTAATGTAAAAAGGTTTTGAAAGATGTGACAGTAACAAGGCTGTGGTGTTTCTTTAACTAATCACCATCACTGCAGGGTGCTAGAAATTTTAAAGCACGTTTTATATGCTCAGTTCATTGAAGAATTACTTTTAGTTCTATTGGTCTTAATTTTTCCTTTATTTGCAGAGCAGCAATGAGAAAGGTGTGATTTGATTCAACTAGTGTGCTGCCGAGAAGCCATTTTGGCATGTAAATCATCTGCACAGGAGACAGACTGGCTGGTAACTACAAATAGGGGCAGATGCTAAGACCTATGGTCTCCATCTGCAACTCTTTCTTTGGGTGAGGAAGTAATGTAGCTTTTCTAAGATTTATTTTAGCTACCCATGTAATTAGGAAATCATATTTATCTGTCACTTGTGAGCATTGTGTAGTTTTCTACCCCACCAACCCTCATGTTCTTGGAAAGCCTGAAATGGAATTTCCTCACAGTATATTTTTCCTTCTAGTTTTAGCCAAAACCAAATGCAAAGTAGCCTACAGTGTGAGGCTAGCTAGGCAAATAAATGCACTAACCAAACAATCTGAAACAAAACCATTTTGGCCCAGGGTTTAGATTCCAGCAGGAGTTAGGGTTCCTTCCTGGTTAACTGATGCAGTTTCACAAGTTCACAAGGATATGCAGCCACCTTGGCTATAAGTCATTCACGTGTGCTGCCATCAGTGTCGCAGGAAGAAAGAATGTGGCCCATGCCACATAAAAATAATGGTTTTAATGTGGGTAAGCAGATAGGCACCAAGAGAGTAAATAGCAGTTCAGAAACCAGCAGTGTTTTAAGCTTTGTTAATAGCAAGGAGCCAGGTACATGAAAGTAGCAGACAATTTGTTTGATAAGCAATTGATATTTGACAGGCCAGTGACAGTCATGTTGTCAGGAGATCACAGCTCCTGCCTCAGTATGTGACTTTAAAAACTTCACTAGGGGAAAAATTACAGTCAGGCAAGCAGCAGCAAGGCATAGCCTAAGGCACTAGCTGCCAATAACTAAGTCCTAGGGAAAACTGATTTGTGGCTTCTGATCACATGAACCTATAGCCTTCACTATTGACTAATTGTGGTTCATCTGGATGTAGATCTATCTTGGCTAACAAGAAAGCACTAGAGGTCTTCATTTAGCCATTGAGCTGAGTCTCTGGAGACATGTGTGCAGCTGTCTTTACCTTCTTACCAATCAACACATCAAAAGCTGCAGAATATATTTCCACTTTCAGAAATGCAAACTGCAAGTGAGATAAAGTTGCCAAACTAGACTTGAAAAAGAGTGAATGATTATGACTCTCCTCCAAATACAAAAGATAAATCATTTATGACCGTGCAGAACTTTGCTATCTATATAAATTCAGAACAGATACGATGGAATCAATTTATCAGCTGGACAGCCACATCATTTTAATGTAACTGTAAAGGAGTAAAACAATTTTAGGTGCCTTTTTTTTCCTACAGAGCATCAGCCTAGGGAGAACACAAGCAGACTAGGTGAATGCACATTCCCTTGCAGAAAGTAGCCATTGACTGATGCTGTTTTGATTTATCCTAGTGAAAAGAGTGTAGCTAAAAATAATCTACTTGGTGCCATGAAAATGAGCTGCTAATTACTACATAAAGCATTCTGCCTAGTCCAAATATTATGCTAAAATTGCGAAAAAAATTAAAAAAAAATACTATGGATGTATTTGAATGTAAATCTACAGAAGAGACAGGGTCAGCAATTTTGGCTTAAATCACTTTCTTGGCTTTTGCTCTGGTTAACAATTCATTCAACTACAGGTTATATTGGCAAGACACAGAACACCAGAGCTCCTTCATACTCCATCAATGCTATCAGAGTTTAAAAGTCTGAGCAATTTTAGGGCTCAATTATAGTTTGACTCTTAAGTTCGGATTCAAGTCACATTGTATTTAATAGTTAAACAATTTGATTTAGGCCCAAATGACCAGGACTTCTCTGATGTCTGTTAACCAAGGCAGAACCAGCCAGTGTGGGTCTGACTCAGCCTCATGCTGCTATTCCTTTTTTGTACTGTCTCAGTAAGTTAGGAGATAAGTTTTTCTTGTGAAATTCACGTTTCCTCCTAGTCCAGAAGAATGGGAACAAAGAAGGTGCAGAATCTTTTCAGGATTCTGTAATCTCTGTGTGCCACCTTGACTTTAGCAGGGAAATGGCAAATATTTTTGCCATAGCACATTCTGCACAGCTAAATTGGGATTCACAGCCTGGCAGAGAAGAGCAAATTGATCACATAAAATTAAGAGCAATATAAAGATCCCCTAAGAATGTCAATCCTTAGGGTAACTTTGCTCATTTTTAGTTACGTTAAATGAATACATGTTGCTGGATTACCTATCTTGACCAAGATCAAAAAGGATAATAAAACTAGATGAGCAGTCTGGTACTAGAAATTACTAGGAATTTAGAGCAAGAGACAATTTAAGACCTGTTTTTCAGGGCAGATTGTTTATGTAGGTAAAGCAGAGGAAGCTTATGACTGTGTTTTCAAAGTTCTTAGCATTTTACATAATAAATTTCTGCATCTGTCAGGGTGTATCTATTGCTGGTTATTATTATTATTACCAATTTNTCACATTTCTTTTTGTTGGACTTCCAATGTGAAGCTATTGCCCAACAGACTTAGGATAAATGACAAAAACTCTTACAGGGAGGGCAAACAGTTCAGCCTTTCCCAAAACTGACACATCCTTCTTGTTACAAAACCTTCTTTACATGTTTCTTATAATTTTGCAGAATTACCTCCCAAGGATAACATTTTCCACACTGACATAGGGAAATATCTGGGAAATATCTCTTCATCTTGCCTCTTGTTTTTGAAGGACAGGAATGCCTCTGTATTCAAAGCAGGGATGGCTTGTTACCACTTACTTTAAAAAGCCTTCAGTTGGCCAAATTGGAAAACTTTGTGAAGAGGAACAAAGAAAAAAAAACCCAAAAAAAAAAAACAAAAAAAAAAAAAGAAAAAAAAAGAAAAAAAAAGAAAAAAAAAGAAAAAAAAAGAAAAAAAAAGAAAAAAAAAGAAAAAAAAAGAAAAAAAAAGAAAAAAAAAGAAAAAAAAAGAAAAAAAAAGAAAAAAAAAGAAAAAAAAAGAAAAAAAAAAGAAAATCATACTTCCAAACAGTCTTAGTAAAAATACCTTCCACTTTTAAGAATTCCTTTTTGGACTGAACACTGTGACAATTTTACCTTATTAATTGCACTCTGACCCCCACAAAAGACAGAATGGGCACAAACTTAGGGCAAGAGTGACCTGGAATTTCTAAAATTTTCTCTCAAAGATCTGCTTCTTTTCAGGATTGCTGCCAGGTCTTGTAGCTAGGAGCAAGGCATTACCAGCATTTCTCATACTCCTAATTAATGTTCCTTATGGAAGTGAGGAGAAGCTGCTGGACCCAGATGCCAACGTGGTGGAAAACTGCAAGGAGAGAGATGTGTACTTTACAAAAACAAGCCTGGTGGGTATTTAAGTAGAGAAAAGAGGGGAACAAATATGATAAGCACTTTATAGAGAAAGGGATAGGGCCAGGATAAATGAGATATGATTTGATATTTGGAGCTAAATGTTTTTCCTTAGAAAACACTAGTTTTCCAAGCTTGTAACTTCCCTGAAGAAATTAGTTTCATTCAGAAAACTCTAACCATAACCCTTCCTTACTCCAGTTCCCCACTCCTCCACTCCCATATCTTACACTTTTTAATCACACCAATTCAGTTTTTAATAACACAAACATGTCTTGTTTTTGCAAATCTCTCTCCTCCCTGGTCAGCGTACAGGACCAATCTGCTCTGGAGATGGATACAAACTTTGAAAGCAACAGCTGTAGTTGCTTCCTCCATTACAAAAGTTACCAAATCTGCAATAACAAAGTTGACCACCAAACAATGTGAGAAGAAGTGACCTCATCTAATTGTCAGAACAGTTCACACTTGTGAATTAGCTTCTTCAGAAATATCCATCTCTAAAAAATCCCCTTTCGCAGGCAGACACGAGCTAGGCATTGCTATGTAGGCACCTGAACATGAGCTGAAGGTGCTGATCTGCAGATTACCCAACTCCTGGGATATTTTATACATTTTAAGTACATACCACATATTGTGAAGAAAAGGAAAAAAAGTAAAACAAGTTCTGGATGAGGAGGCACAAGACTTACTTAACCTAAATAAAAAGTTGTTTCCACAGGAGGAAGAGCTGGTGATGGAACTGTTTACTTAGAAGGAAGTACACACAAAGCAAGGATACAAGTTATTTTGTTTTGTTATCTTAACTCCTCTCAAGTGTCTTGGAAATTGTTTTGCAAACTGGATGGCTGCTTTATGAACAAATTGCTTTTCTTCCCATTTGGAATTTGAACTCTCCAACTTTCTGGAGGGAATGCACTGAATCATTCTGATATTCTGTGACAATTTAAAAGCAAATGAAGGAAATACTTGGCACATCATAATTTTTTTTTAATACCTCTGCAGCAATTTTAAAATTGGTTGGGTAAAATGGCCATTTCTACTCCTAAGAGTTGCACATTTTTAAGTTACCAGGGCAGTAATTTCCACAATAAAGACATAAATCTATCTATACAATATAAGCCAAAAAATATATATATTTTATATCTATTTGCAGAACTCTGAAACTCCAGAGACATAAAACATACATATGGAATATGAGTAAATTCAAAACTAAAGCACAGATAATTTCACCATGCTCTATAAAGGAGATTGCACAGTTTTGGTAAAAACGTAAGATTCCATCAAGGGAGAGTCTTCAGAATTAGAAGATGCAGCAACAAGGTGGCAGATGCCAGTGCCTGACTTGGGAAGACAGGTCTGATGAGGACTGGAGAGATTTTGAAAATTTAATGCAGCTCTTTGGCTCTAGCAGGTCAGATCTCCTCTACCTTTCCCAGAGTCTTTAGGAGGCTGAAAACATGTGTAAATAACCTCTGCCAGTAATTCAGAAGGCACACACGTCCTTGTCGGTCACTTGCTTAGCTTACACTTAGTTATGCTTATGCTTTGCTTAGCTAACAGGTACAGCTGTGGTTAGAAATGGCAGCTTGATGTTCAATCCCATTTCTCCCAAGCTCATGTCATCCTTTTGCAGGAAGCCAAGCCAACAAGGCCTGAAGTACTTCAGGAATTCCCCTTTCACGTGCTGAGAAAGACACAAGATCAGGATTTGATAATAGGTGCCACTTGCAATAACCAGGGCATGCAGTGCATTTTACACGCAGATCCATGTTCTCAACAACCCCTCCTTTCTGTTTACTTTTTCTATCCCAAAAATGCAGCTCAACAATTCCCACCATATTTTATTAATATTTTAAAAAATTATTAATAAGAAGATAACTCCAGCACTTTCAGCATAGTAGACTAGCCATGACATGAGAATTACTCTAAATGTGCCATGACCTATAAAACCTGAAGGTGTTGCCTCATGAATTGTCTCTAGAGAATGAGTGACCCCTACCTATAACAGCTCCACACAAAAGCCTATTAAGAGGAATTGGCCCAAAGCTCAGTAGTTGGACTTTCCTTATGCCTTTGTGGTCGGAGGAACCAGAGGCCACAGGTTCACCCACCTCCATCTGCATAACACACTGCCACCATTCCTCAGCCAGTCTCATGAAATTCAGGGCCTTCAGAAGAAAAAATCGGTCCAAAGCACAGGAACTATTTATCTGACCACTGCCACTAACATTCCCACGCTGTTTAAAATACATCAGGTAATCTAATAAGACCTCTACTAAGCCTTGCAACTAAAGAGATGAATTTGAGGACTGCTACAAGTGTCCTCAAAATCACTCAGCATGCATGTATCAGCTGCCTCATTTTTATGTGCTTCTCCCCTTTTTCTTAACTCTGTTTACGAAGAGATGTTTCATCATTTTATTCCCCCACAGGTACAGTTTTCCAATTATTTTCTGCCTTACAGATTAAGTACCATATAAGAACGAAAAAAGACACCACCTAGTTTGGTGAAGGAGACGTGTCTTACACTTTGCTAACATTATAGCCAGATTTCACGGTCATGGGAAAACAAAAGACCCCAAATGGACCAGTTATTAATTCAATAAATCCAGCTGCTTTCAGTGCTCTGGGCAAAAGGCAAAGTTAAAAGCAGCTGCTTGTTGACGACATGTGCGACCTGACCAGGGGAAGGTAGCTGTTTTAGCACATCATCCACCACTTTGAAGGCTGACTGCACTCAATTTCTTAGACAATCTACACACCATTTTCAGTTCTGTACCTCCATAATTTATCACAACAATACCTCGAGCATACAGATTGGCAGGGAGGGGGGGCAGGGCAGGGGATGAAAGCAATTTACAGTATAAAGATGAAAGAAGCTGGTCGGCTCAAGAAGACCTACTATGTAAATCATATCCACAACTTAAAGGAATGTAGCCATAATATTCTGGAATTAATTTTTCCAGCATTCCTATATAGGTCACTCAAAGGTAAATGTAGTTTCCTCCTCCCCCTAATACTATATCTGGAGTTGTTTATCAATATGTTAAAGAGGAAATTGATTCTACCTCCCTCTTTCTACAAGGACAATAAGAACCTTATGTATAAAAACTTCTGATAAAAACAACAGCAATCAGCTAAAAATTAGTGTGCAATCTGCCTGTATGTTTTCCCTGCAGATTTTTGGGCACATCTTTCAAAAGTTATCATGATACTCAAGATTAAGAAAGGAAAACAGCCTTTTCCCAGCAACAGTCTAGATAACATACAGCGTATCCCAGATATATCTCAGCAATCCTAGCTAACTTCAAAAATGCAAAAGTTATGTGCAACCTTCCTAACATTTCTACGATGTGATTTTAAAACTATTATTTTACACTTGATTTCAAGCACAGGTCTGTTGCAGCTAGATTATAATTGCTAAATATGTTTGATTAATCAAAGCTATGTTTTCAATAGAAAAATAATTTTCTTTTTTTATAAGAGTATATGCAGATACAACTTTACTTTTTTGTTAGTGGTTTGGTAGCAATCTAGTGAACACAAGCATTTTTTTTCTGTGTTCAGCAGGTGCACGAGGTGTCCCCAGGAGAACTAAAAGTGTGTGTGCAAATCTCTTTACACAATTTTACCACTTCTCTCAACGATCAATGACATATTTATCTGAGAAAACTCTGAATTTACCTACATTGACAGTGTGCTTCTTAGCCCTCTGACTGCCATCTGCCTCTCAGTCTCTTTCCCCTGGGTTCTACTTTTAAAGGTACAAGCATGTTAGCAGTTTCAAACAGCTGCTATGGAAAAAAATCATCATGAATGTTTCTTTCTTCCTCCTCAATTGTGGACTTAAATCTCAAAATACACCGAGGCTGAGTCGCAAGAAGCAGTTGTAGTTACAGGATTAATTCCAGGCACCTCCTGTTCTAGCAGGCTCCAAGTTGGGGCTTATACAAGTGGAAAGGTGATACAAGAGATATTCATCTCTTGCTTTTCACACTGGTGGGTCCTGACATTTTGAGTCAAGCAAACTTTTAATGAATGTGAAAACTATTTCAAGTTATATTTAAGTATTTCTAAATATATGCTGTGTTTTTCTCTCCTTCCTTGGAGACTTCAAGCAACCAGTTTTAAAGTCAAGATGCTTCTGAAAAGAACACAAACTTAAGACTGCATTTCAGCAGACTATTTAGTACATTTTTAATCTGTGGTTTCACACAGAAAAGGTAACCCATTTTCATACAAAGGAAGCAGGGGACAACATATTAGCTTTTGAAGGGATAATCCCTCAAACCATGCTTCAGCCCAAATTGTTAGATAACCTTCTGCATGTACAATGTACATATCCCACTGAATGTCTAAACCTTCTGCATGTACAATGTATATATCTCACTGAATGTCTGAACATCGTGTTTCTAATGCCATCCTTCACATAGGCACATGTGTAGACCTCACTGCTCCCTACCTAATGCACTTTGGACACTGGCTATTCAACTGAACATAACCATTGCCTCGTCATTCCTTTAGCAAAGAAGTATATAAAACTGTGTTGGCAATACTCTGACTCCTTGATGAAATCCCCTACTCCCAGTTTGACTCTGCTGTACCACAAAAACTGGCTTAAAATTAAAATTTTCCTTTTTTTCCATCTACTTCTGACACAACACTTTGAATCTTCAGATTTCTTTGGATCCCCTCTGCAAGAACCTGATAATCTTGCCAATGGCTAACTCTTAGCCATCAGGCTACCCATAACAAAACGGATGTATTATGGGGACTGATCATCCCACTGCATTTCACTGAGGCTCCACTGGGATGCACAGTGAGTGAATCCCGAAATCTAAGGCTGACAATATCACAGACAAGCATTTGCCACATTGTCTGGCTAAATTATTTTGGCCAGTGAATGCAAACTGAACAGGGACTATTTCACAGTTCTTGTCTAAACAAAAAAATCTGTCCAGACAGTATTTCTGGCTTTCTGTAAATCCCAGACAGTCCAATGTGCTCCTTAGCCTTTGCAAATAATCAAGTGTAAAGGGTTTTAAAAGGACTTCTGTTAAAAAGCAGTTGATAACCTTCAATACTGAAAAATAGGACAGCATTTATTGGATCTCCACACTAAAGAGCAAAAATCTTTCCATACAATAAATAGTCCTGTGCTACTGAGTCACTAAGTTCATTTCATTATTCATACAGTAGTGGATGAATTGATGTGAATAGGAATGAAATTGTGCCCCAATACTCAGCTTTCAAGTGTACATCACTGTTAGAATTTTACTAATAAACCCATGAAAATGTAACCAAATTTTTCACACTGACACAATTTCTTGCTATATGCAACTAAACATTAGCTTTTTAAAAAATTGCTTTCATAGAGAGAAATACAGAAAATAAAGTCTCACCTGATTCATGGCATTATAGCCTTAGCTTGAGCGTGTAGTGGGCTGGGGAATGTTTTCAGTGACTTTCCTTGCAATAGAAGGTAATGTTCCATTGTCCATCACCCGCACTGTGTCTGGGCAGACTGACTGGGTGGATCAGGGTACCTGGGGTACAGGGAGAAGGAAAAAGAGAAGCTGTCATAGGTCCTGTCACAAGGGCTCCAAAGGACAGCTGGTCGAGACTGATACATGTGTTAGATTTACAGCACCTACACTAAACTTGCAGCCTCTCTGTTCAGGTATGAATGACCTCCCACAGCACTCAGACAGTCATCTCTGAAGAACAGAGGAGCTGGCTGTTTAGGTGCAATGAATCTGTTCAATACCAAGCCCAACACGGTTCAGGAGCTTGGAATTCGTCTCTGTTAGCAATGCCTGTGTCTGCAGGGTTTCCAGATGCTGAAGATATCCTGACTTTGGCCCTGGCATTTCAGATAGATGAAGATACCTGCTCAAGAAAATAGCAACAAACACACAGCACCTCTTGTATTGTACAATACCACCTTGCCTGCCTAAGTGCTAAGTGGACTGTAAAGCTTTTTGTCAAGTGTTTTAACATGTCAAAGTTTCAAATATGGGATGGACAATCAGGAGTGCAGAGAGGAGTAACAAATGCTCATAGCAGTTGCTGGAGTACGATGCAAAGATTTATGGCAATATCAAAGAGCTGAAGCCAAGAAAAAGTTGATACTCTGCTCTGCCTAATTTTATGTTACTCACTGAAGAGGCATGAAGTTGCTTCTCCCTGTCTCAGATCTACAAAAGTTGAAAAGGGAAAAAGAAGAGGAGTTTGGGGTTGCCTGTTTGCTCTTCAGGCCACAGAGGTAGAGACAGCATGAACTTCCCTTGTAGTGCTGCAGGAACCAGGAGGAGATGATGGACACTGTCCCCAGACCTTGGCCAAGCCT
Organism: Vireo altiloquus; assembly: GCA_013396875.1. NCBI lineage: Eukaryota > Metazoa > Chordata > Aves > Passeriformes > Vireonidae > Vireo > Vireo altiloquus. The sequence continues at coordinate 573,066 of VZRF01004121.1, read as the reverse complement.
AGGCAGAGGGGATGAGGGACATCTCACAAGCTCTCCGGGGAAGCTGGTTGACCAATGTTCTAGACTTCTTAATTTCTATAGGTGCAAAGGAGAAAGTCAAAAGACATGCACATGGTTTAACTCTTGTACCAATCTCTCCTTTAGAAGCTCTTCTGCAGCAATAGTTCAGAAGGCAGGGAAATACATTCTTTTCTTCTTATGAAGAGCTTGTACTCATTTCAGATTAGTTTATTTTCTCATGTAGTGATTGTAACCACTTATTTTCCACATTCTTGGACTTAGCTTTTTTCCTCTTTCATAATCCCATATGTTTTGAACATTTCTTTTCTCAATCTGGAAAGACCAGCAGAAAAGTCTTTGTTGCTTGACGACTCCTGGAATTCTTATTATGCAATTCGCAGCAAAGATATGTGTATAATAATTTGTATTGCAATTATTGCCAAATAATCACAACATGAATGTTATATATCTGCTGTCATAGGATAGCTGACAAAAGTCAAAGATGGGAAAACAACAAGGAACAAAAAAACCCCAAACTGCAGTCATTTGTCCACTTTAAGTTCTAGCTACTGGAAAAAACCTCCAGTTACAGTAGATTTTGTAACATAAAATTTTCCATGCAAGTTCAGAGGAGAGGGATGGGAAATTTTATAAAATGTTATCACTACTCCTTGTCTATCATCTGGAATCCAATTTTAGGGTAAATGCACCTAATTATCACTGCAATATGTATTTTTATTTCAAATTCTTCTTCTTCTTACAAATACAATCAAGTGACTGAAAGCCAGTTTTATCCTTCTGTTGTGTCAGCTGTTGTACAAGGAGAAGGAAGGAATCTGTGATAGTCATGTGATCTCACTTTGAAGGGATAGATCGTTCTAGGGATGAGGAAACGAAATCGTGACTGCATTTTATGCCGTATGTGGTGCTAACATGAAAAATAATCTGCTTTTTCTACAGCTGGCTGAATGCTGTGGGGGATCCCCAGCAGAGATAGATTAGCGCATGTATTTGTACTTTATTGTTACTGACAAATAACTCCCACAAGCTCACAACAGTTGATGGGCAGTGTCACAGTTAATGACAAGGCTTGACTCCTCTACTATCATCAGTTTAAATTTGGTATTTTTTCCTGTGTGAATTCTAAAAATAATATTTCCAAGTGTTTAAATTCTGTTTAAGCTGATACATTGAATGTCCCTGAAGACTTACTCTATAATAGTTTTCTTTAGAATGATACACTAACTCCTTCCCCCCCACACACCATTTTCCCTTTTCTTATAAGTAACAAATTTCTTTAAAAAAAAAAAAATAGAGTGTGAGACAGAAAGCTTATATTTCAGGGAAGAATGGCGTGAGGGGCCGGGGAGGCCACATAATTGGGTGTGATGTGTCAGTTTCTCTAGTGACTGTCGGGACTATTCTGTCATCACTTCCGCAGCGCGTAAGCGAGAGGTCTGCACAAATCCCCATGTCTCCCGTGACTTAACCAAACACTGGAGTCTCCTCTAAGAGAAAGTTAGTCAGGAGGTGTGCAGGTGTTTTATACATTAGCAAAGAAAGCAAGACATGGGGGGGATGTAAGAAAGAGGCAAAGGATGAGATAGTGCGACATGAAAAGAGGAAGGGCTTGCCAAAAGCAGCATATTCATACAGCTTCTGCTTAGCAAATTGTACTCCTAAAAATAAAGTAATTAAAGATAAAATAAACCCCAACAGTCTAAAGTTACCCTAGCTAGAGGCAGCTATACCTTATTTTACAGCTGTGGGCTACTCAGTGAACACAGCTTTTTCATTATTTCTCTAGCTGCTCACTTTTCCCTAAAGACAAAACAGAAAAAACTAACAATACATCACACTTCACTTACCTTCTGAGCAATTTCTGAGTGGGCAGATAAACACAGTAGGTAGTTAAGAGACACTGCAGCTGTAGGTTTGTCTCCCTGAACCTTCCCAAGAATTATCCTATCAGTCACAATGGGCAGGATTCTTTGCCCCTACCTTAGGTGCTAAAAATAAAGACCTTCAGATTGGAGCTGGTCATGTCTCTGTATTCATATTAAAGAAATAGGCAGATGTCCAGGATAGTTCATCTGCTGAATTTTAGATATCAGTCCTAAAAGAAGAAATGCACCCTAAAAACATAATTTGATTTTGATGGATTTTGGAAGAGCTTAGGCTCATTGTTCAGATGCAGACATCTCCATACACAGTGCGTTATTGTCACTGCACCTGATGATGACTCGATGGCTTCTTGTATGAGACAATGTTGCATCAATATTCAAAGAAGCAAACAAGGAAACATCTAGGTTTGTTTATTTCTGTTTTAACAAACCCACGCTTAAACCATGCCATTCCAGTTTTGTGGAAGACAATGGTTATATACTATACTTTGGTTTTGCTATACTCCTCCTTATTTCTGCTATGCTCAGTTAAACAGGAATCCTCACTATAAGCTGTGGTCATGATCTGCTCCCTTTCTGGTTCTGGACCCCTAAAGTCCCAGAATGCAAATTTAAGTACCACAAAATCAAATTATATTCACTGCATGCCTACTGGAACTCAATTTCCTAGATTTTCTCACATAAATATTTCTTTGTCTTTGGAAGCACTCCCGTATCAGAATGAGTGACATTAATTGATACAATACCAACTTTATTTCAGGAACACAAAGTGTTTTCCAACCTGTATCAAATCATGGACCAGAAAAGTCTTTTTGCCCTGTGCCTAGACAATTTCTGATTTGGGTAGTAGACTGGGCACAGACTAAGAGGCAGTTTGTGCTTGGCCTCTATGAGTAGATTAACAAAGCAAATCTCCCCTATGTTATGTTTCACTGCTTTACTTAACCAGTGAAGTCAGCACTGCAAAAGTTCACTTCTACAAGACAAGGTGTTTTAGAGCCCTAGAATCTGAAACAATAATTGTGCTTTCTAGCACCTAATGCTGCTGTGATATATATATTCACATTATATATTCACATGCAGTGAATCCCTCAGGTTTCCAGAACAGAAAATTAAGGATGTACTACTACCTTTGAGATGCTTAACTCATGATATAAACTTCAGCTCTGTGGACTGAAACTGTTTTTCATGGGGATCTAGGAACAGGATTTCAGACCACCATCTACTGTTTTGAGTCCCATCTCTCACACACAAAGGTAACTGCACAATAGAAGAGCTCAGAAGGATTTATAGATTATGAGGTCTATGCAATACTGTAACCTGTGACAAACCAAGGTCCAGTGTAAATTAAAAAAAGAAAAAAGAAAAAAGAAAGAAAAAGGAAAGAAAAAAGAAAGGAAAAAAGAGCAACAGAAAGTCACAGAAAGAAAATAGAAATGTATAGTTACTATTTTAGATCACTGAAATAAGAGAAAATTTGTAAAAGGAAAGAGTAGAGTGTGTGTACAGTGCCATGTCTCAGACCTGTTTCAAAGAAGAGTAGTCTCTATTTGAAAACCTTTCATCTTTAAACAGGGGAATTAAAACACACCCAAGAGGTAATCGGAAAAGGAGACTCCTAATAAATTTATCATATGTAAATTATTTCAGGCACTGCTAGAATTACCTGAAATAGCACTTGAAGTTCCAAACTAAAGCTAACCTGAATGCTCTAATTTTAAACAAACAGATAAATTTGGTTTACAATCTTTTCTTTTGTCCATATTTTTTATTATTAGGATGGGAATCAGGAATGCATAAACAATTTTGCAGTAATAATCCTTTGATCAGAACTAGAAAGCCTGAGAAAACTTATGAGAAAGCTTGTTCTCAATGGAGGAACTTCATCTTCATTGGAGCAAAGAGCACCCAGACACCAGCAGGCACATGAGAAATACCAAAATGAGCACGGCCTTGTATCTTGCAGTATTTGAAAGACTTGCATTTGAAGAGCATGCAAAAACAGAAACAGATTTTCTTTCTACTCTCTCTCTGCATTATGTATTAGATTATTATTGCCATACGTGAGACCTGTGGAATTTGCAAAAAGCTTTCTTTATGGGCATGACAATGAATAGGATGAGCTCCAGAAATACTATGCCGTAGGGTACATGTTCTGGGACAGGTGTCCCAACCAAAGAAAATTTCTTATTTGACTTTGCTAGTCCAAAATGTACATTAATCACCTGACAGGGTCACTACAGAGATCATAGGATTTATTAGTTCAAACATCAAACATTTAGTTCAAACATTTCACATACAACAGGACATAAAATTATTAGTTTCATATTATAAAAATGACTGTAAGTGTCCCATTTGGGTTGCAAGTCTGCAGCCACAATGGAATTGAGAAGTCAAAAAAACCCGCTAACACCAATAAAGCCTTAAAACACATCATACATGGGAGATTTTCCATCTGAGGGAAAACTACACAAATTTAGACAACACAAATCCTTTTTTTTCAAGTGCCATGACTATTGATTTTACTACAAAATGCCTCTGAATTAATTTCTTTTAGAAGAAGAATTTATTCACTTAGCAGTATAAAACCTGCAAATTCTACAAAATAATTTCCTTTAATTTTGGTCTGTAACACGACAGAAACCTGCTTGACTCAAACATTCATGGTCACCTCGTGCTTAACAAGAAAATTCTCTGTGTGAAGGGACTGTGAAGAGGCAGAAGCTGCAATTGATCAGTACCAATACAGAACAATGAAACAGAACAAACTACAGAATATTTAATGAAATTGCTATTGTATATATATGTTTGTGTCTATTAAATGTAGTTTCAATCATTTTGCCATTTAGAGTAAAAAAAAGGTTTTATCTTAAGTAACAGTACTTTTAGAAACTTACACTCCAATTTAAAAATATATACATATGTGTGCACTAGTAGCTGTTTGTGTTGTTATCCCTCTTGTTGAAACCAGGGATATTCAGATTTCATTACGCTAATGCAGGAAATATTAAAATATTTACAAAAAAACCCATGAGAGTAATGGACTTTTGATAGACACACTTTTCTAAAAACCTACCCAGTAATGAGAATTTACTGAACAATCTTGCAAGGCTGATTCCAAGTAACACAGGAGTGAAGAGAAACAGTAAGCAAAAGACACAGTTAAATGAATAATTTGATATTACTTTTAGTTTCTTAATATAGGCTATTGAATTGCACATAAAAGAGACACTTAGGATAGATATCTTCAGGACTCAGTGCTATTCAACATCCTTACAGACAAGGATTTCCAATTTTGAGGAATCAAATTCCCATGTGTTTTATTACTCTCGCTGAAGCAGCAGTCAGACAAAATGGCAACCAAACTGACATGCTGCTCACAACTCAAACCAAATGTAAAGTCTGATCCTCTAACTTAGAAGCCAACAATTATCTTCCCAAAGATCTTGGGCAGAAGTAAAAGTTTATCTGAGCAAGATGAGTACTGACTGCAAAATAAAGCTGCATGCAGGTTGTCCACTCTTTTAATCAAATGTGTCTGTGTTCAGTTAGAGCAGCAGCAGAAATGGATCTCTGGGCCATGTAAATTGGCTGGAAATACATTAATTTAATAATAATTATTAAAAACAAGATCCTCCCCAGTACTTTTTAAGGTAATCTTTTGCAGAATAAGGTAAAAGGCCATGTAATTAAAAAAAAAATTTGAAATAGAAAAACAGACAAAAACCCCTTAGGTTTCAAAGTGGATTCTGGCAGTTCAACTGCCTCGTAAATGACTTGCAAAAAGAATTTTGACACCAAAAAATTTAATCATTTGGTTGCAGAAATATTTTATGAACACAAGATTGGGAAAGAAAAATTTACTTTCAATGAATATGAAGTAAAATATAGACAGTAAAGGCAATCCAAATTATATCACAATAAGTAATAATGCCAAATTTAAGGAAGGATACTGTGGGCACATAGTGGACAGTAAGCACCAGCTCAATGTGGCAAAAGAAAAAAATACAAATAAAATATTTACATTTTTCTATAAATAATAGAAGGTAGTATAAATCATTGCAGTAGCAGCCACTTCTTGAAGACTGGATGCTGTTCATAAAAATATAGCAAAGATTCAAAAAAAACAAAGAAGTGTACTGAAGTTGACAAAGAATGAACAAAGATACAAGTGCCATTCTCTAGATAGATGAATTAATTTGACCTGGGACCCTTTAACTCTGTAAAAACAGGGTGCAAGAGAATTTGTTCCCTCCTTATGGTCTCAAGTAAAAATTTCCATTTTCTCACAACACAAGAACTAGGAAATATAAAATTAAATTATTAGACAGTCCATTTAAAATAAGCATTTTACTGGGAATTCTTTTTTTCCAAATAATTAGTAATTAAATTAGTTGTTTAACCTAAGCCATTGCTGCATCATGCCACAAGTGAAAATAGAATCAAAATGCAACTGGGCAAATTTATGAACAGAGGACTACCAAAGGCACTAAAATACAACAATATGGTAAAGCCTATGGAAAGAAATCTCTAAAGCTGAGATCATTAGAAGATGGAAAATATTCTCTGGCGATTTTCTTGTACTAATTTACTGGCCACTGTCAGAAATAGGCTAGTGGACAAAATGTACTTCTCATGTGCTTCAAAACAGTCACTCATATTTTCTGCCAAAACATCCAAAAACCAGTTTATTTTTGCCTAATGGGATGAAAGAACAAAATATTACAAAAGACTGACAAAACCAGTTATATTTTCTAGAAAAAAATAATTTCATGCATTTCCACAAGTTTAGTTAAAAAATGCTTTAATTTCTTGCAAGTTAAGAAACTTGAATTATGTTCAGTGACAATTCCCTGAATGCTCAATTTGCTTTGAACTTGTCTTAAACACAAGTAAAATTCCTCTTTCTCTGAAACTGAAAAACTCTGTTGGGTTACAAGAATAGATTAGCTGTGACTAATCTGCACTGGTTTCATGGTTGTCCTAAGGTACCTACTTCTTTCTTAATTGTCCATGGTCAGTAAATTACTATGCTGTCTCAGAACAAGAGATATTCTAACATTTATTTCTGTATTATTTTATAATACTTCATAAAATTCTGAAACACTAATGTAGCTGGTTGATGGATCTCAAACCTGCAAGTAGGTAGATAAAATTTAAAGTCAATAAAATAATTGTTTTATTCATGAACTACATTTTCTGGTACACTAATGGAAGTTACAGATCATAATTTTAGCTTAAAACCCCACTAATCCTGGGAAATTAGAGAAATCAGCCAAGGCTTTTTCCATTGACGTATGGCTTCCAGACCTCAGAGAGGCTGAACAGGGAAACAATCTGTTCACCCTGTAGAAAAAGTCAGCCTGATTCACCAGAAACTCTTTTCCTATTCCCTAAGCTTCCTGGGATCATCACTACTCAAAAAACTGACAGAGTTTGGTCATTGTTCAACACTGAAGCTGCTTAAAAGTGATACATGACACATTTTTACCAGCTACTTCAATTTCCTCAGAGCAAAACCTTCTATCTTCCGTGACTATTTGCAACTTGATGTTTAAATTATTTCATTACTTCTTTTTTGATAGGTCTAGTTATATTATCTCTTTTGTGTTAATGACTTCGTTTCTATGATCCCTAATAATTAAGCAATTTCAAGCTACTTGAAAAACCCAAAATTACAGATAATGGTACACAATTGACTGTGGTCTTTGATGCTACAAATACTCACAGGATTTTCTCTATTTTTTCAACACAGCAAATGTGGTTCCATTTCTGGTTTTGTTTCACTGATTTTTAATTTTTGAAAACTTTAAGGTTTTTACTAGTGTTTTTATTTTCCTTTATTTTGTTCATTTTCTTTATATGTCAGTGGCATTTCCGTGACTTAGACAGTCAGCTGTGTACCACTTGTAAAGTGCAGAAGGGAGAGTGCTCAACTCTAAGTTCTATCATTTCATTTTCATCCTAACTCATCTTTTCCACTAAGGAAAACCATACCCCCTACCTATGTCCAGATGTTGCCTTCTCTGCAGTTCCAATCCTGGAGAGACATTTTGCCTTATTAGCAAGTTTTTCCATCTTAATATTTTCAGAGTCAGAATTTGTGTTAGTAATTCTACATTTAGTTCTTATTGCTCTTTATGGGAATTTGCCTTACACTTCTCTTTCTCTCACTTAAGAATCTCTACGTTACATGAGACCAGTGGTCCCCTCAGTATCAATCACTAAAACTTGCTGAAAGGTGTGGGGAAACTGTGCTATACACCCTTGTAATGAGCTATCAAGCAAGGAAGTTTCTTCCTCACCTACTCTAATTGAAGTTTGACTTACATTCTAAAGCTTGAAAACTTAAACCCTGCCCTAAAAGATTTTCTGACATAAGTTTGAAAGTTTTTGTTAATGACATACACTTCCATGAAACATTATTTTAAAAGCAGGGAGTTTAGGATGCAGGAGTACACAACAGTTAGATAACACAAATCAATAGCATATAATGTAGCTATTATTATTAGAAATAACATTTTCATGTGATATTCTAAATAGATAATTCTTATGTTAGAAACAAAAATTACTAATGTTCTGCATCTTGCAGAATTTACTTTTAAAACATAGACAAACATAAACATTACCTAAACCCCCTTTTAAGAAAAAGTAATACAATTATAAAAATAACTACAAAAAGAAGGTAGTGAGTTAAGTGTAGAAAGGTGTAAAATCAGGAACAAGTCTTATTGAGACGTACTTTATTAAAAATCCAGAAATGAACTTTAAATAATTTTAATTATTCACAGAGAAGATTCTAGCTCAAGTGTGTATTAAGGTGCTTTCCTCTTATTAGCTTTTGCATTCCATTAATTACTTTTTTAACTACTTCCTCACCTTAGCCATGCATAGAGGAATGCTGCTTCCAGTTTGCCAGCAAGGATGAAGGAGATCTACACAGATGTATCACTTCAGAATAAATGCATGTAATTTATTGCAAAAATTGAATAATAAGAAAAAAAGTCTTTAATTTATTTTCCATTTGTACTCAAACAATGGGAAAGACTGGACCATGCAATTAAATTATCTGCTGAGACCAAATATCTCCCGTACTGTTTTTCAAGAAACGGCCTGTCTTTCACCTTCTTTTCCTCTTTCAGCAGTGTTATTCCCAATAAGTAACCACTGACATTCAAGAGTCTATATGTTTATGGAGAGTTACCACACATACTGTCATCTGAGCTGCCACCATTATGTTCATATCTATAAACAGGGAAGTCTGAAGCATCAAATACTTTCTGCTTGCAGTATGTGCTAATACATGCATGTCCCCTTTTTAATGCTACTTCTCCTGCATTCAAAGTGATTTTTTTTTGTTTAGTCTTGTTCATTTATAATGGATTTCTGAAAATTGTGCAACTTCAAAAAGAAAAACATCTACAAACCTTATGCTTACATAGACTATATTGCTATGTTTTTACTTTTCTAGTAATTAGTAACCCTACAAAATCATGGTTTAAACTAGAGAGTAAACATTTTGTCTCATTTACATTTTTTACTGGTCCATTTGTATAATTTTGCACCTGTAGCATTGTGCACTATGCTACATGTAGATGCACAGAAAGTTTCAAATGGGGAACACAAAGAAATACGTTTAACAGCACAGAGAAGTGATCACTGAGCAAATCACTCTGCACAGGTTACCATCTATTTTCCATGAAGCACAGGGTAAAGCATGTTAATGTAAAGTACAGATATTGCAACGCAGTGTAGTCTTACACTGTGCAGGGAGAGCCCAGCAGTCTGTGGCAGCCTGAAACCGTGCACAAGTGCTTACAGCTGCAGTGACATGGTGCTAAGCATGTTTTAAGACTAGTCCCAGTCGAGCGGCATCTTATCCAACCAGAAACAATCCCACAATCCAGCTCTTTTTAAGTGATCATCCTTGTATCATAACAGATTTAGGTTGCAGCTACTTTGGATTATGGTTAATCTAACCTTTATCCATTCACATCTTCACCTGAAACTTACAAGGACCAAGAGTCAATTGCCAGGGCATAATTCACAATGACACTGATCTCTCCTTCCTCACTCTAATTATCTGGATTAAGAAAAACACTTTTGAGTAATTATTTTCACATTGGATAAACATTAAGCTTTCCTGGACTTATCTGAGCTTTTTCTTAACATGAAATAGATCCGAGCAGGCTTATAAGAACATAACTGACAGCAGTGACAGCTTAATCAAGGAAACCCTAAACAACTAAAACAATAGGAAATGTTTGTTTCACATTGTTTTGAATAATCAAGAGCCAGTAACCTGATAACCCACTGGCAAACTATCTACTCATAGAGCAAAGAAAAAGCAATATCCAGGCAGATCAATTACAGTGACTCGCACTCTCTTAATAAAGATGCAAAATTTTCTCTGATGCAGTACTAGCTCAAAAGCAAACATGAGTTTTTTACCAGTGGCAAAAAATGTACAAGACTACAAAGCTGGTGATTTACATGACAGGTATCACAGGGATGAGAAAGAAAAAAAACCAAATTACCAGTCTGCTAAACCTATAATTAAAATGAATCAGATACCAGCTGTATCACTTCAGATGACAATTTCTGAAGAAACTGCATTGTCCATCTCAAGCTACACAGACTCCCCAAAATTGATATCACAAGCAGGCTAGAAAAATCTTCCAACCTTGTCTTTGAAACTACCTACGATCATATACAATTACTCACTAAAATCACATCACAGAACCCAATTGCACTTTGGCTTTGCAGATCCACAGATAACCTCTTAAAGAGCAAACTCCCTTACTGTGTCGACCCCTGACCTCGAGCTCTTTTTCCAATCTCCAGTAGCACCACATGTTTCTTTCCCAGAGTGAGCCAGGAGTTGGAGTTGCAAGGTTTCAGAGGGGTAGCAAGTGCTCCAGCTATCATAACTTTGAGGTTAAGGGAGCACACTGCTAATATCTCATTCGCAAACTTTAATGCATTCCTTATACTAGTACTTAATTTAGTTTGAACATTATTTATGAAGGATTTTTCAGTAAGTATTTTTCCATTTGTGGGAGGCTTTTAATCATTTATAAATAATAATTTTATTTGGCTCTTAAAAGGCTTTAAATTGTTATGCCTCAATTGAATACTTTAGCAGCCACAGGAAGCTGAATCACAAACAAAGAAAAGTATTTACATCTTAATTTTAGGAATTATTTCAGAAATTGATCAAATAAGGGGCACAGACAATTTTAATAACTTGACTTTCCTAAGGCTCCACAATAGCAATTAGACCACTGTGACTTTCTCTTCTCATGCTTAGCAATAATATATAGTAAAACTAGGCTCACATAGCCTTGATTTCTTCATGTCAAGAGGAGAACAGGAGCTCTGGAAGAACATTTTGAGTTGGCTCTCAAAAAACAGAGGATAGGACACCACAGTTCTGGGCACTGCTGTAGCAGGGGCAAAACAATAAGAGTGATATCAGCAACATCTTTCTCTGTGCACATGCAAACTCTTGCTCACTTGGAACTATACTCTGGATGTGCATGTATGCTTATCTTAATGAGATATGAACAGCAGCCATGAATACTGACATGTACTCACCTGCATGTTACTGACAACTCACACTGATGACAGGCAAGGATCCTTGCCTTTTTGATACCTTATCCCTCCCAGACAGAGAATTTTCTTTTTTCCTTTAAATGCAGGGTCTCTCAAGTGTTCTCTCAGGTGCTTTTACTGGATACTGGAAAACAGTCTCTTCATGCATTTTGCAACACTTCCTAAGGGGGCAATAGGGATATGAAGACTTTGAAATAATCCAAGAACTGAGAGCCTTGGAGATTCCTCCTGGTGTGACAATAGCACTACTTCCTAAGTCATAGTGGGCGATATCTTTAAAATTGAAAACCTGGAAACCTGTCACAGAATAGCCAAGGCTGGAAGGTGTCTCTAGATGTTGTATTGTCCAACCATGCAGACATTGTACAGAGAATTTCTGGGTGTATTGACTACACATTTTTATTTGGAAAATGTTAATAAATACTTTATCTTTTTATTTAAGACCTAAAATAGTCCACTTCTTCAGAACCTAAGGTTTCCAGCAAATGCTAGTAGCTTCTACGCAGCTCCTAGATTTTTACTTTTAAGTGGCATTCCAGCCATCCTGTGTGAATAATGACTTTGAAATCTTTTGCGTTCACACATTTTTCTTCTAATTGATGTTACTACATTATTAGGCAGATGTGCTCCTCATCTTTTTATTTACATTTACTGTAAAATCACCCAGAAGCATTCATTGACTAGAAAGAATATATTCATCAGTAAGTATGCTTCTTAAATTTGCTCTTAGCAGGAAGCTAAATGTAGATATGCTGGAAAGCAAACATTGACTCTAAAACAATCTTGAAAACTGGGGAAACACTCTAAAAATTAGTTAGGAAAAATTTGACTGCACAAATAGAGGGTGAAAAATTACTGGTACAGAGTGCTTCTTACTTTGACTGATTTTGGAGTGCTCAAAGACAAGAGGAGACAGTATCAACATAATACAAGAAAAAATTTAGGAAAGTCTGGGCTAATTTAGTTAGGAAGAGAGGTAGATTATAGGTCTTCAAATAGCTGAAGAGCTTATTCTGCTCTGAGTCTTTGATGGATGGGTGAGATGGTTAAAATGACTTAAAGAGATTAGATGTTGGAAAATGTAAGAATGGTGAAAGAGTGCAGTAGACTGTTGTGAGGAATAAAGCATCTCCCACAGCAGGGATCTTGGAGAAGAGATTGGACAGAAGTCCATCAAGAACAACACCTTTGTAGAGGACTCTTCTGTGCGTCAGAAGGCAAGTACATGGCAGTTGCTTTTAGCCCTATATTCCAAGAGTTCAGTTTTAAGTGTACTCTCGGAGAGAGTGAGTGCATGCTGGTTTTGGCTGGGACAGAGAGATGTTCTTCATTCACGGCTTCTGATTCAAGGCTATGCTTTGGACTTGTGCTGGAAGCAGCGATGCTTTTGTAACTGCTGAGCTCATACAGAGTCAGGGTCTCTTCTGCCTCTCACTCCACCTCACCAGTGAGGAGGCTGGGGGTGAACAGACTGAGAGGGGATGCAGCTGGGACAGCTAACCCGAAATGACCTAAGTGATATTCCAGACCATATGGTGCCATGCTCAGCACATAAAGCTGGGGGAATAAGGAAATAGGGGACATTCAGAGTGATGGCATTAATCTTCCTATGCCACCACTACGTGTAAAGGAGCCCTCCTTTCCTGGAGGTGGCTGAACACCTGCCTGCCCACGGGAAGTGCTGAAGGAATTACTTGTTTTTCCTTGCTTGATTTTGGCTTTGCTTTAGCTATTAAACTGTCTTTATCTGAAACCATGTGTTTTCTCACTTTTGCCCTTATCATTCCTTCTTCCATCCCATCAGTGGGGAATGAATGAGGGGTTGTGTGCTGCTTACCTGCCAGCTGGGGTTAAACCACAATAGAATGAAACATCAAATATACTTCTAGGCCTGGTAAAAAAGTGGTTTTGATTAAAATAATTTTTCTCAATAGAAAATTAAATGAGGACTGGGTGTTTTCCCATATATCATGTCTGCCTTCTCCACAGTACATTGAAGACTATGGGTTTCATTGGATTTATAATTCTAACTGAGACCACTGCAATTTCTAATTAAAATATTTGCCCCAGTTTCATTTCCTTGCTACATCCCTAAGTCAGTTTTCTACCTCAATACTTTTCCATCCCTAACTCAGTTTTCTACCTCAATACTTTTCCAGTGTAGACCAATCTTTTTCACTTAATTAACATAAAGAAAGGAATTTATAATGAAGAGGCTTCATATATAACTTGTTTAAAGACACTTATGTGTAAGTTTGTCCACACAATAACACAGTCTAATTCAAATTTATTCATTCAAACATTTTATGGAAAATTGAGTCAAACCTGATTTTTGGCTGAACAAAACCAGCTGTGGCACTGCTTGCTTTCCCCAAAGATGTCAAAACCTAAACCAGTCCATTTACGGTCAAACATTGAATCAATAGTGCATGTGTTAAGGAAATGCTGATTTTTTTTCATTTATAGAACTAGTCTGTATTTTCTGCAGGGCAAAAATTATTCTCTCCTGCCCCTTCTTTCACTCTGATTTTTCACTGGAAAAATGAAGACTTTACTGATTATTTCCCATCAAGACATATATTAGGAAACTGAGAGGAACTAAGCTAGAAGTAATGAACAGCTCTGCCAATGGTACCTTTGTGATTTCCTAGAGGGGAAGCTTTTTACAAGCTTTTACAAAATTTTACAAGTACAAAGGGTGTGCTTCTATTCTCAATGGAAAGAGTGTGGTTTGATTTTTAAATATTCCTCTGTGAAAGTTAGAAATAAATTTATGAGCAGATGCATGGATACATTCAGCAACTCCTGAAAATACCAGTGCTGAATTCTGATGGTAAACCCCATCAAAAAAATCAGAAGGGCTGAGTGTTTGCATTTTTTTACATCTTAGACAGGCTTAGCTCTTATTATTATTCTGCAGTTCCAGTGGTACAAAATTTTCTAACAAGGAAGTAGTCTGAAGACAGATCCTGACAGTACTCCAGAACATATTATGTTAACTGACAGAAGGAAACATTTTTCTTTACTCATGAGGAAGCTGGGCAAACTGATTCAGATGTAACAAGAAGTATACTCAAGTTAAACATTTTCTGATTATCACATCTGCCTTCAGGGACCCCTTGAAAATGTTGCTACCAGGCTTCCAGCAGTGGAAATTGATGAGACCTCAGAGAGGATGGAGGCCTGGGCCATTCTCAGTTCAGACACCACAGTCCCCACTCTGTCCAAGTGCCTCAGAGAGTGGTTTTATTGAGGGGACCTGGCAGGAGCTTTATAAGCAAGACTGGCTGGTGGGAGTGTTTGCCTGATACAGAAGGCAAAAACCCAGAAATAGTTGCTTTTGGCTAGGAAGGACTTGTGTCCCACAGCCAGAGCACTGAAAACTAAATTGCTGACAAAACGCTTATTTTTTCGAATTCAATGGCAGAAGATGGGCTTTTGTGGACCAACATCTCATTTCTTTCATTTACATTCTCATCTCTTTAATTCGCCCTAAAAAGCCCACATAACCCAGAATGAAATAAAATAAAGACCACTCTCAAAAGAAAACCTTACAAAGCCATTCCTGGAGACTCTTTCTTGAGGACAGACACAACTTAGCAGCTTAATGTCTCAGGTACTAAAACAATACTTCCCACTAGAGAAAAAAATATAGTACTATTCTCAGAGAGGTAAGAAAATACCTGATTATAAGAAACAACAATCTTGTCTTTCTGCAGGAACAATGAATAATCAAACCCCAGTCTGCACGCAATTTCTGGAATACAGTCCTATTGTAGTTCCAACCTCTAGATAAAAGACATTAAATTATTTTTTTATTTAGGCAAAACTAAGCCCTTCTTGACACTTTCAGAGGGTAAATAACTAGACAGCTGACAGTGTGCGGCATTTTTGTTTGTTTGTTTTTTTGCTGAAGAAATGTGTTATTGTAATATATCCCACCCTGATACAACATTGGCTTTAGAAGTAATGATAAAGAATCACCCATGTAAGATACCATAATTATTTTTATATAATTTATACTTTGTCAAAAATATATGCCTTTTGGGGGGAAGTTTAGTCATGACACATTCTGAGTAGTCCACAATTTCAGAACTAGATGCAAGAAATAGGAAGTGAATTCTCAGGAATCAGGAGAGAAGAAATTTTCTCATCAGAGTGGCAGCAAAGCTGGGATAGGGATTCAAACCCAGTCACATGCAGGTTGCAGTTACATTTGAGCCATAGGTAATAGCACTGAACAGAACATCCCACCAGAAATATTTTCTATCAAATCTACTGGTTTTAATATATTAACGTATATAGGCAAGACAGCTAACATTCTTTTTCAATTAAAATACCATACAGAGCATCTTTAAGAGGGATAAATTCATCTTGTACTTAGAAATGACAGTTGCTTATTCTTTCACATCATCAGCAAGTCACCCACAGGTGCAGAGAGCTCTGGCTTTCCAGCCACGAGGGTTTCAGATGCTAGATTTAAAATGACATATGATAATGCAGAAATGAAAATTAAGTGTCATGTATTCCTTTATATAAAAAGAAACACCTATCACTAAGGGGAAGACAGCATTGTTGGGGTGTTTCATTTTAGTCCAAGTCTTTTGTATTCAAGTGCTGTTTCAGTTAGTAATACAAGTGACACTTAGTAGTCTCCAAACAAAAGGTTCTCCTTTTTTAATCTAACCAAACAATCTTGAGTTTAACATATGCTTCACAACAGGCTGACTTCAGAAACATTTTTTTTTATACACATATAAAGCATATACATGCTTTACTTTCAGAAAGCCTTTCACAAAATGTTCCTTGCTATGCAAGACCCTCTTGCTTTGGGTTGCCGCTAGTTTATACCAACATGACCTCGTCACTCTCCTTCTCTGCCTCAGGAAGTTGTAAAACTGTGATCTTATTTCAGATATTAGGAATGCCAAATTGAAAATTAATCACCTTGGACTTTTAAGAAGTTGCAGCTATCATGAAAATAAATTTGAAATCAACCTTTTTTCATGTCCACCTGCCATTTTTATAAAAGTCAAAACCATATGTGCTTCCTCTTTGAAGTCTGTTTTTGCCCCCTAATGATAGCCTTCACATTCCACTGTATTGTTCTGTTAGCTATAGCTTTCCATCAGCCAACGGGGGGCAGAGAGGGGAGAGAAGAAAAAAAGAAAAAGGAAAAAAATCAACAGCAGCATGACAAATGCTTGTGCAGATGTCTGATGCTGATGTGATAAATGGCTATAGTCTATGAAGTTACAAGTACAAAATAATGTCAACAAGTTTCAATGATAAAACAGCCCATGAAATATTTCAATATATGTTCAACAGTCAGGGCAATTTCTGGTTTGAATTACCAATCAATTTTTTACTGGGTTGAAATGATTTTTCTTACAGAGGAACCATTGTTTATGCGGTTGGGTTTTTTTCAAATTTCTGTCACAGTCTTCACATTGGTAATTCTGATTAATGTGCTCTGATTCCCTTATTTTCTCAAGGCTTCACATTTTGTTAGGAAAATAAAAGCATTCATAGCACTTAAGAGTCCAGGCTCTAGGCTGGGCAGAATGAAGCTGTCACTGCTGCAGCACTTGCAGTAACTCACCTTTAAGCAGCAGAGGTTTGCTGCTCTGCGGTGCCCATTTGTGAAAAGCACAAAATGAAGAGTTGGGTCATGTAGAACACAGGATGATTTTGGTCTCTGACAAGACTTAAACCCAATTATAAGTTCCCTACTTTTCTGTAATAAAAATTAAAGGTCACTGGGTTTTTTTTAATGATTAAAGCAGATGGGCAGGAAAATCAAATGACTAGTTGCTTTCATTTGTCATTCCCAAACTGCCAACAGAGCGCAGAAATCTAGCAAGCCATGTTCTTCATTATGATCTAGTAATTCAAACATGCAAACAGGGGAGGGGGAAAAAAAGTAAAAAATAAAAATAAAATAAAAAACAACTGAGACAAAAGAACAAAGGATTGATCATGTGGTTGGATACAAAATCAGGCATGCATGAAAGAATCTTATACCCCTTTAATTGGGAAAACACGTTTTTCTCAAATCCAAATTTTGAACTGATTTGGTCAAACCTAGGTCTGTGCAACACCAAAGCAGATTTAAATCACACAGAATTCACTTAGTTTTTAACTGAGAGGTTTGCACCTAAACTAAGTCTACAAAAGTGACCTATGTATCTTCAACGAAACAGGTGCATGAACAGTTTGTAGGTAAGCCACAGTAAGAGATGTTATGATACTAAACTCAAGCTTTTGTATGCTGCACTACTCAATGAAGCCTGTAACCTTTAAGTTTTACCCCCAAGAGTGGTATAAATTATCTGGATGAATCTGGAGGGTAACTAACCATAATGGCAAAACAATATAATGGAGAGTTTACTTTTGAACTAATGAAAGCAGGGTTCACTCTGGTGAGTTTTTTACTCAGTGTCATCCATTAAACTTTTTTAATTAATAAAAATAACAAGAATAAAAACATACATGAGATAAGAATGGAGGCCTGATGAAGTTAATTCAGACTTTGGGATAATCTTAGACCATAATTTTACACATGAAAGAAGGCTCCTCACTCTTCTAATGAAGGTTTAGAAAATACAGTGGTTTTAGTAGTCCAAGGTGTCTGCCTACTCTGTCAGTCTTATAGATGCTATTTTTCATATTAATCTGGAAATCAACAAGGATGGAGGTGCAATCTTGACAATATCCACCTTCAAAACTTGTGCTCCTAGAGCATCCCTGCCCACTATACTCCTACGAAGACTTATTTGCTCACTGAACTAATACCTACTTAGAAAGGAAAAAAAATTTCAAAATCACCATTTTTGCATCTACTCAGTTCTGCATTTTCTTTGACAAAAGGTAAAAAATGAAAGCTAGTGCATGTCTGAGGCTGGCTTTGACTAGGATCCAATCACATGACAAAGAGCAGGGTCACTTTATCACCTAATGGGAAAAAACAAGACAAAGAAAGAACGGATTGAGAAATTCCTCTTCCAAACCTCCAAAGAAAAAACTGCCTGCATAAGTTTTGTCCAAGTTGAACTGATGCTGAAAATAGCTGTTGACCACCAGTATTCACCTTGCATGACCAATGTTCACTATTCTTTGGTTCTAAACTCTGGAAGAGTTTCTCAGTGAGTGTACAAACCTGCTTCTCATTATATGTGAAAATTAATCAATGTTTTTCAGTCATAATCATAATAGTCATAACCTATTCCTTTACAGCATGTAGCCCAGACACCCTATAACAAAAGCTACTGTTTTCCATACAAGTATATGGCACTAATCATAAGCAAAATCTCTATTAGGAATAAGATATTATTGAAAAAAAAGTCTATCACAATTTTTACAAAACCCTTTTCACTAAGCTATTTTTTGTAAACCATGAAAAATATGTAACAAAAAACCTCCCAAACCAACAACAACAGCAAAAATCCCCAACCAACAATGTTAACAAAACCCTCGAAAGCAAAAAACAAGAACAACAGAATCAAACAAGTCAAAATCTTCTCTACTATGGCCACTTTCCTGGTCAACACGTTGGCAATCAGCAAAGATACAGCTTGCTTGGCATTTGGTTGAATATGCACTATGTTTCTACTGCTTTGGAAGGGGACAATAATCTCATCATGGCACCAGTAACACACGGGCTCTCTGTTAATTCATTCAAGGACTTTGTTAGACTTCAAACCAAAAATTTTTTACATGGGGAGAAATGAGTTGAAAGCATTTTCTGAGTCACAGAGGTAGGAAAAATAAATCCGCTGTGGATATTTCTGCAAGCAAAGACAGAGAAGATTGCACATCATTTTCTAATTCTCATGACTGCCATGGGAGCAGCAGCCACTGCCTGCCTGTTGAGCTAAGCAAGCAGGATTGTATTTACATGATGCATATGTGTGATATTGTGGCTCTTCTGGATCTGGAAAAAAAGCTGTTGAATTTGGCACCACAGGAATGAACTGTGTTTTAGCTGGAAAGCAAACCAGAGTATTTCTCAAGGAGAGGTGCAGCCAGGACTTGCTCGCATTTCTATCACTACTGATTGCTGATCACTATCACTTCCAGATTGCTGACAAATTTCTTGAAGAAGCCTCAGCCATTACTAGTGAATAAGGTCTTCCCAATTGCTGTCTGAGTATCTCTGAGCTTTATCCAAGTCTTCCCAGCAGTAAATCTCACAAGGAGGCACAGTGGCCAAGAGAATGAATACAATCCTTAATGCATAAGCAGGGAAATAGCATATAGCAAGCAGGAGTAATGAGCTGATATTACCCTCTGCATATAGCATTAGTGAGACCACAAGTAGTACACTGGGAGCTCCCCAAAAGAATTCAGCAAACTGGTGATAGCTCAGATGAGAGCCACAAAGTGATTCAACATCTTGAAAATGCTGTCTTATAATAAGAGACTGAAGAAATTCAACCCATTTAGTTCATCACAGACAAATCCAAGTGGTGACTGACCACAGACTCCAGGTCACAACATAAGGAAGACGTTTGTGATAGCTGGGAGCTCTGCAATATATCTTGAAGATGGGAAGACAAAATGACAGCTAGATATTAGAAACACTAATTTCGAGAGGGTTATTGACTGTTGGAGCATTTCACTAAAGATGTAGGGGATTCACCATCATGTAACATACTTTGACCAAGTAAATCCCTTTTTTATAATTTAACCAGGGAAAAATACCAAGCTCTCAGCAATGCATATGAAGTCTAGTTCTCTTGTGTAATGCTGTTTAGGATACATGATCATATTGGATTCCTCTGACACTAAAAATAAATAACCCTGTATGTGAGCTATAGGCTCAATGATCAGAGAACAGTAAAAGCTTCATGGTAGTATCTCCCCACTTTTCACCATGCAATAAAAGTCTGTGATTTAAACATTCCTAAAAATTATTGCCCAGAAGCTTTAAAAATAGGATGCTCATATATGTGTCTGTAACTTCTTTTTGTCCTGATAGTACCACTTGAAAGCCCCGTCCTTTTTTCTTCCTCACACCTAGATCAAACATTCAGCCATTTTACTATGACTCTCAGAGGGAAAGTCATCAAAAACTATCCTGGAAAAAACCTCTTTTGAACAGAATTATTTCTCTTGAGATCATTCTTGTAAAGAAGTAGGAATGCTGAATTTTGAGGGAAGAGAAGGGGAGTTACCTGCCCACAGAATGACAGATTAGAATTGTGTTTTAAGTAACAAAGATCTATTTTAAAACCAAAACACAAAGGGAATAGTTTACCTTTCCCAGGGAGCCTGCTAATTTCAGTTACACATTCATTAATATTAATAAAATATCTGTACACCATGTGTAAAAGCAGCATTTTATAGACATTACTATAAAACATTCCTCATCCTTAGAAAACTTACTATTCCAGGATCAAAACCTGTGTCAAGATCCATGCATGGGAGTGTTTATATAATCGTATATTGGACAATACCATAAAAACTCAACAGAAACAGAAAAAAATTCTGCCAACAATCAGTACATAAAAATATCCTTGGGAGACAGGAAAGTTTACTGAAAAGGATATGCTGAGAACTGTTTCCTAGGAATAATTCAAAATAACTTTCAATATGACACTCATCCCAATGCGAAGTCAATAACCCAGCTTGATGTACTCTTTATGTTACAAAACAAATGAGGCATGTTGCGAAAGTTTCCAAGACCTCAGAGGAGAAAAAAAGAAGCAAATTTAAAAAAAATACAAACAAGTAGTAACTTCAGAAACTGAAAGGAAGTTCTGGAAGAGACAGATGAGTGGCCAAAGAAGAAACACACACTAATTACATGGCGGTAACACACACAAGTGATATCACAATGTCTTGGAGTGACTTTGTGAGCACAAGCTCTTGGAAACAAAAATCAGCACATTTTCCAAGGGGCTTCAAGAAAACTTAGAAAATCCAACTTCTGACTTTTTTGATAATTTATGTTAATACACTGCAGTCATTTTTTTTATGTGTACAGTCTATGGAACAACTGAAATTTAAACAAATGCTTCCCATGGAATATCCAGCATATCGAAATGGTAACAAAATAATTTCTCAAGATGTTTCTTTTGCTTTTATTATAATGACCAATTTTCATATCCGGAGCTGGAAGTCACAATTGTATTTAGAACATGCTGACAGTAACGCACTGTGTCATGAAGACCTGGGTATGCTCCTCAGAATGGGTTTGCTGACTTCCAAAATTTAGTGCAGAAGATTTTTTCTTTGTTTTACTCAATATTATTTCCTTTAGTTTTAAGGTGAGAGCCAACTTTTTATTCCAAATTGCTCTGCTTCAAATGCCTGATGAATTACACAAGTTGTACATGTATAGATTACATATGTTTATTGCATAACTACTGTAAAATCCTTTTGCCTTAAAGTATAATAAAATTACAGGCTGGAAAACTGCCATGTTTGGCTTGGTCCACATTTCTCAAATCTAGTCCCAGGCAACACTTTTCCCCAAAGGTGTGTAAATGCAAACCTCCCAAAGGACAATCTTGGAAGAGAAGTGTTCAAGAACCATTCCCAGAAAGAAATAGAAATGGGAAAAGTGATGCATTTCAAAGATGCACATTGCAAATATAGTAGAGGGGAAAGAAGATGCTTTATGATTGCCACCTTTGTTCAGTGAGAAATGTAAATTAAGTTAAGTGCAGCTAGGTCTCCACTGTCCATGGATTTGGTTCCCTGCCCAGCTCCTTTAATACTTTGCCATTGCAAGGGTTTGTTTGGGAGCTGCAATCGTAAATCACACCGTGAAGCTGCTTCCTCGCTCCTTGCATGCACCTGCAGAGGAAACGTGCCAAGGGGCAGAATTAGGCATGCTTTCAGGACTGTGGGCAATACAGCAACGCCAGAAGCAGCCTGGGATGGGCTGCCATAATTTAAAGCAACCAGCAGCTTTTTTGACCTGCAGAGCAGCTGAGAATCTAGTGGATGTGAAGATGGCACCAGTTTTCTAGAGGCAGACCCAGGAGACTCCTTCACAAGCAGCTGCTGGAGGCCCCAGCTGTGTGCAGCCAGTGCCAGCAAAAGCCTTACAAGAGCAGGACTAGGACTGAGGTACAGATGCTGGAAAATGTCTCAGAACAGACTGAGCTGCACTTGCAAAAGGTGTGGGGAGCTATGGGAAGTTGTCACACGTGCCTTAAGGGTCTGAACTGCATGTGCCACTCTGCCCTACAAATGACAGATCGTTCCAGTGCTGCTGATTTCCAAAAACGATTAAGCAAAACAGAGTGACCAGTGTTTTGGTTTTTTTTTAATTTATCCTAGCTTTGATGGCTTTGCCTGAGCCTCCTCCTGAGGGAGTCCTGTTTCGAGAAACATTGCTCTAGGTAACAAGTTAGCTGTTTTAAATAATGCCATTTGTAATGCAGGCGGATAGTCTGTTCATCATAATGTAATAATAACTCATTACACCCATTACACTAAACCCACCATATCAGCCCCAGAATGAATGTGCAATGTTAATTTGTCTCCTACCTCATTGGCTATATAAAAAATGTAGAGTATCTGTCACACTATCTCAAAATGTCTGTTTTATCTGGGAAGCGTTTGACAAAGCACATGTTACAAATGGCTATTCGTAACGAGTTATACAAAAAACTATTGTATACAGTGTTATAGTAATATAGGGTAGCAAGGAACTGAAATCCAGTATTCAGCCACTGTCATTCTGTATTACAAGACATAAAGGAGACCTGGAATCATGACTTCTCTTATTCTTCCTCCCAACCAGCTAACACCATGCTTGCTACTTGCAGACTGTGACAGATTTGGAAGCTTTGTCTCAAAAAAACCCAAAAACCTACATTAGGAGAGGCAGATGAATTAGGAATAATCTGGAAAGAAGAAACTGTCAATTTTACCAATCAAGGATTTGTGTTCACAGTCACCTTATGCTTCCATCTATGAAATGGAGATCCTCTCAAACAGGCGCAATGGTGGTTCATTAATATACACTTAGGACTTCCCACTTTCAGGGTGCTTTTGTAGTATAAAGCCACTACTCTGATCATCCCTGGCAGTCTGCCCCATTTTGCTAAGTTCTGCTTCCCTTTATTCCACTTGACTTTAAGTTTCGTCTTCGGAAAATACATCCATTTCCAAAAGGAATGAAGTATGATCTGCTTCTTAGTAATATTTTCCTGCTTAGTAATCAGGGTTCAGTTTAAATCAAGTCAACATCAAGTGTAACTTTAAAGACCAGACAAGATCCAACAGATGATTATTTATCTTAAAAGTTCACTGTGTAGTATTCAGCAAATAAAATGAACAGGGTTAACTCCCTGTTAACTAGAACCTTAAACTGCAATTTATAATGCATAGGTCACCCTTCTAAAGACTTCCAAGGCATGCTAAAAATCAAAAATTCTCCAGGTTGGAGTCCCAGCTATTAAGGGCAAAGCTCTTTTTGGCTTCAACTACGATCAGAACCTATTTCAAATGCATATGTCAAATTATAAAATAACTTCCAGTTCAGACTCCTATAAAATCATCATTAGTAGGTATGCCCAAATTAAATGATAGCACGTTTTCCATTAATTCTTCCAGATCAGCTTATAACATGTAAAAAAAGAAAGTAGACCTGCCCACAATTTCTTATAGACTTAATATCCAAGTGTTTATCTTAATTTTACATTTCCTCTTTGGCTGCTCAGCACCATTTAAACCAACATCAGAGACTGATATTCTGTCCCAGTGAAATTACCAATCCACGGTTACTGCATTGAAATAATTGACGTTTCTTTGCTTCGAATGTCTGACAAAAATCACTACTCAAGGTGATGTGGCTGTACAAACATATTTAGCTGAGGTTTAAGCTGTCACTGAGATAGGACAAGGCTTCATCCCATATAACACACAAAACTTATGACATAAATGTGGCCTCAGGGATTTCTTTCACGATTCAACAAGTTTCTTTTCGGTAGCAGCAGAAAATGTAAACAAGTATTCTTGTTCTAGAGGTAGGGCCTTGACATTTCCTTTCTGCTTCTTGCCACATGCCCAAACCTAACATGCTGAGCACAGTTCACCAAAGTCCAACAAAGCCAACTTGCAAACACTCTGAAGAAACTATAAACAACACCATTGTCTTTAGAAAGCATTTGGAGAAAAAAAAAAAGACAAAAAGCAGTTGACACTTGACACATGGACTAAGCCCAAGAAAGTGTTTTGAAGATTAATCTTTCCTGCTTTTATAATCCACTAACTTCTTATTGTTTGTTTTTAACCCAGTATCATGCCCAGGCTGTTGCTTTATTACCTCTAATCCAGCTTTGGGAAAAGTATAAACCTCATCTTCATGTGCTTCTACAACTTTCTGCAAACTTCTAAGCCAAATGATAGAAATAGCACAGCTTTTTTGCTCTTTAGAGTTCAGACTTTTTGTGTCCTTCAAATAAATAATTACTCCTACAGAAAGTAAGAAGTGTGTTACAGTGGGCTAATTTATAGCATGAAATAGGGTAACCGACTCCTTGTAAAACAGTCTTGAAACAAGAACTCGAAACGACCCTTAGACGTATCTTGAAGGGATTTAGTGTGGATACATACTGAGTATTATTTAACCAATCCTAGACATTGTCATTATACATATTAAAGTCTATAAAACTGTAACAGAGAGCCACTAAAGTAAATGATCTGGGGCTAGTGAGCCCCAAATGTTGGTTATTTTAACAAGTGAAAAGCAACACAACAATGAAAAAATCCCCAAGCACATGACATCTCCTAGAAATTTATTCAGCCTACTGAGCAAACATACCTGGGAAATAAGTTATGTTAAGTCAAAACAGTTAAAGCCACTTGGTTCATTATCACAGTAAAGATGTTCTGCTCTGTCTCAGCCAACAGCACTTGGGTATGTACAGCAATTAATTATTTCATGAAGTATCACCTCAGTGAGGTTTAACTGTGTGACTGCAGTTTGACAAATGTTTCTACACTCTCCTCAACTAGGACTTTTCCTTACTGTTAGTCACAGATAAAAAGAAAATGGGGTTTTGGTACTTGTATGAAAAGAATCTACAATTTGAAAAGGATAGTTAAAAAAAATGAGGAAGAGAATAACAATGAGCATTTGAAAAAGGGAGCATATCACCCTATTCTGAAAGTGTCTCTACAGCTTAATTTATTGAGAATGTTATCAGTGGGACTTGACTGGAATCTACAAGCGTGAACAGAAGACCTGGAAACATCGGTTTCTCCAGCTGACAACACCCAAGGGAAAATAAAATGCCTGAAAGCAGCTTTTGGGCATAGCCTGAAAATAATAAGTCATGTTATTTTAAGAGCATTTCATCAATGGAACAAAATCCTTAGAGTCATTAAGAGCTTTCAAAAAAATTAAATATTTGGCAAATGTGTATCAGATGACTAGCTGATTATGTCCCCTTGTAGTTTAGCTATATTTAAAAAAATATTTTTGATTTATCTAGAAACCCTAGGAATAAATTTTGTTTCAAGCACTGCAAGACGGCCATCAGAAACAAAATTCTAATTATTTGGATAGCAATTGCCAAGGTTCCAACAATTGAGTTATTTTAAAAGTATTTAATATAACCAAGCATCTAAAAATCAGCACTAGAGGAATCAAACTTTTCCCTGTTTACCAACTAAACTCAATACTACTGCTAATCTAGTTTTATTTCTGGAGATATACTCCAAAATAGCTCAAAACATCAAAAGAATATTATTCTTGATAGCAGAAGAGCATTGAATGTGTAAATTCTGGTGTCCACTTTTTGCTTGAACTGAGATATAGAGCTTTATTCAACACAGAGATGGCAGAAATGGGCATGGTGTAAATTAAGAATGATTTCTGCAACACTTTTTAAATAGGTTTTAACATGAAATTAAAAAAAAATTATTTTGAGCTGATATGTTTAAATGTTTGTAGTTTTAAAAAATATTTTTAGGTTTTTTCCTGTCATTGTCAATGTATTCATATTACACAGACAGAGAGACTTGATAAGAGAGCCTTCCCAGAGCTAACATAAATCCCACAAATATGTTTGGTAGCAGCCTAATGCTGGGTGGCTTAATGTGTAAAACATCCACTCGAAATTTCAAAACAAGCTCAACTGGATGCATCTTACACAAGTTGTTGTGTGGCTATGGAAGGGAGCACAACTTTGACTATGGTGAATACAGGTATGCCCACAGGTACCTTCAAACAGCCTCCACCACCAGCAGCCACCATCAATGTCATGGTTTTCCACAGTGCAGCTTTTTATGACCTCCACACATTCTAATAATGCACCATTCATCTGTGTTTTCAGCCTACATGAGAATGCAGCTTAGAACCTTAAAGTGTATGTTAAATTTACAACCATATAAATTCATTTCATTTCAGCTGCTAACTAAATATGCCAAATCTGCCATCTGATGTGCAAACAAAATAGGAAGAGATAATATAAGAGCTATTACACATTGTGAAGGAAAGATAGGATGATTTTATCTTCTTATTCATGTTTTCCCTGCAGTTCCTACACTTTCAGGATGGGTGTGTGATGTGGCCTGAGTTGGGAAGACTTCTCTTTCAGAATCCCAGAGGTGATGGGGGAGGCTGTCTTGGGATGCATAGGGTCCCCAGTGGATTTTCTAACAGACTAACATTTGCTAGAGGAGGGAGAAAGGGGTTGAAGTTTGGTCAGTTGAAGATAAGCAGTTATTTTGTTTAGTTATTCTGGATTTTTTTCCTCCCCAGGAACAGGAAAGATTGTTTGGCAACTATTCAGCCACTAAGCTGAAGCCAAAATATTAGCAGCAAATCAACTGTTTTTATTCCATAATTTTCCTAACTACTTGACATGGGAAGGGAGAAGCAGCAGTCGAAAACCAACGGATGATGGCTGGATGACATCACTCTTGGATCAGTCTCAAGAGTAAGGTTTTCCAGCATGATAAAGCAAACACATCACTGGATAAACATCTGACCACAAGTAATTCTTAATGGTCATAGTTAAACCAGCAGGGAGGGATCAACGCTTAAGAAAGTAATTTTAAAGCGATGGTTGGAAACAGATTAAAAACACCAACAACACAACACAAAAAGAACGAATACAGTTGCACACCACTCATCCATATTTACTGGGAAACCTAATGAAATGGAAAATTTACAGAATGGAATAAAGGCTAATAGACTTAGGGACTTGTGGCTGACAAACCAAGAATACTTCTTTCCTGAAAGGAAAGCATGCTCCCGAGCTGCATTAGTAACAACATCCCAACTTAAAAATAAAAAATTACACCCCAAATTCAAAGTACCATTTCATCTTTGATTAAACTATAAACAGATACCAACACACGAAGATCTGTGTTTTTAGAAAAAAAGAACAAACTCAGTGATTTTGAGTGATGACAAGAGGGATTTATAAAAAGCCTCTGGTCTAAGTATCTGAAGAGTAAAGCAGTTTCAAAACCTGGTATGGAAAAGTCTGATGGAATACTTGATAATTTTAAGAACAAACTATCCAAAGGTACAGTTTTGGGGAATTACAAGCTTTTGGGGATTTTTCGGGCCAGGCTAAACACCCATCTGTTATGGAGTGCTTAGGGATAATGAAGTTAATTCTGTCATAATCCCAGGAAGCAGACAAAATCTGTCAGACACCTTTCAGAATGAATGGTTCTATGAAATACTTCACACGTTATTTACATGGCAGGAAAAGGAAATAACTTGGGAATATTCTAAACGGAAAGGAGCACAAGTGCAGACCACAGATAATATTGGTCCTTCTTCATCAAGAGTAAGTAGTTTATTGTCCTCATGTGATGTTTTTTGGAAAAAGGGAAAATTAAGTGAATGGGAAAGCAAGCAAATTGAATGAAGTACTATAAGTAGTACTAAGGCAGCAGGCCAGTAACTTTGGCATCAATATAGAGTATGTAACATTAAGCAGCAAATGATCAAACATTCTCTGCAGTCAGACTTTGATGTTGGACAGTGGGTAGGCCCCCAAGTCATCTCATGTTGCCTCACTGCATTTCCTTTAGAGCATTCCCCATTCCTTAGCACATCCTATTCCCTGAACCAGGGGCTATTTCTCTCCTGAGCTCCCCTTAGAGGGGTTTTGACATCCTCTCTCCTTATTTTAACTCTCTCCCTCTCCTGAGATGTTTCCCCTATTTTACCTTATTTGAAGGATGGCGACCATCCTGAGAGGTGGATATTCCCCAAGTCTCACAACTCTACTCAAATGGTCTCTTATCAGGGTGCCCCTGAGCAGTGAGAACTCATAACTCATTTGAATGGGAAGCAGTTGGGGGCTCACCACACTCCATCCTGTGAGACTGTTGACACTGTTAGCAGCTGTCGGTGTCGCTCTCGTTCTTACCAACTGGGAGCATATCAAAATGTTACACGCACATTCAGCAGTGTAGTCTCTCCTATTTCACTTTAATGGGAATTAAGAATACACATCAAGGGGAAAATACACTCCATAGTTGCTAAATATTTTTACATTATTTTTTTTTTTAACTGACTTACTGTAGGGAAAAAAAATATATTCAAATTCAAGAAACCCTGTTAAAACCAGTTAATACTAGTAGTGGCATCACATAGCTATGCAAAACCTTGTTTCACAGCAGGGCAACTAAAATCACCGTACCACACTTAGTTTAGGGAAACAAAAGCCTTACAGAAATTTCTTAGTAATTAAGAAAAAATGAGATTGGCAATCTCCATCCAATTCCCAACAGGCAATTGTTCACATTGAAAAATCGTGAAAATTTTGCTGGCAGATTCGTTTTGGAGGCCAAGATTAGAATTGCCATAGACTCTACACACAACCATAATCAAATGGACAAACATGGACAAACATTGAGATACCAGATCCTTACTTGCTGAAAGACACAGCTTCTTGTCCTGAAAAGAAAGTGAGAGCTTCAATCCTAAATTAAATTAGCATTTTTATGAACCACTCACATGTTACTTGAAAATAAGAGTACATGGGACATCACCTACTACTCATGCCCTTTATTTCATATCAAATGGTAGCAGCTACAACTCTGGTATTTTGGCTGCAGTTTTTGTTTCACATTTTGAAAATAAAGATGCAAGTTCATTTCTGTGATCTTTTGTACGGAAAGGAGCCAGGATAAGTAAGTTATACCAGTTGCGTCACTACTTCACTGTTTACGCTTACATACATGCTAGTGACATGAAAAATTGTTTCATCGATGGATCATCCAGGCTCTGAGTTGACACTCAGCTCTGGAGTATTTAGATACTCTGATTTAAGATGTCACCACTGGCAGCTGTCACCCACCTCTAAACTTAGCAGCAGCAGGAATAATCTTGTGCCAGACCTTCAGCCGCTACAATTCACAGCCTGACATATTTTCTAAACCACCTTAATTGCTTAGTCAATGCATCTGTGTCCCAGACTTACCCACCTGCCTGTGAATTGCGGCAGCTGAAGATCTGGAGTCCATTTATTCTTGCTGCTTGTGCAAAGGGGGCAGTAGCCTTTGGTTCAGGAGTGAACAGACAACTTCTGGTGACAGCATCCCAATGTATCAGCTCTAGGACTACCACTGAGTGCATTAGGAAGAGCATTGCCAGAAGGTTGAAGGACATGATCCTGCTCCCTATCCTCAGCCTTGGTGAGGCACATCTGGATGCTGCATCCAGTTCTGGGCTCCTCAGCCCAAGAGAGACATGGAACTCCTGAAGCAGGTCCAACAGAGGGCTGTGAGGATGACTAGGGGACTGGAGCACATCACTTATGGGGATAGTCTGAGGGGCCTTGGCCACTTCAGCCTAGAGAAGAAACAACTGAGAGGGAACTAAATCAACATCTATCACTATCTGAAGGAGGGTATCAAGAGCATGGAGCCAGGCTATGCTTGGTGGTGTTCAGCAATACAATGAGAGGCAGTGGGCAGAAACTGATGTACAGGAAATTCTACCTGAACATAAGGAAGAATTTCCTTACCGTGCTGCTATAGCACGGGAATGGACTGCCCAGGGGAATTGTAGAGTGTCCTTCACGGGAGGTATGTTCAAGAACTGTCTGGAAAAATGCTGTGTCCTGCTTGAGCAGGGAGGTTGCACCAGACAATGCGCTGTGGCCCCTTTCAACCTGAGCAATTCTGTGATGTTGGAGCTACACCATCACAGTGCTCTTAGGGTGCAGTCAGCATACACTCAGGTGTGCTCCAGCCGCTCAGTTTGATAGCGCCCCAGGAGCAGCTCCCTCCATGGTGCTAGCGTGACTAACAGATTCTCTTTTGGGATAGAACATATTGCAAACACTATTCCAAACCGTGAGCTCTCTCTAATTGGTCCCTTTCAGTAGATCTCAACAGTCTCATGCAATGCTTAAAACTTTAGATCTAAATAAAATAATTTACCATGGAGCAGCAGTTGATCTATAAAATAACTGGGAAAGCTGAGATTGACTATAAAATATTTGCTCTGACAGCTCTGACAGCAATAATTGTTTCTGATAGGACACATGCAGGCACACAGAGTAAAAAATAATCTTTCATATCCCAAAAAAATTAAACCAAGTAAGCATGTTGTGTTCCTTCTTCCATCTGCAAATAATTCTTCATCCTTCACTCCTGTTCTCTGTTCTTTCTTTTCCAGCTTTTCTTCTTTGAAATTAAAAGAGCAGAAAAGAAAACACTAGAAAAGCAGTTAAGCTCTATTAGCTCTGAATTGCTTAGCTAGAACTGGTTTGAGATGGTAAAAAAAAAGAAAAGAAAATTACATTGGGAAGTTCTTGGACTACAACTCATTTGAAGTCCAAATGTACTTCCAGATAAGCTGGGTTGGAGGTATGTTAATATAGAAATACATTCAAATTCTCATACAGGAAGAGTAAATGCTTTCACAAAAAATTTTGGAAATAAAATTGTTCCAATTCAGAATGTTTCACTACTTCCCCATGCTTCTGCAGGTTGTGCCATGATGAGGCACAGTCATATGCAATGAAAAGAAGAGGTGTCACCACTGCAGGACACAGCCTACTAGTTCAGCCACAGACTCTGCCAAAGATGATCACAGACTCTGTCTTCTCAGATGTGCATTTCAAAGAGGAAAAAAGCCACAGCAACAATACTACACAGAAAGAATTATTTTCTTTTGTTTAGAGATCACAGAATATGATATGGATACTGAGAAGATGTTGCCCGAACAACAACTTAGGGATGTTATTGTCTTTAAAAATATTTAAATGACTTATTAAATAACATTCTTGCCTGGTCTCCTCATCCATCTCTATATAGACTGTGAAATTTCAGCAAACCCAAAAACTGAAAAAAAAAGAGCTGTATTCACCAAGCAAACATTGGACCCAAATTAAAATATATGCTTTCCTTCACTGCTTTTAGGAGGATAGAACCTCAACTTATTGCTGTTGTTGGCCTCAATACTTACTGACAGCAGCTACAGGAGGAAGGTGAAGCATACCTTGATAAATTCCTAGATTAGCCCAACAGACAGCACTTCAACCAGAAAGCAAATGTCGAATGCCTTGCTTTTTATTTCCTACAATGCATTGCAACTCAGTTTCTGCCCTGTGGCTGCCTATCTTCACAGTGCCTTAACAGAAACCATTTTAAACCCAAGCGAACAGCTCTCTGCCAGATAGTCAACCAGCTGAAGATGAGCTAGGAGTTGCTCTGGTTTTGGTTACCTGCACAGCTCTGACATAGCTGGTTTCATCCCCCAGAGAAGAGAGCACTATGGCATGACAACAAACACCATCCCAGAACTCTCCTCTCCTAATCATGACCTCAAGCTTGTTTCCACACCACCCCTTCCTGGATGCTGCCACCTCTCACTGTGAAGACTCTGGTTTCCCATCAGGTCTAGTTAAGTGGAGAGTTTCCCAGAAAGAAGGCACAAAACCAATAAAGCAATTAGTGACCAATTAAGTTCATTAACACTGCTTACCTACAGGAGAAAGGCAAGCCTTAACTAATTAGCAGTAAGTTTATTTTTAAGAGTAAAAAAAAGCCTTTTGAAAACGCCTTCTGAGTGACAATGTTTGTTTATAGACAGCCATCAAGGTATTACATTTTTCCACCCTCCCCTAACTTATTTCAGATGTTAGGAGAGCAACTGGTCATTCAAAACATAGTATGCTTGATTCAAGGGAGCCATCTTTTGCAGTAGCAATGGTTTAGGGCTGTGAGTTTTAACACTGATCATGAGCTGATTTTAGGTAATGATTACAACTGCAACCCTGCTGAGAGTTATGAATTATCAGCACCTCAGCAACAGAGACTATTAAGCTTCTGTTCAGGTCCCCAAGTAGAACACGAGGAAAAATAAAAAATATTTTAAAAGCATCTCGTCAGTGTACTAAAAGTTTGTATACATTTTGTTATATCATTCTGCTAACTTGGCTTTACTGAGGAAAAATTCCTCTTCACAGAACAGAATTCAGAGATGAATATAAAACTGCAAATATAAAACTATCTTGTGTGTAGCTGTATATTGCCATGCACATATTTTTATCCTTTGCCCTTAGGGCAGAAAAGGACAGGAGAGGACAGGAGAACAAATCAGGTCTCATTAAGACATTTCTGTCTCAGCTTTGCACATAAAAAACATGCAGAGAAGTGTGGGCCTCTTGCAGTGGGGAAAATGTATGGATTTTTGCTGTACTCACATGAAAGAGATAAGCACCATGAACATGGATAGGACTAAAATCATTAACCCAAAGAATACTGAATAGAATCTCATTAATTAGAAAATATGTTAATATTTACATGCTTCAAGAATTTCCTTTTGTCTCTACATCAAATTTGAAATGTAGGATCTAATCTTTATGCTTCTGTTACCAACCTTTCTTTTCTTTCCTAGTTTATTGAATGTTATCTTCTAGAAGCTCTTCTCTCTGTGTCCGCTGCCCTTCAAACAATTCCCTTAAAGCATGACCAAAGGACGCCCAGACTTGAAAACCCGTGCAGATATTTCTTTCAAAATGTGACCAGCAAATGCTCTCATATAACAAAAACTGACTATACACAGATCATTTTGCTCTATAGTCAGAAAATTATAGAGTAAGTAGGATAAATCTGATCTCTGCCTCACATCAGTCCAACAGCATATCTATATACATATAGTGCTCATGACTTTGAAGAAGTGTAATGTGGAAATTTGATTTCGTGTTCATGTATCTTCATACATAGATAATTTGCCAACAGTTGATATGGGATACCAGAATTACAGACTCAGTTTCTTTTCAGTACCTTGCTTGGCCTGCAGTTTGTTTAAATTATTTATAAAAATCAGATAATAGTGTAAAATGTTTTTCATAACTGCTGACCTGATTTACTTTTTAAGTGCATAGGATCTCTAAGATGCCCATGTTAAGGGGGATAAAAACAGACACTTCAGTTTCAGAGATGAAGCATAAGAAGCAGTTCTTCCAACAGTAAGAAAACTAACATACCAATCTCTCAGCCCAAGAATGAAGACCACATTTCTATTACGCTTTTAGGGGAAGCGAATCACATAAATAATTATCCTACCTCTAATAAAAGTGTTTCGACTAATTTTGA
Source organism: Vireo altiloquus (assembly GCA_013396875.1). NCBI lineage: Eukaryota > Metazoa > Chordata > Aves > Passeriformes > Vireonidae > Vireo > Vireo altiloquus. Next base: position 539,005 of record VZRF01004121.1, on the reverse strand, counting down.
TGAGAGAGTACCTTTTTTCTCTCTTGAGTTTTCAAAGTGGAAGATATTTTTCTATATTTATTTTTGCTTTTAAATACATTCTTAATTATCATTTTACTGATGGAAGAAATTATTAGACATTTTCATAAGGTTTTTAAATAGCTGAATATTTTATCTTACAACTTTGAAATGATAAATTAAGCCTTTTGCAAAGAAGCATTCATATTGATTCTTATCATCCCTGGAAATTTAAGGATATTAAATTAGATAAAAGATGTTTTCCTAATTTACTTCAACAATATATAGATAAGAGAGAAAACTTTTTAAAAATATCAAATATCTGGGACTTTCTAGAAAAAAATACCGTGTTTGACCTATTTTTGGATATGTCTTCCTAGAATATCCACATGCTAAAAGAACATACAAAAATTCCTGGAAAATTCGACTGTTAAATATTTTGAATTAAGAAGAATTTTATACAGTAAGGATAAAAAGGTAGTACTTATTGTTCTTGGTATATTAATTTCTGTAAAATGAAGAATGGCTTGAAAATTACTCGGTTTTCCCTGTTTAGATCAAAATAAACTATAGACTGAAGTTTTGTCTTAAAATGTTGTGAATTCACACAGAAAAGTTGCTACTGTTGTTTTTTTAACCAGAAATGTAAAAACTAGTATAAGAGGACCTAAACTGTGACAATATGTACAGGCAGTGCCAGGCCTCCACCCAAACCCTTCCCACCTGAAAACGCTAGCTGGAGTAAAGTTCTGAACGCCGCTTCAGACACATCAGATTAATTTCATAGGAGCAATACAGCATTGTCATCGTCCACCTCAACTGATCTCAGCTACCTGGTAGCACAGAAATGAGCACCGGTGTGAGATGCATTTCATACGGGTCCTGAGAGTTGAGAGCCGAGCTCAATTCATTGTTTTATCCCAGGCCCCACCGATCACCTTTCAAGCAGTACTTCCTCAGTCCCTTCAGCTACCCCAAAGGAGAAATACACTTCCCTTTAGTGATGGGTGCTGTGGCGATGAATGCGTTGCAGGTGCTCACCTACAACAGAAATGGCAGCACAGTGACAGATAGTTTTGTCATGTAGCAAGCTGCCTCTGCAGCTGACAGAACAGACCATTACACTTTGAGGACAGAACATCAAACGCTGTGGGGTCAAGTTCTGCTAATGCCAAAGCCGGCCCTGTTATACTAAGCCAGACAGGGATCTTTGGGACATCAGCTTTCTTTCTATAACATGAGTTTCACCAAAAGCAAGCCAGGGTCAGGGGTAGAATAGTAATAAAAAAAGTTTTTGTCTTGTTCTTTTCTCTCAATTGTTTGATTTGTCATTCACTGGTAGGGTTACAAAATTTTTCTGCATGGTCAGCTTGACGAAGAAGGCCCAAAATTCTGAGGTTTTATACCCACTGCCTTCATTCATTGGCTGTTTGCACTAAAATTATTTTTGAGCCAACAGCTTGATTGTTCTCATCTATTATTCAGTATTTCATTGAGCTCAGTGTGTCAGAGATCATCAGTGTTTCCCACAGATTTTTATCGCCATCATTTATTTTGATAATACTTTTGGTCTTATATTGTGGCCCTATTGTAATAGGGAAAAAGAGACATCAAGCTCTTAGAAGGCAGCTATGTGTATCCTAGGATTATAATTACTCAATTTGTGATATTAGAGAGATTCCAGTCCCTGAAGATCGTGGATATCTGCCACATCTGTGTGGGCACATCAGAACTAGCTTTACACCAATCCTGGTAAATAGCTGTGCAAAACCAGAGCCAAGCATGAGTTAGCCGCTTGGCTACTTAAGCAGTTTTGTGGATACACTAGAAAATTTACCTTTTGTATACAAAGTAATCAAGTATCATCACCTTGCAAAATACAAAATGTAGAAATACAAGAACAAGAGTAGTGTTCTTACCTGTAACATTTAAAACCATTTTGAGGGATCATCACCACCCCCCACAAATAGTAAGTTATGCTTTGAAATCTAAGGGACGTTATGGATGGATATTCTTGTTGAGTTGCTTCATTTCATCTGTGTGGAGCTGGCCACAGTCAAATTGGTAGGAAAAACAGTTTCTAAAGAAATAGATATAAAATAGAGAGAAAACCATAGTATAAGAAAAGATAGGACTTGACCTGATGCTCTAAAATCCAGTGAGTTTCACTGCAAAGATCAGTGACAATAACATGAGACAAGGGTCTCGTGGCAAAACCCACCTGCAAAGGAGAAATTCAGTACCTTGTTCACATAAGTTTGTGAGTGCAAATTCCAATAAATAGTAGTGTTATTTTTCTTCATTGTTTTTTCCTGCATCGTAAGTACATCTCTACAAATAGTTTACCAGAGAATATGGGACCTACTAACTTTTTTTTCACTAGTGTAGCATTTCTGTAAACTTTAGAAATTGCATAACTCCAACACTTAATATTGTGAGAGTGATGCAGTAGAAATCTTAATCAGGGCTCTTACTCACATTGAAATGCATCTCGATTTTGTGACCATCCCATTTAAGGAAAGTTTTCCTGAACCGTCACTTAATGTAAACCAAATGTCCTCTGCAACTCCTTCCTCCTACTGAAGCATTTTGACCCTTAGCCACCATATTAACACCTCTAATTGTAACTGACAGGGCAATTTCCTGGTTGCCATTGTGTGAGACAAGCAGAGAACACTAGCCACAAGCAATTTATGACCTTTGACTGTCATATTAACTCTTTTAATTGTAACTGACAGGGCAGTTAGGCCAAAAAGTGTCCCGCCAAAGCAGTCCAGGCAGTTGTGAATGTCCCATTAAAGCCAAGGAAGGAGTATCCAGTCATTAATGTGGAGGGATTGATATGGAGAAAAAGGGGTGATACGTGAGGCGGGACGATCCTCAAACTGCCTGTAGTCATCACTGATTATTTCTTGCTTCAATTTGCCCTAACATTCTCTGCTAAAAGCCAGACCTAGTTTTAGTGAATTGGAATTTAGTTTTAACTTTTGAAGAAAATTTCCCAAAATGCTTGAATGAAAAATGTTCTCAGTGTTCCTGCTCCCAATGACATGATTTTTAATGTCAACAAATTTCAAGTTCTTTGCCGAAAAAGACAGTTCTTCAGTATTTTATGTTTGAAAATGTAAATGTTCATTTATTGTTTAAATAAAAACAATTATGTAGAGTCTTGGAAAACATGCAAAATCAATGCACCTCTGGACAAGAGCCATTGAAGCATGCTCTAACATGAGATGGAAGAAGTGAGAGGTTATCTCAAGTAGAAGAGAGGGGAGTGCCACAGATGACTCATATCCACTTTTGGTAAACTGGCCTCTAGAGGGTGAAATATCGTACTCACACTTTAGCCTGATGTCATCCAGCAGCAGGTGAGGGCACTAACCAGATGCTAAAAAAGATTCTGTCTTACTTATTATTTATGTGTTAGTCCTACATGCGTAAACACTGATCATTAAATTTGAGTATTTTGTTATATTTTTGATCTGCCCTATGGATGGGTTATATTCAGATAAGGTAAAGATACTGGATACTTTCTTATTGCAATCTATCAATCGTTTTTCCTTCAGGGAAAGAAATAAAGCAGTGTTAGCTTGAAATTTAAATAAAACATAGCAGAAAATTTTATATATCATGTCAAACAATTTTGTTGAATTTCAAATACTTTTTAACTGTCCAAGATTTCCCTTCCAAAGGTGTTCCTCAAGAGAAAAGGGAGAAATCCACATAAAATCTAGAAAAACTGAATAGCCAGTGTTACCAAACACAAAAAGTTGGAACACAGAGGAGCTGAGAGATCCTAGTCCAAGAGTGCATTTTCACAAATGCCTCTTTTGACAGCAAACCCAGCTTGCCCCCTACATTCATCATCTTGTTCACAGAGCAGCCCTACAAACAACATGTCAGCTTAACTGAGGACAAAATTACACATTATAGACAACATAATACCTTGTAGACACCAGAGCAGGAAGATCTTCCTTCCCTTCTTACTTTCAACTACCGTTCCTCCTCTAGGCTTGACCTGACCCTTTCCATGTGCCAGCAGGAGCATGTCTCTGCTGAGCCAATTCAGCTCACTTTCCCCTGGAAAAGCACACAGACACTTTTTGGTGGGATTACTGTTCTGCCAGTTTAGTGAGTGCAACCAGCTCAAATTTCTCTGAGAGAGGGAGGGCTGCATGGCCATCAGGAGACTAGGAAAGAAGGGATACAAGCTCCCCTTTTTGGAGACACTGCAACAGATTTAGGGCTAGCCAAGCTCAAAGAATAACATGCAACATCATTCTGAAAAGCATTTACAGAGAGAGCAATGCCAAGAAAAGACATATATAGCACTGCATCCTCAGTTAGGGCATGCTCCATTGTTATTGCTAATAGGTTTTATATGTTACATTAACATAAATGTCACTAAGTAATTTTTAAATTATTTTTAAGGTATCCAGGTAACAAAGGAGTCTGTCTTAATTTTAGAAAGTGACTTATAATGATCTCCACAGCAGCATACAAACCTTCTGTGGCTCCTTCTAATGGGTCTTCAGTGTCCTTGAACATGTTTACCCTCTCAGAAGTGATAGTAAATTAGTAGGTTTGTGCTCTTTCAAATCTCTTAACAGAGAGATTTTTCTGTTTCCTGCAAACCCTCAGCCTAATGTTGGTTCCTAGATATCTGTTAAATGTTTAAGATATGCTGTTTTAGTTTAAAAACCATTTAGTCTACATAACTTTACTAAATGAGACAGAAAATAGTATAAACATCACAAAAGAGAAAAGAAGTTTATTGGGGCTGTTTCTTGACATCACCAGTTACATTAAATTCTGACTGTTGACATTAAGGTGCTTCTACTTTGCAATGTATTCTCACATGTAAGTATAAATGGGATGTTGGCATATGAGCTTTGAGCTCAGGTGAGCTTTAAGCAGCAAATTTTTGCACTGTTGCAGCATCTCAACAGTGCTAAATGTCATGGAAAAGGAAAAATTTCACATCTCCTAGTTATACACTGATAAGACCAGAGTTCTCATCCACGCAGCATGAAAATTAGCAATAAATGTAGAGAAGACCAAAAGGGTGTGTGTGTATATATATATATAAAACCCCCATAAATTACAAGCATCAAAGAATTTGAGGGGAGGATGACCCCATATATTCACCTGCTACTGAAAGCTTTTCTATGATGGGAGAAAACAAATAACAAAGAAGCTGCCACCATTAAAAACATTTTCTAAAACATTCTTATCAGTAAAACTAATACGCCCCTACCCACCTTGCTTTGAATGGTTTCAATGAGTTCTCTCTTAGCACAGATACTGCTTTCTAAAAAAGCAGTATTCTAAAAAATACCCCAATATGTCTTTCTGTCAGTAGCACAACAGACTAGCAAATTAGAAAAAATGAAAGTGAGAAAGAATTATAAAGCAAATTGGGATGAAAATGACTGTTTCTCACCTTTCTCTGTCTTAATAGCCAAAATCATCTCCTTTGCTTCTTGTATTTAGACATGCAAGTCTGTAAATAGGCTCCTAATTTTCTGATTGCTATACATGTGTAATAACAATTTAATTAAGAATTTAATAGCACCTTTAAAAAAAAAAGTGTTCTTAGGAACCTAAACCTGATTGAAGCCCCTAATGTCAGGCAAATCTTCTTTCTGTCTTTGCATTATTGCGTGAGAGAATATAAACAAACTAGTACACACAGCTCTTTGACAGGGACATACTCTAAATTGCTACCTGCTTAATAAGCCTCTATGGAGGTCCTAAGCTGTTTCAGATGAGAGTTTGATGTTTGATCAGATGCAGGAAGGTTATTTTAAGTAAGCGTGCAACTATCTTGTCTGGTCTTTCAACAGCTAGATACTTCTACAAAGATCCATGGGAATAGGGGGAATTCTACTTTAGTAGATTTTGCAAGGGTCCTGGAGGACTTGCTAAGAATGCTAAATAAACAAGGTCTCCCATTCCACCCAGCCACAAAGAGCTAACAAGCCCCCGCGCCCCCTCCCTGTCCTCCAGCGGGCTGTACCTCCCACCGGCAGCCCACACTCATCAATACACAGGAGCACCAGATATCACACACCAGATCCTGCTGTGATGAGCAAACAGCAATCAACAGCCCCATTAGCCTCCAGAGGACAGTATAGTTTGTTTACAGTAAATACTAGAGCACTGCCAGTGGAGGGATGAACAGGAAATGCTGAGGAGGCTTTTCCCCCTTCTGTTTCAGGAACATTTGGAAGTTTGGGGTTTGTGTGAAGGGGAGCCTTGGGTACTGCTTTCTTCTTTTTTAATAAAACCCACAACACTGATGGAAATGCAGTCATTTAAAATGCAGTCACTAAAACTCCAACCATGCAATTTGCTCAGAGTTTTTTTGCTAAAGAGCCTTCAATCAAAATGACTACATTTTCAAAAGCAAGTAACTGTTGACAAACAATATATATAGCCTTTTTCATGGGATTATCAAGAGAGAGAGCTAACCTTCATTAACAAAGCATTAACCATCTTTATGCAGATGTTTTTTATTGTTCTCCAGCCCTTCAACACTTTGCTCTAACATGTACTAAGTGAACTGGAATCACCAAGTTTTGCATCCAGGACTGGCAGACTGTGGAAGGGATTTGGGCGAATTCTACAGTTTATAGAAAAGAATGAGATGTTGGGAGAGGTTTAGGGAGAAGATCCAAGAAAGTCTGAAATCCACCCTGTATGTTGTTACTGCCTTAGTGGCACACAAGAGTGAGTGCCCCTCCCGTAGACAGGGGGAAAGATTGCTTCCTCCTCTACATACCCTTTGCATACTGCCGAGTGACTGCTCTGTTTGGAGACTGGATTCGCCTCTGACCCTTTGTTAACAAAGACAATATAATTTATTATTCATACATATCTGCAGTCGGAAGACGTACACTGCTAGTAGCTGATCTCATTCTTTGCTCAAGTAACACGTGACTTGGGACACTAGTCCAAATGTTGCTCTTTTTCTTGGAACCAGGGAATGAATGGAAAGTCTTAGTAGCCTGGCAGAAATTAACTTGGGTTTGAGCTTAGGGGGTGAATTGAGTTCCTTATCTTGTGGGTCTGAGGTGAGCTGTAAAACAGTAGTTGAAGCATGAGTACTTAACCAATCTCTAGGGTGGCTAAGTATATGGCAAAAGGGAAGGGGAAGCAGTTAGATAGGGCAATGGAAATGAATCTGTACATTTTATTAGTCATTTTTCAAAATCAAGAACCAGGAAATAATTCATGCAAGATGCCCATAACATGTTGTGGCATGTTATCTTATTAATATATCTTGTTAATATATCTTACTAATATATTAACAAAATTCTTCCTACATGAATCAATGAAGTTTCTATACAGGACATATATCAATTTCTTCTAAAATCCCTTAAAGTTTTGAATCCACTGCCAGGCATGTTTGTAACACTTTAGATGTTACACCACTCATCACCTCAAAAACGAGGGGAGGGCACAAGGGGAAGTCTGTTATGAGAGTTAACCAAACAACAAACTACGTGTCAGCAGCTACATGACCGCAGCATTCGGATGTTGAATATAACTGAGCATAAGCATTCAAATTTCTGAACTAATTTTCAAAATGTTTCAGCATTGTGGTATATATTTCTCTCTATAACCCCTGGCTCCTGGACACTTTTCCAAGTAACGTTTATAATGCATTCAAACTCCTGTATGTTTGAGTACACCAGCAGAAGTATTTGTAAGACACAATGTACAATGATATGTGGACAAATGTTACATGGTAAAATGTTTATAGAAACTAGGTTGAAAGAGCTTCCCAGTGGTTACACCTCTTCATCCACCCTTCCATTAACTTAATTAAGCTAACCCATACGTTTACAAGCCTGGGGGACCTAGAGAACTTGATCTGAGAAGAAAAATAAAGGGTTTAATCACCAGGACAGGTTTTCCAAGTTGTCATGGCTCTAGTGTTTATAACCTGCACACTTACATAAACCCAAACTTCCATTACTTGCTGGAGAGTCTCAGATCAATATTATAGATAAAGGTAAAGCTTAAGGTAAACGATTACCCTATAAGATGATGGGAATAGTAATTTTAGTGAACATCAAACACATTAGGATACAGTAAACTTGCACAGACATAATAAATTCATCAGCTATTTCTGCTGATTGATCTGTATTCCAGTTTAATTAGCCATGAAAGAGTCAATTTTTTTTCTGAAGCCTTTCCTCCCCCCCTTTTTTGTTACAGATCACTGCCACAAAGGATAATCCCCAGCTGTCAAGTTAAGGAAATTTAAAAGGTAGGTTCTAAAAAAAATCGTTACCAGTCATGAATTCATTTTCATATATACCAGTTATACTTATTTCCCAATGACTTTAGTTGGAAAATCACATCTGAAAATAAAGTGATGCCCTTAAACTGTTGTGTTAAAATGGGTTTAAAATACTTTGAAAGCAGAGTAGCTTGGTACAGCAAAAATAACAATGTAGGAAGGCAGTTCTGTGGAGTGGCACAAAAACTAGAATCTTGCTGTTGCTTAACTTTCAGCAAACATCTTTAAATGATACCAAATGAACGCTCCAGATCTGTCTGGCATAAAAAAGGACAAGTGTATTTCATAGAGAGAATATTTTGTTCCTGAAAAATAAATAAATAAACAAACCAGTGCCGCAAATACAATCAGAAAATTCACAAAGAGTAGCTGTGTGTGTTTTAACTTGACACTACAGAAGAAGAGGCAAGGAACAATAGTGAGGTCCAGCTGTTGTTTTTCTTGAAGAAGTCTCAGCTCCTCGTGCAGAGAAACTACACTTGAGATGAGCTGGCTGAGACAAATGTTCTGTCTACACTTTAAATGGCAGCTGGTTATTAAATGACTCCCAATAGGATGAACACTTGCTATTGACAATAAGGTAATATAAGGACCATGCAGTGCAATCAGGATGGGAATGTGAATGAAAAATCTTTAATCTGAAATTACAGCTGTCAGGGCTATATTATAAAACATGAAAGTTGCATCTGCACTTAGAATTAATGTGTCCCAAAAGCCAAGTTTCTCATAAAGGGCATCTTGCAGATACATCTTTTATAAATAGACTACTGGTCTTCCGTAAATCAAACCGAACCTTAGCCTATACTAAGGAATTAAAAGGGTCACCTCTTCTGGGGTTGGTATTTGTTGAATAGTATTTGGTAAAAATGAACATTGATTTACAAAGTCCAACAGATACTGGTAGTAGTATTACTTTATAATGATATTCGCTGACTCCAATGTGTCAAACAAATTACTTCAGTTCTTTTACCATCAGCCTCCACGTGTAAAAGCATCTTTTTCAAAATAAGGAAGCATTTTCAAAGGAACCACTGTTTAACAATCTGAGTTAACAGAGCGTTGAACAAACAACTATAGTACTTTTTATTTCAGGTAGTTCAGATAAATGCGCTAAGCTCCTTGTGCAGGCATGCTAAGCCTAGTTTGATGGAGCCAGTTTAAGATCAGACATATGGCAAAATTAGTTACCTACTCCATTCCATGGCCCCATAGCTCACAAGGATCACTCCAGTTCATTTCCCATGAAAAGGCTGAGCTGTCTCCACAGGCTCAATCTTTGCATACATTTTGTGACAGCTCATCTTTGTGATCAAGAATGAGCCATATTTCTGCATTTGGTGATAATGTGTTTTAAACATTTCAGGAAGCCACTAAGAAAAGATTCCCAAAAAGTAAAATTGTCACTCAGAAATTCTTTAATAATTCATGAGGAAAAAACCCACCTTTGATACTAGTCTAGTGTACGCAGTAACAGGTGACAGGATTTAGCTAAGATGAATGGCTCCAGCTAACAAAAACAAAGCGAAAATTTAAAACCAATAACCTTAGTGATGCCGGTTATGAAAAAGTTGCATACTCCTACAGTCTTCATAAGGGTGAATTTTCAAATGAAACCCAGTAACAAACATGGGCCTAAGTGCAGGACTCCAGTGTAATTTTATTCTCTCCTTCTTAATTGGTGTTTGGGCAATGGTTTGGTGTAAAATGAGAGGTCACAAGTTTTCTGGTCCCTCTGTTCTCATTAACCAAGTCTTCCACACTCAAGTCCAAACATTTGACTCAACTTCCACCTAAGAGCCAATTCATTACCATTTAAGTTCTTCTTTCTTATGCCCCACCAAAAGTGCTGCCAAGATGCAAGAGCTGAATCCCCTCAACTGAATCTGCTTCTTCCCCTGAAAGGAGCCAGAGTGCTGCATGACAGTGTTAACAGACCATTGGGTAATTGACATTAAACAAAACAAAAGAGCATTTCCTTGATGATTAAATTACAAATCACTAATAAAAATTAAAATCAGCAGTACATGCTATGAAAAGCATTTACCAAAGAAATGAATTAACCTTACATAAACATTTCTTTGTACTCAGATACAAAGTAATCCTATCTTTCCTCAATAGGAATACAGTGGATGCTTCAAGACCAAATGATGAACTTTTAGAATGCAGTTGTAAAAATCAGTTGCCTGATTGCAAACCGAGAGGTCTGCCATTTCTGTTACATAAAAGTCAGGTGCTGTAAGCCCAAAGATGATGATTAACAGAAAGAAATAATTAAAACATTTTTAGAATAGCAAATTGAAATGGTCTTCTCTGCAGCCTGATGAATAAGTGTAGGCATACCATTCTGAAATTAACTCAAAATTCAATTAAGAGCTTTTTTCCCCTTCAGCTCACTGCATTCAGAAGGTTACTTATATGTTTTCTGCCTTCATACAGCAATCCCTAGCATTTAGAATGTGGTAAACAAATTTATGGAAAAGGGCCCTGAAAAAATAGGCCCTTTTCTCTGAAAAGGAAAACTGAAAGCTCAAAAGTTACATTTCTCAGAAGTTAAGTTTCTTGTACTTTTTTACAGCTATGGCATTTTTCTCTTCACATTACAAATTATTTTATAGTGCCTCTCAACTTTGTTAAATTTATCACATTTCACCCTTGAAGTATCTCAGACCAGGCTGTTGAGTTCCCCTTAGGTATCAGCTGAAAAGGGCATTAGCATCTGTGCTGCAGGTGCATATAATCATTTTCATTTGTCTAACATTACTCTGATAACTCTCCCTGAGAGTTATGAAATACAAGAGTAACTCAGCCTAGAATAATATGAAACAACATCTGTTAATATAACTTTGAAGGAAAAAATCATATTTGATAAAGAAATCAAATTGCCTTAAGGAAAAAAAATCAGGCTTATGATAGATTTTGAAAGAGATCAATGAAGAAGGAAAAGAATATTTTTAAGGATTCTAACAAAGCAAATGAAGATATTAAGCTCTCAAAGTCAGTAAATTAACACAATCCTCCTAAAAACAGGTACAAAAAAATTCAGTATAAATCCATTGTTCTATTCCCCATGAAAAGAGGTTGAGAAACTAACAAAGATATGAATTGATTATCAAATCTCTGGGTATGAATTTCTTCAAGGACAGGCAGCCCTGAACATCTCTCCTACTTACACTAAAAAAAAAGAAAATCCACAAAATTGAAGATGAAAAGCAGCGAAGGCACATGTGCATTTGGGTTTTGTTACCTGGCCCATTTATTTGTCTTATCTATCTGGGAGGTCTTGTCTTTTAAAGATTTTAAGCTCTTAAGAGTGGAGGCCATCATTAGCTTATATGTTTGCTTAGTGTCTAGCATAAGAGAGTAAGACTGGCTGACAGCTCTAGGCCACAAATACAATTAGGATTTAAATAAAGAGTCAATTTGGGTTTGTAACGAGACTCATGTGAATGGGCTCTGCAGCAGTCATGCATCTGTAACAGACAGGGAAGCAAAGACAGAGTCTTTCATGCTTTTGGAATAGCTTAGAAATTATTTGCAATAGGAAAGAGAAAAAGATTACAACAGAAAAGGCCTTAGGACCGATGAAAGAAATAAATTAACAAAAAATTTTGCAGCTCTGTGTATGTATACAATTTTTTCACCTGACTCATTTCTTTGATTCCCAAGGACAGCAGTATTCAGCATGGTCAGAAATCCATGAACCAGTTAAATAAAAGAGGTTTTCTTGAGAGGAGCATCAGCTCTAACTGAAAATCAAAAATCTTATACATATGAAAAATCCCAACCCTGAACAACTAAAACCTACAGGCTGTAGCCTCATATATCTCCATTAAAGCAGAATTAATATATCAGATTACACAGTCCAGCGTTGCACCACATATGGCCTTTCTGAGGCACTCAGAGTGCTGCTTTAGGCCACTGGGTCGTGTTTTCAAGGCTTCATGCCATCGCTCCATTGGGATGATGATAAAGCTTTGTTCTACCAACATTTTAAGTGCTGTATTTATCTTCCGAGATCTTTGAAGCACAAAGAGAAAGGCATGTAACTAATTTGTAAATTTCTCCGCAGCATGATATGTATGAGAGCACTTCCAGCCAGGAGAAGAGGTTCCACACGCATTTAAGATGTCAGCTAAACTTTGCTAAGTACCCAGTCATACTTGAGTATTCTCTATTCCACTTTAAGAAAACTGCACACAATTTACTCGCTCTCTGTAACAAATGTTACCACAATTGAAATATCAAAGTGCTCTTTGTTTCTGAGACATAGCTTCTTTGGACACCATGTTTCCCACTGAAACAACTGGTCACATATTTTTCTTAACCATAAAACAAGCGTCTGAAGTCTCAGAGTGGGAAATGGGGCAGGCAAATGAATTACACAGCAAATGCAAACAAGTTCTTCCCTGTCTTCACCTAATGGCTGGCTGTTTCTATTAGTAGATGTTTCAGCCAATCTCTGACTTGAGGAAGAGAAAAGGAACAGAAGAGAGGCAGAAGAAAGGGCTGAATGTCCCAGGGATGAGCATGGCATTGTACCACTCATTGAATAAAAAATCCAGTTAATTTCTAAATGAATTAGTTTGGTAAAATGAAATTCCTTGTGAACCGAGAGTTGCATCATCAAAATGAGATCTGGCTCTGAAGTAAAGCATATGGATACAACAGAACTGATTTTGCCACGCTAAGTTTGGACTAAGAAGATGAACCTCCTGACAGAAAATACATTATTCCTTGCCTTTCTCACATTATCCTTTTTGTCCAGGAAAATAAGTCTGCATTTAAGTAATATTGCACAATTCTGGCAAGAAGTACTTTCTAAAAGAATAGATTTTCAGCTTTAAAGAGCTTCTATTATTCTTCAAGGTGAATATTTTTGAACCAATGTTTCCAACCTTTCCTTAGTCTAAATAAGTCAAAAGCTAGAACTTTTAACACACCTGGAACACCTGCAGCTCCTAAGTCTGATGCTGTCCCTGGCATCTTCTTTTTCTCTCTTGACCACAAGGCAACCAGAAACAGAGGCTGCAGCTGGCTTCAGTGCAAAGGCACTGGCCATAACCTGCCAACTCTGGGGCTGTTCAGCACCTTCAGAGAACCCCAGCTATGCAATATTTTTCCTGTAAAATCATATTTCCAGAGTGTTCAGTGTGGGATTCCCTGGTTCCAGACATTGTCAAGGGAAAAGAAGGAGGCAGTTGTTGCACAGGTGTCCAGAAGGGCTGTGCAGTGGCACCTCAGTAGACACACTTTAGAAAGGGAAGCAGGACTCCATTTTTCCCCCTCTCACCTCCTCTGCTGTTCAAGAGACTCACATGGAAGTACAGGAAGAAGAGTTGCCAGGGCAGAGTAGGAGAGGGAAGATGTCACTGTGGTTTTGTTTCAAATATATCAAAAATCACCTTTCCAATTAAAAGGGTTCCTGCTTGGACTGATATTTATCAACAAAGTTGTGCAGCCCTGCCTTGTGCACTAACTTTATTTTCCACATGGCATATATTGCATTTACAAAGTAATTGTTCAGGATATCTTTTTTTCCAGGAAAAGTATGCCCAAAATCTTAAATACATTAAATGTCATCTTACTGTGAAGCAAGTTATCTTGTGAAGTTATTGTTATTGTTTCAATGATATGAAACTAACTACTGTAAGGAACTAAATTAGCAAGAAAATCAATTACAATCTAATCAATACAATCAAATTTGTATTACAATTCACACTTTAATCAAAAAATGTTCTCATCTGAGCTTCAGCTTATTTTTAAAAAGGGTGGATACGGCATTGTGTCTTGTATTTGAAAGCTATCTTTTCCTATTAATTTGCTTTGAACAAACAAGCAAAAAATGATGAAAATCAAAAGCAAGTTCTTGTTCATGCCTCTCCCACACATTTTCAGCTGTGTGTGCAAGCAGTTAAAACATGCAAATGCAGTTTGGAGGAAATTCGACATCTCTATTATAGATGAAAGGTAAACAAAAGCAGATGAAGGATTAGTGCAATTCCAAATTTAAGATATTGCTCTCAGTGACTTATAATAAAGTGGTGTTGCATACGGTGGCATGTTTTAGATGACATTTCAATTGTACAAGCAATTTGCATTCTATCTGACATTAAATAACGTTCTCATTATTATGAATTCTGGCAGCATCCCCGTCTCCATAGCATAAAGATATGAACTACGAGGCACATCTTAATGAAGGGAGTAAGTTTTCCTGTCAATCTGAAATGCAAGACAAGGCTGTACCTGGGCTAAACCTCCGGTAACATTATTGTGAGTTGCCCACTTCTGACATAGTACAAATCTTCAGCTAAAGCATTCTTCTTATTAAATAAAGATCTATAACTGAACACATGTATCTGTAATATCACTACAATCCAAAGAAAATTAAAAGACAGATTATGTCCAGGATATTACATGCACCACCACAGAGCACTGCGAGAATCTGGTATGATCCTGTTGCTAAGATACCTGGCTAATGCCACGGAAACAAGCCCTTCGTACTAATCTAGCACAATCCATGCATGCTTCCACATATTTTGGCAGGGGAAAGTAGGAGTCCACTGACAATGGCTTGGGATATTGCTAGCCAGTGCTCCTGAATTTATACATTTTTTATCTCTTGCTGGTAAGCTTCAGCAATCTGAGGGAAATAAGAAATGTAACACTCTGTTAATGGCATTTGGTTGCTTTATGCCATTTAAAACAAGTAAGATTACTTTTTATCCTCCTACATAGTCAATAAAAGTTGCTTAAAAAGGTAATTATTTAAGTGCTTTTGGTTGCAAAATTGCAGTGCTCCCAAAAATGACTGCTCTTAATCTTTGTGATTTATACTGTAATATGCACATAAATGACTATCTGCATTTGCTGTCTCCATTGCTGTCTTCAAGGAGACTCTAACAGTTTCCTCGGGTGCATACTGAATAAGCAATTGGACGAAGTGGAATTATTTTAACACAAATAACTCACAAGCCTGTACTATTTAAATCTGCTTTGAGACTCTTAGCCCACGAATAGCTCTTTGCCCAGCAGACTGAAAAAAGAGTGAGGAAAAAGGAAAGGGGGAAAATAACACCAAAAAACAAACCAACCTAGTAATTCCATAATGTGTGTAAAAATCTTACATGAAAAAAAACTGCTTCATCAAGCAGCCTGGCTAAACTGCAAACTTATGGTCAAGAAACATAAGTGTTAAACCTATTCTTTTTAAATATAAAAGAGACGTGTCTTCACGGGTGAAAAAGTGCCCTAATAAAATGTTCTTAATGCAAATTCAACAAGAACTTTAAAAAAGAATGTAAACACACTCCCCATCTTTTTTGCAATGTGATCTCCCCTAAGCATCAGTGACAGTAGCTCTGCTGAGCTCAAGTTATGATAACAATAACTTTTGCAGATGTTCATAGCTGTCAAGTATTATTCACTAAAATGTCAGAAGATGTGATACAAAGTAAAAACAGAAAAATTCCTCTGCAGTAATCAGTTGAAGTCAAGAAGGCAGAGGTCTCACATTAATCTCTAGTTATAAAATAGTACACTGTAGAGGAATAATGGAAATAATATATTAAAACAAGCACACAATTGTGTATGCCTACATGTATATTAATATGTGAAAGATTTTTTTCCCCCTACATTCACTTCCAATTCATTAACAGACCAAACATTTTTCTTCTGAAAGGAACACATGCACTTCAGATTACAGCACCCAGAAATTATGTTGTTTTTATTAAATCTAAAATTTCATTTCATTTTGTTTCACTTTCTCAATTTTATTTCATTCCACAGACTCACACGGTCTTTTTTTAAGCTGGAAAAGGACCTTGGAGATGCCCAGCATCATTTGCAGGGTTATGATGATTGCACGTCATGTCATACGCTTTACTACTACTGGAAACAAACACTAAATTTACTGAGACAGGCCATGTAAGATGCAAAAAACCCCAATGTATAGACAAACAGCCATTCCTTTATTCAGAATGCTTTTTTAATTTTTTGGAGTCTTTTGGGACTTTTTAAAACTATTTCTGAATAACTATCTTAGGGTAACATACAAGGGTAACCATATTATAAAACAGGAGCTTGTTCATGGCAAAGAAGAAATAAATCAATAACAGGTGCAAGTATCTCAGAAACTGTTACTTCAACATAAATTGTCCCTGTAAGAAGGACAGAAAAATGTTTTTACAAACCTTTTACTTTTTTCAATTCTCACTGGAATCCAAGTCAGAAGAGAAAATGGCTGTTTGCTTAGAATAAAGTGTCTGAGCTATCTATGTGAACCTGACTGTAATGGCAAAGGATGGTGCGGATCAATATCCATCTTCTTCATTCCTGAAGTAATAACTTTCAATAGGAAAATCTATTTACTTTTACTTACCTTTATTTTATTTCATTTTGCTTTAAAGAAGTCCATTCCAGAGGGAGGGTTTAGGTTGCAAACAGCAGTTAACAAACTGATGATTTAACTAAGGACTATAGGCCAGTAGGCATGTTATCATTCTCTGTAGCCATTGGTCAGGGTTAAGAAGAAACACATTTACTTGAAAAATTTATTTATTATATAAGCAATCAGTATTACAAGCCATTTAAGGCATACAACCTCCCTATGTATAGCACATATTGGAAAGGTCAGTCAGAACCAAAGGGTAATTTGTCTAATCCTTATTTACAACATGCCCAGAACTGGCCAGGCTTCTCTCGTGCAAAAGCAAATGCTCCCAAGAATTTCATGCCCCCAAACAGCTCCCTCTTAGCCCCACTCCTGTGACAGCCTATCTGACCTCGAGCACCCACACAGCCTTTTCCTAGGAGCTGCTGGCCACCAAAGCCAGCTCATGTCATCATTCAAGAAAAAGTCTGCTGTGTGCAACTTAGCAGTGGGAAATTACTTTTTCTCCATTAAAATGCAGGGATGAATCCTTCAGCTCTTCTGGACAAACTTCTCAGGTCCATATATTAAAAAAAAAAAACAAATGAAACAAGGATGAGAGGGAAAGAAAGACAAGGTAAACTTGTATATTTTCCAGTTAAATTAATTACCTTTCAACAAATTTCCATTCTCAAGGTAACTCATGTGGCTCATATGACTTTTAATGTTACATTGATTTCATCCATCTAAAGAGTATATTTATTTACTTTTTCAACTCATTGTCAGCAATAAACCAAAAGTTTATGGCATCGCTTTTGGTATCACCTGATATTTTCTATTATTAGGGGAGTTTATTTTAATTATGCTCTAAAATGCTGCATCAGGTAGCACGGCATATTTCTAGTAAACACTGTTTTCAAGCTTCATTATCTAGAGCACAGTGAAAGGCTTACTCATTTTAAATTCAGTTGAGAAGCTGAAGCTCATTAGAAATTTAAAATATTTAAAAGTACATTTGTGTTTTCTGCAGTCACTGATTTCCCTCTTTACTCCTAAAATCACCTAAACCAAAATTAAATCAAGACTGCAATCTGCCCCTTGCTTAATATTAAGCAACCATCTGTCTTTCCTTAATATAAATTTTTGTGACTGTGGTAGCAACAGCATCCTTCACTGTTCACAGCCATGTCAATATTGAAGTCCAAATAAAAGAGGCTGCAAGAGAGACTAGAAAGACAACACTTTATTCACACTGCGAATTTTATTAATAATAATTGCTAATTAATCTTAACTGAAGAAGCAGTGCAAAACCCCATGTCTGAATTCCAGGTTCTTACATAAATCTCAAAGCACTCAGAGTGTGTATTTGTAACTAAGAAAGAGATCACCAGCATTAAAACCCTGCTTATATCAACTGCAGGATGGGAAATAAATTACAGACTCTACTCTCTTTAGAATTTGAAGGGAAACATATACTAATATAGATGTAACCTGGTAAGACAATTAATTGCAAATTAATATTTGCAGAATACTAAGGATAAGCAAGATTTCATTGTCACTAATGTCTGCATATTTATTGGAAAGCAGATTGTGTGAGTGTGTGTGTGCAATGAATAAATGAACCCCAACTGTACAATTTTCCATGTAGGTTATACAAGTAGAGTCTTCATTTTTACATCTTTATTTTCACTTCTATCAGGATAATAGAAAAAAAATGCAATCACATACAGAAATATTAGTGCATATATCGCTTCAACACAGAAGTCAACTACTGAAGCTAAATAGAAGCCACAATAAATCTGAAGAAAAGCCATTGACAATTTTATAAAAAATAAAAAATTGTTTCAGTTGTTAAAAGGCACCCAGGGATTAGAAAAAATATTCAGGGTCTTAAAGGTTTTAGAAGGTTGGTGAGTTTGGGTCTTGAAGAC
Source organism: Vireo altiloquus (assembly GCA_013396875.1). Classification (NCBI taxonomy): domain Eukaryota; kingdom Metazoa; phylum Chordata; class Aves; order Passeriformes; family Vireonidae; genus Vireo; species Vireo altiloquus. The sequence goes on along the minus strand of VZRF01004121.1, from coordinate 520,398 downwards.
AGTAATTTTTATTCATTGGTTTTTACCTGCAACAAATTTTGTTATGAAATTTCATCCACCATTTTATTTCTTCTTCTATTGAGCTGAAACTCAGAATAATTGAAACAAGGTAGAGACATCAGGAATTAATTAAGGTTATTGCAGGAAAATCACAATATGTAATCAATGTTTCTGAGCTTAAGTAGTCCAGGTAAAGAATTAGTGCTGCTGTACAGAAGGAGCTGTGTTACAGTAAAACACAGATGAAATATCTACTAGGGTAAGCAGTGAGTTAGAGGCTTTAGACATAATTATGCTATATATAATTTAAAGCTCAACTTCAAAGCAAGTAAGTGCTATTAATTATCCTCTGCCCAACACAGCTCTTAAAATGTCAAATTAAAAAAGACTATTGGTAATTGTATAAGTTATGGCAAACTAGCTCCCTCCAGCAGTGACAGGAGACAGCAGGAAAAAGCAAGCAAGATATACCTTTCCTCTTTGATATTTACAGCTACTTGTTCTTCATGCAGATCAAGAAAGCAATAATGCTTGTACTGAATTTCCCCAGCCCTCTTTCAGGGACTGATCCTGCACATGATCCCTCCTGTGAATAACAGCTGCTAGATCAGGCTTTTTTTTTTAATTTTACTGAACACAACCAACCTGCCTTTTCTCTGCCACATCACATGTGGGACATTTGTACCTGTGTTCAGGGAAAGCAGAGCGGGCGCTGGCAGCATCTGCAGCAGGAGGGGGCAGGTGCAGGCAGGCAGCCTGGCCCCCTGCTCCCAAACATGTGGCTAAACTGTTTTCCCAGCTCAGCTCCAATGTCAAGGTAAGGGATTTGATTTGCTCCTGTGCCTCAGTTTCTTAACTCCCTGACTCAATTTCCCTTCTGCAGGTTGTCAGAGCAGGAGGCACAGCAGGAAGAGCACCCTAGGTTCACCACAGAGCTCCATTTCCTCACTGCTTTACTGAAGTCTCTGCATGGTGAGAGTTTGCCAGATCTCAGTGCCCTGGGTAAAGGGCTAAATATAATAGGCAAATATAAATACATGGTTTACTGTGCACAGGAAGATTTACTTCTATAAGCATTAGCCTAAAACGGAAATACTTGCACATAATTAAATTTCAAAGGAGAGGATAAGAAAAAAGAAATATTTAAATTGCATATTTAACCTGGGCATTTTTTTTCCTCTCTGAGGCCTGTGTTCAAAATTCAGGTTGCATGCAAACTGAAAAGGTCTAGAGGATCACTCAAGGCTTGACCATATACATACTTATAAAGCCAGCGTCAAATTTGTAACCTCAAATTGTGGAGAAAAAATTGTCATAAAAGAGGAAATAATGTGCTAAGCGGGAAGGCTGTGCAATACCTTCCTGAAATACACAATATTTTCATCCTGGCTCTTAGCCATTGCTCACTCATAACCTCTATAATTCACAAAAATTATATATTAAAAGCACGTAATGAATGTCGAGTTATTTTGAGTTGAGTTACAAACTTAATAGGTGGCTGTCATCATGCCAGATTGCTAAAGAGCTGGCAGATCTTTATCTGAGAATGAATCTTTTAAGACATGGTTTCTGAGTAAAGCTGACATGTACAGTAACTCGTGGATATCCTCCCAATTCAGATCAATTTGGTCTTTCATGCATTAATATTCTTCTTTAAGAATATTGTCCTGGGAAATAAGATCATTTGTTGTAACTTTTGTTTGATTTCAGGGGGAGCCCGCTACCTAAAGATCTTTAAGAATCTGGCCCTTAGGCACTTTTGAAATTGAGAATTAGACGTTCCAATGTTGGATTAATGCCTAAATACCTTTAAAAGTGTGAGCTTTGGAAAATCCCTTTGGGTGCCTATCAGCACCTGTAGGCATCTGGATACCTCTAAAAGTGGCCCCAAATGCCGCTTTAATAGCTCACATGCTGCAAGAGGGGCTGACACCCCTTTTCTTTCTTCCACATTCCCACAGGTGACTTCTTTCCACCTCAATGGCTGCTGCAGGTGTTGGACTGAGCACAGCACTAAACCCTCTCACACGCGCAGTCAGATGCGAAGCTGCCTCCAAGGCGTGAGGAAGGGGCAAAGCTGTGAATCTCAAATGTCACAGGCTGCACAGCTGAGTGGGCCCTGGCCTTTAATAATGGCAGGCGAGGGAGAGGGAGAGGAAGGAAATGCCTCTCGAACTCATAGCTCTTCCCCAGGCTTCATTTGCCATGGCACAGTTCCAGTACCTTACAACTAAATGCGCCTATAAGAGCATAGCTCCACCAAAACGCAGCTTTCGAGCATTTCCCACCCCACAGCCTGGCTGTCCTGCAGTCTTTGCTCAGAGGGAGCACTTTACCAAAGCAGTCATGAATCGTTGCTTGCAGTTATGAGCCTTTTTAAGGAAAAGCCAGGGATGCAGACAGTCCACAGTCAATGAAGTCAGAAGCAGTTAGGGAAAAACACATAAATAGCTTCTCAGCAACCTCATAATTCAGTCAATTGCTACTTGCAAGAGCTCCTGAAAACAAAATCCAAGCAGCAGCCTTGGGGAGTCAAGAGTAAAGATGTCCTAGAAAAGCAAAAAGCATGTGCATATGTATAAATAGTTGCAGGATCTGGCTCTGTAAACAGCACAGACCACCCCATTTCTTGTGTGATTGCCGTTTGTGCCAACTTCCTGCTTGTACAGTGTCAGGATTGTCACATGCCACTCAGCCCCTTTGACTGGAGCTTCATCTGTCCCTAAAAGCAAATATTCGTTATCAATTTCCACTGCCTTAACTTTGATGTTTCCAATGCAGATATTAAGAGCTAGCAAAAACCCCATATGTGAGGATTTTAACACCTGACAGGTCATAGAAGTTGCCAAGTGACCACATCTATCCCCTGATACCAAATGTGGCACTCCTTATCATACACAAAAGCAGAGGCTGGACATATGTGAGCATTACTTTGGTTTCGGTGTATTTTCAAAATCTCTACTTCGAATGCAAATCCCTTCCAATTCCTCATGCTGCTTTCTGCATTCATAACTCTTTGGCATTACAACTGATGAAAATTTTGGAACAATGAGTTGAGCGAGTGATGAAGAGAAAGTGAATGGCACAAGGGCTGTTACATTACCCTGTGCTTCTCACATAAAGGAGCTCTGAACATGTTGTCAGACACAGCACTTTTTTCGAGGCAGTTTCACACATGCATTTTTAATCAGGATTATATTTCACACACATCTATCATCACTTGCAAGTGCAGCTAGTCTTTCTTGAAAACATACCAGTTCTCTGTGTTTGCCATCAACTGCTTCTTTCTTTGTACAAGTCTACTGTTTGGTGACCCACTAAACTATATTTGATGTACCAGGAAAAAACCCAACTGCTTACGATCAACACTGAAAATGGCTGCACAAGTCCCTTAATACAACACATATTCTGGGATCATCTTTATTGCTGCACAAATAGTCTTAGTAACTTACTTTAAATTATTCACTAAAATAAAAATATGATGGATTATCCTACCTGCAATCACGGCAGAACTACTTTGAAAGCTATATATGGTTTTACTGAGCCTGTCAATTTTGTACTGTACTGCTTTTATTCACTCCCGTGACTATTCCCAACATAGAACAGACAAAATGCAAAAGGCTTTCTCTCTTGTACTAGGAGACACAGAAGGAATCCCCAGGTACCTGATGTCAGTGAACCAGAATTCAGTGGCGAGCAAATTTAGAAACACATGCAAAGGCTTAAACCCTTCCTCTTCTGATGGAGAGAATTTACCTGACAAGCAAAGATGCTTGTCGGTGACAGAAATCCTTACATTTCCAATAATGAACCAGGTCCTGAAGTTAGCAAATTTACAGTAATGTTTACATTTGGGATTTTCAGATATTTACTATATTTCCAATAATTTCCAATTATTTACAATAATTCTGTCATTTTTTGGAAATAACCCAAAAAAATAAACACTCACTACTCAGAAAGGCTGCATGCTCAAACTTCTCCAGACTAATGTATTTATTTCTATTTTAATGTACTCATGACTAATCCCTTTTATGAAACGTATAAAATTTGCAGATGGAGCTGACAATACAAAATTAAAAAAAACAACCCACAGTCATTCTCACTTATTGTCCACTCAGTGGGGGAAAAAGGTTAAAACAATAATCTCAAATTCCTCATGAAAAAGGAATTGGGAAATAAATTACAGACTGGAGTTCTACAGAAATTAAGTGGGATTTTGTAGAAATTAGTACAAAAAAAGGTAGTATTTACCATGTAATCATATACTTTCTATAGGCTCCTCACAATTATCATATGGCTTATAACAAGGCTATAATTTTTTCTAAAAGATGACTTCACACTCCCATAGAATATAATAACTTTTCAAAGAAATATTTTCTGGAAAGAGTACCATTTATTTTATCATACAAAGTGAAAGTGAACTTAGAAAGGTTTTTAGTATTTCTGATGACACTTTTTTATTTTTCTTTCTAAATGTTCTCATTTCCCCTTTCACACATAAAGTCTTTTTAGCAAAAGAGGCTTTTATAATTTCTTGGATGGTTTGGGGGTTTTTTTGTTTGCTTTCATTTTTATTGTAACACCATGATAACATCATGTAAAAGAAGCTTTAAACATTAAAATACTGCACCACTAGAGCCTAGTGTACTTCAGATTATTAAAACTTGGATCTTAAAATAGATGCAACCTAGAGAGGATGTTATGGAAGGGTTTCAATGAAAACATCACTTCACCATGTAAAAATGTGCTGCAGCAAAGCCCTCTCAAAAAACTCACTTGGTTGGGAACTACTGTATATCGACATATGCCCTGAAAAATACATACCAGCACCAATTGCACAGGGGCATTGTTCACATGAAGTAACTATATCTATATGTTGTCAAGCAACTGGTCGTAAAAGAACTGAGTAAAAGGCATTTGAAATATGAGATGACTGAAAATACCACAGCTGATTTTTTTATATTCTCTGACGGTTGAGAACAAAAAGACTTTCAGACAAAGAATTTAGACTCTATACCGTGGTGTTTGACTTCCAAAATGTAATGTAAAATATTGCCAAATGTCTGACAAAACAAGAAATATTTTTTAGAAGTATAAACACTGCTCTTTTGGAGGGAACCTCTTGTTCTGATGGAGTGACAGGATTTTTAATTATACTGTATGGTATCATCAATTCAATCACAACCTCCTTATGAAATTCTCTGGAATCACAGACCCCTAACAGGAAAAAGCAGAAATAATATTATTCCAGCATTATCTCTCTTTCTAACAGACAAATAAGTAACTTCAAAATTGCAGGATTTTAAGCATTTTGAATACTATGTAGAGACAGATTTTTTCAAGCACTTCACTCATAATACCTAGATTAAAATGTCTTCAGAGCTTCTCTGAATTCTGCTGTTACAACTAGCATCATTATTCAGGAGTACCTCTAAAATTTTTCCTCTTCAATGATTTAAAACTCTGGTCTGGTCTTTCCCTCTCGGAGGTTGAAGCCCAGAAAGGAAAGGTCTCACTCCTTCCCTGTATTCTTTCAACAACAGTAACTTAACAATTACTAAGGCAGACAGCTCTGCAAGGGAGAAGGGTTGATGGTCAGGATGAGACCTTTGAGGCTCCCTGGCTATGGGTAACTCCCAGAGAAGGGCTGTCAGCCTATGCCTAGCACCAGCTTGAATGGCATAAGTCCTGTGACTGTGAGCAAAGCTCAGGCAAGGACGAAACAGGATGGAAGTCTATGCAAAGAGATGGTAGAAAAGACCTTGCACATTTTTTTCCCAGAAATGGTAGTGGAAGGGAGACTGGGAAAGCTTACAGTACTTACCTAGGTACTTTCGCCCTGGAAGTAATTGTCTGTGTAGATCTTCAGTAGAAAGCCTAATGGGTTTCAGATTTAAGGTAAAAGGAATAAATTTGGCTGGCAGCTTTGCTCAGGAAAGTTATGGCCAAAAGGAGACATGAAACATAATACTCTTTCATCAGAAATGCAACTTCTTTCCAAACTCTCATAGTCTTTTCCACAGCCTTATCAAAGAGAAACTCAAAATATTTTAAGGGTTGGGTCAGGAATAGTTTTACTTTAGGTGTACCACACTTAATTCTCCAGAGAGTGGGAAAGGGCATCACAGCATTTGGCATGGGCTGTGTATAGGACACATCCTGCCACAGGTCACCCTGGCAGCTAGCACCCAAAATGCTGGCTTAGGATTTTAAAGCTACAGATTTGCTGTTTCATGTACTCCTTAGCATCACTCTACTAGCTCTAGTCATTGAAAACTGACTGCCTAGCAGCACTGGAAAGGATGATAAAAAGCTTTTAATAATTTTTATTTTATTTAAGCAAAACCAAAACTGGATCTTACCTAACCCTTTCCAAACTGGGGTTATGAGATCAAGAGAGGGGTGGAAGATCTATTGACAAGATAGACAACATTAGGTCAAAAACTTACTGCTACTGCCAGTGGATGATGCACAAAATGCAGAAAGAACGTGATACAGCTTATTGTTTAGAGATGGATTTTGTTAAACAATAGCAAGAAATCGTCGTATTTCACATGGAGTTAATGTGCCCTGAATAGTAAGGAAAACTTAAAACATTCTGGAAAATGATAAGTAGGCAGGAGATTTTTCAACACTGTTAAAAACCAGTGATGAAATAATGATATAAAAGTCTTTTTTCCTGAACAGTAAGAACATACATCAGTGAGAACTTGGTGTTATTCAGAGAGAAAAGGAAAAGGGGTAGGAAAATTGCCTATTTTTCAAGGAGAGCAAAGTGAATAAAATGAAGAGGAATAACTGGCACTGAAAGGCATCAGCAATAGTCACCATAAATGGGTGAAGACCACTAGAGAAATCCTCCAACAACATGAATGGTGGTCACTTCACATGGCATGCAACAGCTTGGACAACCCAACTCATCCGGTCTTCTTCAATCTCCACTGGGAGAAGTGGGTATGACTCAGTAAAAACTTCCTTACAAGATGGCCTGGTTTGATTTGAGCTGTCACTCAACAATCAGAATTACCAAGAAAACGTAAGTGACTACAAGTGACAAAAGAGAAATGGACAAAAAATTGGGATGAAGGTGTTACCATCTTTCTTCTTCCTCTCCCTTCCCACCCAGATTCCTTTTGGCCCTGTCTCTCACAGCCCTTGGAGTTTAAGCTAATGGTGAAGAGATTTGTCAGTATAGAAACCGCCAAGTTGAAATGCATGCTGAGACTGGAAGAAATCTTTATCCTGCTGAAGAAACTGAAAACTCTGTTTGGATAAAGTGTGGAGCCATGTTTGCCCCTCTGTTTTCCTAGAAAGCACACGAGTCTAAGACTTTTCTGTTTGTGCCTCTAAGAATTATCTCAAGTCCTCTCCTTTTGTACAAGTATGCCTCATGTGTTTGTGAAGGACATTCTCAATGAAATAAAGTGAAAATATCCATCTGTCCTGAATGAACCAAATTAATTAAAGGGGGAAAAAAAAGACAGAATTCCCACTGCATTTTTTTTTGTTGTTGTTGTACAATCAGTCCAGACCATAACCACTCACCCTGAGCAGGGCATTTAAAAGAACAAGAAAATTTCAGCAGCACATCAATGGCCTTTTTCTCTACCACTTCATTTTTCAGTCAGACTAGTGTCTCAAGAAGAACATCACAGCTTGTTTAAAATGCTGCATTTTTTCATCACTGTTGAACCAACACTCCTGAGAGAGACCATGAAATCTGTGGCTGGAGCTGTTACTTCTCCCCTGGTGAGCTGTTTCTTGGTAGCCTGAAAACACAGATGATGAGCCTCAGGTTGTGTTTGCTACTATGATTTCCTGATGAAGCTATTTTTTATTATCTTACTCTTTATTTCCACTGATAATGGAACATGGGAACTAAAGTATAAGACAGAAGGAAACAAGAAGAGGCAGATGTATTATTGTAAACAGAATCTTTTTAGGACAAGACTAAATCTAACCCTCTATCTACTATCCTGACCAAGAGACATTAAGGTGTGAAAAACTTAACACTTACAAAGTCTTAGTGAGGAAATAGAAAACTGAGATGTGCCTAATTTTGGAAATGTTATTAGGAATGTTATAGCTTGTTTAGGAACTGCATTACCCACGTGAGGAGAGATTTAAGGTTTCTGAGCACAGTCGTTGTCGTAGTACTGATGTGTTTCACTCTGTCACCCCACAGTATTTTTGCTATAGAGTTTCTTTGGTACTTTTTCAGGGGAAAAAAGGAATAGATAAATAAAACTCCTCTATATTCACCCAACTGTCATACAGAAGTGTAACATTACACATCATCATGGTCTACTCACATCTCTATTACATGCAACTCCACCTCTGCTGGAACCACAAAACCACCTTGGAGCTTTTCTCTGTCTCACAGACAAATGGAGGCAGACACACAACCCTAGTACAAAGACGTCAGCACACTCCCAGCTAGCCTAAACGTACTAGACTAGTGCTACTTATAAATCAGTTAAATAATTTTCTTGTCTAGTGGTAAAAATAAGTTAAACTTACTTTGAAAACTATAATAAAAAAATAAATCATTCCCATTGAGGAATAGTATTACCAGGTATCACACAAATTTCAAGGAAGCAAAAAAAATGTCGTTGAAATTATCTTTACGATACAAACAACTGTATTAACATATGAGATGAAATCCCAACCCTGTTGAAGATTACAGAGGTTTTGTCTTTGATTTCAACTGTGGAATTCATCCTGTGTATGGCTTTGTTCTGCACTTAGAAGAACAGTGAAATATGATCACATAATATGAATTATTAATTACAGCCAACACAGAGTACCGTGATGCACACCCATATGCATAATACTCATGGACACATCTCGACAGGTTCTGAGGAGAAACTGCCAAGACAGCAAACAATTATGAGAACACTTCTGAATTTTCTTTGTAAAAACAGTGCTAGTTTCTTCCATTAGTACAGATTATAAAATTTCCTGGTACCAATTTAGTCAGGAATACCAGAACAATAATTGCAGCCCAGCTCATCATAATCATACCTTGCTGTTCTCACTAACAATAAAGAATATACAATATTCCAGCTCAGGGTAATAGTTACTCCTAGCCTTCATTCACACTTGAATTTACTTCTGAATGTTCATGTTTTCTTACTTTGGCTTTGTGCCTCCCACCAGCTCAGAGTAAATAGCTGTCATAGAGAAAGAGACCAGGGAACATGGAATAAGTATTTGGAAGAGAAACCCATTAGGAAACATTAGATAGACAATCTGTAACAAGCTCTGGATAAGTTCTAAAATGATCAGAGGCCAAGAAGACATTAAAGCAAAATGTTATTATAGACACTAGTTCTGTTCTTGCTTTATGACACACACTTAGGGCCATCATCAGAGACAGACCATGAGGTGAGGTAGATGTTCTTGAGAGAGTATTTATTGAATCATTCTTGTTGGAGCACTGCTACTGCTCCAGTATGTTTTGCTGGACCAGTCAGACACACATCATTACTTTGACCATTACATTCTCTTAATTGAGGTTGTTTATTATGAACAATATCTCTTCACTGATCTAAGCAATATTCTTTTATATCAGTATGCAAAATTTAACTGTCTACTCCAACCTGCTCAAAAGAAAAAAATAAAAGGCTGCCTGTACCAATAATTTACTAATTTTAAGAAGGGGAAAGATAACATTTAAAAAAACCCCTTATTGTGGAGTCCATACTTACTATGCACTATTTTTGATATATATATATATAAGCATTTGGATTTTTGCATCTGGATCTTATCTTTAGTTTGAGAAAGTAGAGCAATGAAAAAGAGCAAAGTTCTGAAATACTATGAGGTGCATGCATCTATTTGCAGAAGTCAAAAAATTCAGAAAAGTTCTTTTTTTTAGGTAGATGGCCTTTGTTATTCAGAAAATTTCTCACCATTGCAATGAAGAAAATATTTTTAAAATCCAACATATTTTAGATCCATTGCCTGCAATGAACATAATGATTTAATAGTTTATAATTTTTTTAATCTTTCCAAATGATTAATGAAAAATGTAAAGTGCTCTAATACTTCTGGTGGGAAGCAGCTCCCATAATCACATAAGAAAATATGAATTCACAAGGCAACACCACCTAGAACTCCTCTACTTCAGTACAGAGTTACTTACATGGCATCTTCTGATGTTCAGAAAACTGCTTGCAAGGCATCTTCTTTGCTCATACCATTGCACCTCCTGGTAAGTTAAATGAGGTGCAAATATATCATGTTTGTTGCAAGTAATAAAACTAATCTAAGCAGGATAAGGTATAGGGAAGAAAACATTTACAATCATAACCCTCTTCTTACTCTATAAAGATACTTTTCTCTAAAAATTTTACATCACTTTAAAAAGAGAAAAATATTACACAACTCCCATCTGGGATTATCTTTTAACTTCCCTTCAATACCTTCTCTTCCTTATACGTATATTCCACACCCCTAATGAACTTTTTTGTCTTGACTTCTATTTTTAAAAGCACCATGTTTCTAAACCAGACACTACAATTTGTATGGCTTACTCAGAAATTGAGAGTAACAAATTTCAAAGTTTGAAACAAAGAAAGAAACAGAAGCGGAGTAAGATCCATTTGCTACAACACTGGAAACACGCAGCCTGTCAATACTAATATGTGCTACCATTGGAAATATATGCCTTGCTGAGTTGCACTTTCCCACTTCACAGCAGTAAAGCCTGACCTCAGAGGAACCACTTGATTAACATCAGGGATTTGGGGTTTTAAGACTTGCTTCTTTTAGCTGTGAAAAGATGATGTATAAACTGGAAAAAAAAAATAAAACAAACCCAACAATTATCCATTTCCTGGTGTTCTGTCTCAGGTATTTGCGTTAGACCCATAATCAATCTAATCTAATAATGTCTCTTCCCAGTTACTGTAACATAACATACAAAAAAAAGGACGTGGGAAACCAGAATTTGTATTTCTAAAACATCCTAAATTTACCAAGAAAACAGCTGAGTGCCTCAGAGGCCTTTCACTGAATCACAGAATCACCAAGGCTGCCATTTGCAACTCTGGAATACTTTTTTCATCTTTATATTTGAGGTCCCCATGCTTAAGAGTTGCACTGATACAAGCATGCAAGGCTGTCAGTGGAAGCTATGAAGGATAAGTTCCACAGAGGATCTCACAGCATCTCTGTCACCAATCACTAGTACTGTTATCCTTTCCCTGCTTCACTCTTTCAAATTCAGGTAACCCACAGCCTGTTGCTCTTCAAATTCCAACAAGAAATTGTGGTTGCTTCACTTCAGCTTACGCTCTCCTCCATCTAAATTCATAAAAGAGGCAGCAATAGTTATCCAACATTATTTTGTACTTAGCTTTCATGAAACCTTTCACTTTAGGTGTGTTTCTTTCTCAAAATGTGTCAATGAACAGATATTCCATTAGGAAACACAAGTGATTTCTGCATAGATTGTGCCTCGGTACCTTCTGCAGTGGAGAACCAGGTTCTGTCTGCCTGTACAAGGACAGCCATTTTTCATCCTGAGCTAGGCTTAGTTTTCAGACACTTAAAAAAATTGCACAAGATTTAGTTCTGCTGCGTTTTTTATTAAACTAAGCTGCAAGAGGTTTTCACTTTGTTGCTAACAAATGCGTATTTTAATCAAGCTCCAGACAAAGAAGTCAGCAAATGCATTTATTATTAAAACAAACTTCTTTAAAAATTCAAATCTTGACTTATTAAAAAAAATAATAAAGACTTTTGTGTAGTTTAGTATGCAAGAGTTAGATTGCTTGACCTCTCTTTTAATGACTTAATTAGCTGTACTAAAGCCCAGCTGGGCCTCTGCTGACAACATAGCTAGATATTTCAATCAGGCAGTGTTATGGAGAATAAGTAATAAATGCTACCTTGTCGCCATACAGTCCCAAACCAGAGTGCATGCTGGTAATGCTAAATTTGATCAGTATGCCTCATATTTCAATTAGTCGTGGTCTGAATCACTAAAACTGTGTAATGTGTATGAATTCCTGATATCAGATACAGAGCTACAGGCTCCCACAGTTAGAACCCACTGAGTTTGCTTTTATTAGCAGCCAATTAATGGCCAAAATCTGCATTGCTTTTAAAATTTATAACCTCTATTCCAGCTGCATCCATGGCTCCTAGTGTACTGTATACAATCAGATCCATATCACTGTCGCAAGTCAAACAGCTGCAAACTGTATTCTGTCTGCAGAACTGAAAAATCCTTCTATACAGAAGCTTTTTTTTAACCTCTTAGAAGTTCTTTTCAAAGCCCAGCAGCACCAGTCACTTTGCGACAATGAACGATTTAATACAGAGAGAAAGAAATCTACACCAAGGTAACCTCTTGGGATGTGCTAGGTTTTCAAACGAGTGAAACCCTATCACTTTGGCACAGCACAAGGGCAAGCAAAGCCACTTCTCCTGACCAAGGCTAAGAAAATATAAACATATAAAACCCGACCCTCATTGAAAATTAACCCATTGAAGCCTAGGCTCATTAAAAACTCCTGCCAACACAGAGATTAATATTTTAAAGTAACTTTCACAAATTAGTAACACTGGAAATTGTAATATGGAGCCCAGTGATCCTTAAGAGATTACTGCAGAGAAAGAGGCTCATGCCTGCTTCCCCTCAAATGGTTTAATGAATACTTGAAGATTTCTAGACATTATTTTTAGGAACAAATTTCTATTTCTGTTACTTGATATTGCAGGAAATTTTGATGTGATCGGATTCAGACATAAAGCATCATGACTTTATGTCCTCGTAATGTCATATCATAAAACCATATGATGAAGGCATATCTGACATCTGAAATTATGCTATTATATTTGAAAAGTAATTTACCATATGTAAAAATTTGCAGGCCTAGAACATTTTTGGACATCTGATCTTCCAGTGTTATCTGAGACAAACACCGAATGTTTCTGTTTTTTCCCCTGTCTAAGTCACTGACCAGGAAAAGACGGGAGAAGGAAAACAACAAAAACAAGAAAAAGGCTGTATAATTTAATACTGAAAGTGAACAACGGACAAAAAGTGTTCACCTGCTTAAGTGCCTTGGTTTTATACACGGGAGTGTGAAAAACTCCTCTCCAACAGTAACACACAGCAATAAAAATGTTGCGCTTGGATAATACAAACTGCTGTCATGGCTATTTAAAAGACAATAAAATCCTATTTTACAAAATTTAAACAGTAATAACCAGCATTCTTTCTAACTGCTTAAATACTACAGTAAGTCTCCTAATGCCACTGTGAAATCATAAGCTAGTACTTCAAAGGTGTTCTATCTGTTACAAATTTAATCTTCACTGGTATGTCACAACTCATTTCATCCCAGAAGCTTTGAGATGCAGCATAGTGGCATTTTTGTTGTCCTAGGCAACCTGAACCAAATTGTTAAATACCTGTCTGATGCCTCCAAAATGATCACAATAATATCGCTTACAGGATTTACAGTAATGGCTATCTTGAAAAATTACACTTCTTCTACTCCACTTAGTTAAGAAAATAATAAAATTGTTTGATTCTTACCAATGCAGAGGAAATATGTTGGAAACATTTTATGCTTTTAAAGAGAATTTTTAAAAAATTCTTATGGAATACACTCATCACACAACAGGATGTTTATTCTGTAGTTAATTCAACTCCTGTGGAAGCTAGGAGAGGTGAGAATGTATGAGACAATCAAAGAGATCATGTAGGTGTAAAACTGGTGCAAAAAGGTCAAGAGTCACACCTGGGTGTAATGGGGGATGGTTCTCCCTACATTACATGCATTATTACACATAAGCACATACATGACACACACGGGCACCTTTTTGTTTTTCTCCTGAGAATGTGAAATTCATATTTTTGGGTTACTAATTTGAAATTATAGTAGAAAAACAAAATAATAAAAGCATGTAAATAAATTACATTAGTATTTCATGTGATTGGTTTAATTATTTTACCCATCTGTTCATATTACAGTTTTCTGAAAATCTGGACAAAACAGGTAGCTGGAAGATTGAAAGAAGCTGTTTTATTTAAAATATGATGAAACAGTATGCACACTTCTCCCAAAATATGCAGAACCTCTTCTCATTGTGTTCAGACACATGAGAAAGGATGTCGTTAAGAGACAGAGATTTTACTTAGAAATTATCTACTTAAACCTTAAAGAAAGGTGTTGCTTGCTTANGCACCAAAACCAAAACTGGTCCACAAATGTAAGCACAGGACTTTACCAAGTCTAGGTAGGATAACCATGTCTGTTTGTGACTACTTAGCTGTAACCAACAGGGATCCCTTTGACTTTTGAATTTTTACACATATTTTAGATAAAATCTGGGAGGAAAAAAATCCAGCACTCAAGAACATCAAGTGGATTTGTGACTCTCTCTGGAGGACTCTGGGTCCTTACAAACATATGAATGGATTATGCTGATTTTATACATATTTAATCATCATAATCCACATGTTTTTATGTATAATCTGCAATCCATATTACAAATGGAAGAATTTTATCCACATTATAACAGTTCCATGCTATTCACAACAAAATATTTCATTTCGTAAATAGGTTAGATCAATAAAATAAAGGAGAAAAATATTTATTTAACAATTTTACAATTACTTTATTCTTTCTGAATTCCAGACAGAATGAATAAAAAAACTGAACTGAAAACTGCTTTTATGTTTATCTGTTGAGGAAAGCAAAATGCCATTCCTGATTTGCTTACATTTTTTTTTGTCTTTGAAGTACTTTATACGTATTTAATAAAATTCCACACCTATTTCTAAACTTTGAAATATGTTTCATTACACAGATGATCAAACTCAGTTTTCTACGTGTTTGGACCATATTTATTAAGGCTGCTATGTACAAGAAATCAACAATTGCTGTTCTTCTACTTGTCTCTGAACAGTAACTGAACTTCTAAATAGCTCAATTACAGTTTGTACAATAGTATATATAGTACAAAAAAAAAAACAACCAAACCAAACAAAACCAGAAAAAAAACAGCAAAATGACCGAAATAAAGGGATCATGCATAAGAGTACATATAGGTAAAACATAGAAGTTTGAGCCAATAGACACAAATGTGAAGGCAAAATACAAATGTGCATAAAGATGCTGCTGGAAACCTTGAAGCAGAGTGCCAAATACACTCTGCTGCCTTAACATATAAAGGAACCCGAGCGAGAGTAAGGAATCCCCGCACACTTTCTCACAGAAAATGCAAAAAACTTTTTAAGCATAATATTGGAAAACCACTTTGACAACTAAAAACGGAGGAGGAGAAGGGAATGACCACATAAAATATCTATGACTTAAGTATTGTCTGCTGGGCAGTAGGTAGTGTGCACATTCATTAGGGATGTCCACGTGCAACTCACGCCTGGCTTGACTTTGTTCTGCCATTCATGAATTATGCAGTCATTTCTAGCACAGGGAAATGCAAGGGAATTATGCTGCCCACTATCACATATTATCTCTCTGGATACACACACTTTAACACTCAGGTTTAAACATGTTTCTGTGCTGCTGTGACCACCCTAAACACAAACTCGCTCTGGGATTTTCATGCTCCTGTATGCTGTGTGCACACACAAATGAGCTCACATACTTGCAAGTGAACAAACCACATAGATGCTTGTAAATAAATGACGCAAAAACATAAAGGAATGAGGAATCTCCCTGATAATCTGTAAATCTGGAAAAACAGTTCAGTTTAAATGTTATCCATAAAAAGATAACAGCAGGTCCTTTAATGCAAAATTGTTCCTGATGGGCTTTGTGACCGTAAAATTTTTATTTTTCTGCCACCAAAGATTAAAACCTTACAGATATTTTTTCTCCCTCTTTTTACATCGTAGCAGCACCTGGTCTCTCCTAGCACAGCCATGGAGTACTTTATTATGCGTGTTGTTATATCTGCTCTTACAAGTCTGACTCTATTATCACTTTGCAAGTGACTTTTTAATTACTGTTACATCTAAGATGAGATTTGGAATTTAAAAACATGCACACATGGGGTTAGGCTGGTCTTTGATTATTAAAACCTTAAGGTTCATAGACTACAAGGGTCAGATGGGACCACAGGGATCCTCTGAGGATTGCAGGGCTGGAATCTGCACTTGCTGCTCAGACAGAGATCCCATGAAGTCAGGGTACAATCCTCCTCGGGCAGTTGGGCACGGCCCACAAATTCTGGGAAGGAACTTAAAAATGGAGATTTCTCGATCTGCCTATCTTCTGATAGGTCTTGTCCATTAAAATGCAATTTTAGTATGCATTATGGATAATTACTTTTTATTTGCCATACAATAGGGATTCTGGGTGTTTAAATTATTCCCAGAATTGTGCTTTTTGAAGTAATCCTTTGTAATAAAACAGAATGCATTTTGTGAGATAGCTGGGTTTTTATCTGTGCTGTAATAAAGGTGCTTAAAAATGTAGCCTCAGGCAACTGAAGCAGGATTTCAGTTCTTGAGGAAAACCAAAGTAAAATAAAAATTTTCCCACACTGCACAATCTAGTCATTAATTTTACTGGAGGCAGCCAGACATGCATGCCAATGTTTTCACTAAGTAAATGTGTGGTTTAACCATTATATTCTGTACAACTGAAGTTAACTCCTACCAAATATTTGATTTTTAATTTGAGGTTTTTATGTCAGACTGAAATAGAGTATCATTTCATACCTCTTAAACTTATTATGATGAAGCTACTGTACAGTGATAAATATTTTCCTTAATTTTGACAGACATGCAGTCAAATATATATATGAACTCACATTACTCTTTCTACCATTTATGCATGCTTAAGGAAACAGAAAATGCTTCTTACAGCAGTTTGTGGGATTTTTTTAGAAGAAAATATATTTGACATGCTAGAAAGTAAAACAGAAACCATGTTCAAAATCCTGTATTTTTCCTCTAAGGAGTAATTATCATAATATATGTGTGTATTTTGAATGACCAACTGAGGAATAATAAAGTACTTAGTAACAAAAGTGCAGCTTGTGCAAACATTTGCTAAAATGTGTACATAAACACATAGCTCTAACAGTCTCCTAACTTCTCTTAAATACAGACATTCTGTTATGAAACAGAAATTTTTCAACAGATGTCTTGTTTGGTGCATGCTCCCTGACACCAGAAGCCCCCCAGCCAAAAAAACAGAAACAAGCAGAAATTCTAACTCAATGGAAATAACCAAAACTAGGAATCAATTTATCAACAAAGCATAAGGATTTGATAACTCTCTGGTATGCTACACATGAAAAAATTTCTCTCAGCTGAGGTCAAGAAAATATCAAATTAAAACATTTAAGCATATAGCATAGATGCAGTGGGTTTATCATTGATGCATACGTATTTGATAGATGTACATTATCTCCATATAAATATTTCCTAGGCACCAAATACTTCATATTGAGAACAATTCGAGATAAACACAACATCTCATTATTATCCAGCACTTTCACTTACATCATAAATGAGGTGTGACCAGCAGAAGGCAGTGTTACAATAAATATATATGCGACTGCTCATTTACAAGCCGGTTTGATATTGAGATTTAGAGTTTTCCTAACTTTTCACAATACATCTCCTGTTTTCCCTAGGCACCTCATAACAAAACCATCTTCTCAATGTAAATAACTTTAGAGACATATTTAAAATACTTTGGAAACCATTGCTTTTGTACGACATTGCTTTTACTTTACAAGTTAGCCTCCTTAACTTTTATTACATTGCATCTTTAGCTTTTTAAGTTCATCAGAGAATTGTGTTCACACTTACCATTTCAACACAGCATTACGCTGAGCTGTCCCCTCATGAAACAGGACTCACACACTGTTGAAAAGATGGGCATTGCCTCCTCAGCAGTTTAGCTTACATAATTCAGTCCAAAAAAAAAAGCTTCTAACATCATTTCTTATTAACCTTTAGTGGTTTGCTCAACATCTGGTAGAACAGTATCTGGTATACTCTTAGTGGAACTACTGTAGGTATAATAGAACATACCTTTAATTAAATCTACATCAAACATTTAAGTAATAATGTCGTTTAGCACATGTTAGTATACAAAATCTGTTAGATACCTCCCCAAGTTTACAAAATCCGTGTTAAAGGAACCAGCATTGCAAAAAAAATGTTACAGCATATGTTTGGATTTTTGTATTTCAAAGTCCTGACTACTTTATCTGAATTACAGATTTAGAGCTTTGTTATGTGTGATAGTTATGATAATATGATGACTAAAGGCACGGAGACAGGGAGACTCAAATCCCTTTGAAAATCCCTTTCTCCATTTCCTACAGCTGCTGCTGGAGTTTAATATCTGATAGAATGATGAAAAAGAACAGGCCAAACTCCAGTTTTAATAAAAATTTTAACAGGTCTACATATAGTTATGAAAAATGTTATTTGCAATGCCAATCTTTAATAAAATTTTCTTAAACAAAAGAAAATTCCCTATGGGGAATCTGTTATGAATGTGTTTTTCATATGTACTATTTAAGGCTGTTTAAAGGTTATGAAAGTGACTGGTAAAATAAGATCTATCACAGCACAACAAAATCCTATGTGCTGTCTCGTTTTTGCATTTAATCAAATAGGTAAGCAAGTCCTTCAATTTTCCATGTTTGCTCTAAAATAAGTATTTTCAGTTTGCATTAAAACTTTTCTCTGAGTGAACAC
Organism: Vireo altiloquus; assembly: GCA_013396875.1. NCBI lineage: Eukaryota > Metazoa > Chordata > Aves > Passeriformes > Vireonidae > Vireo > Vireo altiloquus. The sequence goes on along the minus strand of VZRF01004121.1, from coordinate 501,686 downwards.
TAATAATTCCTAGCTTGTACATTAGCCGCAAAGAGAGGTCAGCTTGGCTCAAATTTACCTCACTGCTGAGAACGTATTGATTTTGAATCCTCCTTTCAGCCAGAATCCTTGCAATTCACACACCCTCTAATGCAACATTCTCTGTTCTAGTCAGTTTGGTGCATGCTTTAAAAATATTTGAATAATTACACTGAAATAAAGCTGAAGTTAAAATACTTGCAGAATACAAATTCCAAATTTTGTGTGCTGAATGATTCAATACGTCTCTTAAATTAGTGCAGAGTGTAATGTTCTAACTGCGTTATATCCTTGTTTCTTGAAGTGATACTACTGAACAGAAATTTCTACTAGTAATTTCAGTCCATAATTAAATGGGAAGTTTTCTGGATGATGCACTGGAAATCAAGTTTATATGCACTGGAAATCAAGTTATTAGTCCATAAGTCATCTATACAATATCAAAAATTAAACATTCCCTCTATCAAATATATTGATTGCTAGCTACAAATTATATTGCAAACCTTTTAAACACTAGTCCTATCATCACTAATGTGCATATTTAAGGCAACTGCAAAAATGCCTATTTTACTACACCAACTTTCTGTTCCTAAGTCTTTAATCCTCATTCCTAAAATCTCATTTGCATCTATCATATTAGAGCATGATGTCCGTACAATACTGACTTCCTTAAAGAGATCATAATTTGTGCAAAACAGTTTATTTTACAAACAAATATCAGTCATCATATATCTAGGCAAGACAGAATATGCATGTTGCATAAAGAGATTAATTTTTCTGTCTAACTCTGGGCTAACTGAAGGAGGGAGAGGAAAAATCACAGAAACACTTTCATGAAGTTCAGTCTCTCCCACCTTAAAATTCCAACCACAGGACTCCATTCACACAAGTTGGTCTGTGCCCATCTGTCTGTGAGAACACATGTTTTTGTATAGCTTGATGTGAAATGACTGGAGACAACTTTGAACTTTCTGGAATATTTTAAAGCTTCGTCTAATCAACGAAAACAAAATTTCCATGCAATAAGATATAGTCAAAAATTCCACTACTATAAATATGACTAGCAAATTAAAAGAATAAATTATAATTAACATAATTAAATAATGTTATTTTAAATAATCTATTAATTTTTTTTAATGCATTATCAACCTCCTTATTTCAAGTTTTTGTGAGGTTCATATTTCCTGTGACCTTAAGCAGGGGATTTGGAAAATTTTGGAGGAATCAAGGTAACAAGAATGTTTAAAAGAATAATTTATTGCTGTGACCATTTTGTCCTCTGATTTCTGTTTTGGGATTATAGTGGATTACCTCTGTCTAAAACCTATTTTTCATATCCCTGTGGAAATCAATTGACAAGTTCACAAGCAGGAAAGCAAAATGAAGAGATCTAATCAATATTTAGACCCAAATTTTTATGCTACGATTTCTTTGAACATTAATTTTATAAAATATTAGGTGCCACCTCAAACACAAAGCCTCCAGGTGAAATTTAAATTAGTTTGAAACAAAAATATATTATTAAAATTAAATAATCTAAGAAAATTTTCGTTGCCTATGCAGCTTACTTTTGTCAGTGCTTTATTTCCAATGTCACTTTTTAAAAATTCCAATTATGATTCTTAAGAAAGCCATTCTTTTCAAAGAGACGAGCAGCCATGCTATAAAATTTTTCAGAGTAGTTAGACTTTTCATGCCAAAATTAAATTACTTTATAAATTATAGGAATAAATCAAACTTTTACCAAATTGGATAAACACCAAAACAAAAATTTTAGTAATAAAAAAAATTATGTTGAGAGACAATTTTTCAAATTAAAACAAAAAGAATACTTTCCTTCAAATCTAGTTTACTAATGTTTTATCGCTGGAAATTAACAACAAAAACATTAGTGCATAAGAATCAATGAAATACTCTAAAAAACAAAAAAAATCCCTTTTTAACTGGAAAATACAAGAAAACACCACATTTAAAAGAATTTTAAAAACAAATTAAAATCATGATTGCTCTTTAGTGGGTTTGGTTTACCTTTTAATATTAAAAAAAAAAATTCTCAAGTGTTTTTGTTCTCAAAACTGTTTTAGCATTTTTCAATCTTTCTAGCTATGTTATTGCATTGAAATCCACAAATAAAAGACCCTTGTCATCAGGCTCCTAAACAAGTATAAAATCTTCATCATATTAATACATGTTTTCTATTACAACAAGATTACATGAAGTGAACAAAGAAGGTAAATTAAATACTATAAAAGCATATGTGTTTCATGAAATAATTCATGATTTTTAGTCATAATTATCTCACCTGTTTATTAAAATAATTTAGGAGTCATTCTGGTTTCTAGAAAACCCAGTTTTTGATCAGCTATTCATTTTTATGAGAATGTATTAAAATCCTGGGGTTTGAATTGATTAGTTTCCACATGATGAAAAAATAGTTATCATCATTTCCTCCTGTTTCTTAGTAGAAGTTTATTAGTACAATTTTTTTCTCCTGTTTCTGGAGATTAATAACCTTAAGATCTTGTGGAAAGCTTTGGTAACAATCTGATAATCCACAATTGTCCTTTTTATTACTAGGAAACTGGATTTAGGAATGCAAAAATTACTTCCAATTTCTTGTTCCCAAACTGCACGTATTAAAAAAGTTTCCATAGCAACTACAAAGCATAATAGCAGTCCCATAGAAACTCTCCAGTAATAGCTCAAAAAAACATCCCTGATATTAAACACTTAATATGTTAGTACAACTTTCTTAAACAGTAGAATGAATTACTCAATTCTCAGACATGGATATTTTAAGTTCAGGTGGCTCTGTGAAGGAAAAGCCTAGTTTGCTCCTGAACACAGACACTGTGTATCCATTCTGTGTACTCTTAACAAATGGGACAAACTCATAAGAATATTTTTTAAAACATGATGAAAATATTTAAGCTGCTTCTATGGAATTGTCTCTCTTAGTTCTACTAGAGAACAACCTTGGTTGTTCGCTTGGCACAGTTATAAACATGGCTTTCCATGACTTCAGGCTGGCTGTGACCAAGCACTACCTCACAGTTCTGTTTTAAGGAATTATTTGGTTTTCCATTCCTCATTAGAAAAAGACTTCTTTCTTTTATTGCCTTCTATATTATCTGCCCTATATACTAAAGATCACAGAGATACTGCCTTTTCCTGATTTTTTCTTACCTTTAAGAGCTCAGAAACATGAAATAGTATTTCCTAATGAAAAGATAACACAAAATATTACCATTTATAAGTAAAGTTCTGAGGGATTTCACCCAAATGCAACAAAAGACAGGGAACAAAAAGAAGCAGGAACTAATCATGTCATTGTTCCATTTTTGGTCCCGTGACATAAATCAATGTTTACATATTTTACATATATTCATTTTTTAAAAAATCCAAAAACATGATTAAAATTAATAGTTTTTCTAGTAATTTTTGATTCACCTTCATTGCAATTATCAGATACCTTTTCAACAGAGATTTTTGGTTGATTCTGTGTCACCCTGCAAACTCACTAGCTTATTTTTCTCATGGCATTTGAAACCAGACCACTGCATTTGTGATTCCACATATAGAATAAAACCACGGCTTTTAACAGTGAAGTGTGCAGGACAGACCTGCAAATACATAAATGTATGTCCAGCTTAACTCTCGTAAGCAATCCTGTATAATTTCTTATGTTAGCTTGGGTTTACTTGCACGAGTAATCTACTCATTCATTTAAACATTCACAGAACTGAGTACAAGGAATGCATAGTTTACTTCATAAAGCTAAATATATACGTGGCAATTTCACAGGTCATTGCAGTATATATATTTCTGCAATGGTCCATGGAGTTTACAGTCCCTTTGAAAACTAATGCCAGGATCTTGTGAACACTTACTGGTGTCCATAATCACACTCATGTGAGTACTGCTAGATTGTTCTCAAGAGTAAAGTTACTGAAACACGTAAGTGTTTGCAGGTTCAGGACCTAAAATTGTTAACACCACACAAGTCCTGTACAAATGCTGTGTTAAGGCGCCATCCTGAAAACACTTACTCCTGAGTATGCAGCAGCTGTGCTTATTTCTGGGGCTAACCCCTTTGAAACGAAGAGCAGTGAGCAGTAAAGTCACTACGAAATATTTAAACGATTGTACTCTGAAATGTGTTCCCTCATTCTTTCAGACAGGGAGACAAGGGGAAGGTTAGAGTTCGAAGAACTTAGTCGCTCATGTTTCCTCAGATGATGGAAAGCAGTCTGAAGCCACAGATTATCCTGAACAAATGTTCTAGCAGCGTCCAAACCTAGCTCTATCAAACAAAGAGTTGGAAACTATTAAAAAAGCAACATCTCCCAAACCCTCATCTTTTTGAGGAAATAACCCTCTGGCAGACCTAAGTTTCAAACTACTCATAAACTGCTGATAATGACCAGTTTCTAAGGGATTATTAATTAAGAAAAACATTTTTACAGAAGTGTCACATAAAACCCCAAGACTCAGACGGGTGAGGCACATTAAGTTGCACTTGGGAAAGGGTAATGAAAATCCATTAGTTTTATGTTCATGCTCGCCTACCACGGTAACCCAAACCAGACTGCAAGCGAAGGCACGCTTGCAGCACAGCAGTGACTGCAGTGCCCTGGGCAGCCGTGCCTCTCCTGAGCACCCGCGGCCACCTCTCCCAACTCTCCCTGGAGGTCGGCAGCCACGTCTCCTCCGCCACCACAGTTTGTCACCCCTGTCTGAGGATGCTGTCTCAGAACCACGACGTGAGAATAGAGGAGCCTGGTGACACATACTGTTGGACCTAGTGGGATACTTCTGTTTTACACCCTTTACCAAAGCAGACATTTCTGTTTATTTGCCCTGTTTGGTTCTCATTGTGAGCTTTATCTTGGCTCAGAGATCAAATGCAAGCCTGCAGAGCTAGTGAGTGCAGACCAGAATTAAAACAAGATGCCCGCACAGCATTTGCCCGTGACACCGTTCACCTTACTAAATATTTTATCAAGATATGTATTAAGAAACTGAAAACATGAGTGCTTCTTTCTGTGCTGTTTTATAGCATCCAGTTTTGTGACTTCTTGTTTTATTATGTGTATGAGCTTTAAAAAAGCTTAAACACATCCATAGCAGCTGCACCAAGTCTACAAGTATAGGCTCCTGCAATACTAAAATTCTAAAATTGTGTGCTGGCCAGTAGCAGGCTTCATGTTGCACAGGACCAGACAGAGAGACACTGCATTTTTAGCCGTGATACAAGCGGGAAATTCTGTGCAGAAACAACATTACTATTTGGTTAAAGTACTTAAACTCAGAATCATGCTGTCTTTCAGTTTTGAAAACTGAATTTTAAAAAATATGAGATCTATAGATTTTTAAAATTCATTTTTATATACACATGCATTTCTAACACATCCTGAATATTTTGGAATTGAGAAAACAGTATTCTGTCTTGAAAGAAAAATACGGTAGTAACATTCTTAATGTAGCATTAGTGAGAAAATTAACACTGCTGCATGTCTAGGAACATTTTTCTTTATAAGAAGCAGCAGAATCTCAAGTTCACGAAAAGTGTAAATCTGAATCCTTACGACATCTTTGTGACTCATGTAGATTTATTTCATGTTCTCCATAGAGTTACTGTTTGGGGGATTTTTATGTCTGTGCTTTGTTAAACAATACAGCATTAGTTCTCATTTTAAAGTAGTTTAGAGATCCTTTACATTTTGCTAGCATCCAAATGAAAATTATGCTTAAAAAAGCTCCGAATTTTCAGCAAAGGCACAGAACCATGCAGTACATAAGGAAGGCTCTGTATGCATAACCAATTTCATAACTGTGCCATTATGGCTATAATTTATTTGCATAGGGATATCTTTTTCCCATAAAACCTATCTTTAGCTGTATTGGTTCTCATTGTACTTTGGGATGTTACTTTGTACTTCATCAAATTATTTCCTTTCCTTCATTTGGCACAGAGTCAAACAGAAATATTTCCACAACTGTGGGATATCTTTGAAGTATGAATTCTTAAAAAATGGTGGTTTTCCAAACAGATAGAAGATGGTACCAAATATTAAAAGACTGTCCTTGGCTCATTTCAGCTAAAATTAAAGGGTTTAATTAATATGGTCTATTATTTCTTGAAAGGTAAATTTTCAAAACACACCCTTTTCATAGTCTCACATATTTAACACAGACAATTTTGCTCATCCACTTGAGCTTCCTAATACACAGGCACGATTTTAGAACCTGGATTTTTGTTTCGAAGCACCGAGTACCACTTTTCCATTTCATGGAAGTTACTACACTACTATTTCAGATCATAGCACTTTCTACATGGGAATTCTGAAGCTTTCTACAAAAACCAAGTAGAGGGACATGGCAATGGAAGCCTACAAGTATCACTGTTAAGGAAGGCATTTGATCATATCATATGTGAACAGAGTTTCCTTTACAGATAGGGGCAGGATCAGTTTTGTTCTGATTTGGTTTGCTCAGCACTTAAATGCAGTGGAAAAGGGCTCGAGTTGAGAACAGAGCTTTATATTTCCATATCAATGGAAGTGGCACCAGATAATGTAAGGTTTCTCTGAGTTTTTATTTCCAAGTGCATGGGCCTATAACTAATATAACATCAGAAATACTGGCTGCTCTGCTCCACAGAGGTGGATCAGAATGCAGGAGCGAGAGGGTGACCAGACTAAGACAGCTTTGCAGTCTGCTGTACTAGAGGCACATTATTAGGTTCATACAGCAATGTTTAAGGATAACATTTGCACTGTGCAGCATAGCACAGCCAGTGTCACAATGTACAGCCACCAAAGAGTCCATCTCAGCAAGTCCCACGGCTCTGGCTTCCACAACCCTCCCGCTGACTGACACTTCTAAAGTACTTCAGGTACAGAGACAGAAGCTTCCACAGGCTCCTCCAGGAAGCCTTTCTTACTGTCTCCTCCCACCAGGGAAATCTTGAACCATACAGGGATCCTCTTTGGACTTTTAAATCTCTCCCTTACTTAGAGTTTCATAACATAAACTGTATTATTTGCACTGTTGTGAAGGAAAGTAGNTTTTTTTTTTGTTTCCTTTTTTGAAGTCAATAAAAAGTAAAGAGAGAGGTGCACAACTCCATTTGCTTCCGTCCAGTCTGAACTGTGGAAAAACACACTTTGTTGTGTGCGACACCCCAGCTACACAGCACTGGGCTGTGCGTGGGCTCCCCTTGGCTGCCACGCCTGCACCCCTGGAAGCAGATGTCCTGTTAAGTTGCTTGGACTTCATACACAGCAGCTTGGCAAGCAGCCGAGTGTGATATATTGGTATTATTAACTAACTGCTATGCTTTAAAGAATAAGCAGGCATAAAGTAACAAGGTTTAAAGCACTAGTAAAAAGTGACTTAAAGGAGGATTTGCACATTCAGCAGCAGACCCTTTTTTACAATTATATCGGTCTGAAACCTGCACGTTCCTTCTCTATAAACCTTGTTTATAGTCCAGGATCATCAAAGTAAAAATGCTACTGCTGGTAAACAGTAGCAATTCTAATTAAAACTACTTTATTTTCTCAAGTGCTGTAGACTTAAAGCAAAATATCTATGTATGACCCAAGTTAAACTATAATCATTTTAATGTCTGCTTAAAAAATCTTTATTAAGAACAGAAAATAGCATTTTTTTCTCTAGCATTTACGCTTGAAAAGACTGAACATGGACAACGCCCCAAGGAAGAACTTCATTAAGATGCATTTAATAGTAACTCTTTTAATATTACTATTTTTTAAATCCAGAGGGGTGAATAAGAAGGGGATCAAACCACCAAAACAGGAATCTCAATTTCTTGCCTAAAGAGTTGGGGGGAGGGGGGAACTCTCTTTATATTCCTATCTTCCTCTTATGCTTTTTCATCCTGTTCCCTGCTTCTTTCTACTTCTGGAGCAAGCCACTTTTTGCTGACAAGTCAAAACATTTCTGTTCAAAGCTCACTTGTGGGTCTTAGGGAAGATTTTGCATCTGAGCAGCAGTTCATTCCACTCCATTTTATAAAGGGAGTATCCCACACTTCAGAGACTATGAGTCATTGTGCCATTGCAGCTGTGACTCTGAGACTAGATTATTATTTTTTTACTGTATATGCAAAAACATTGTTTCTTAGGACCATGTGCTAGTCTTTATTTATTGGTATGATCTAAGTATTTCCAGAAAATCCTGTCTGCTGCTCAGGAGTTTGGAGACAGGGCCCTTTCTCATATATGTTTCCCCTTCACTCTTAGCACACACTCTCAACCTCCCAACTATTGACGTAGGGAGAAATTTCTTCTAGCTAAAATGAATCTTGAAGATACTTTCCATGCCAGAAGAAATTTCCCTCCTCTGGGACCAGCATCCCTGCTCAACATTTTAGGTCCATTTCTAAACTCTTAACCCTTTGGTAGCAGTGAGCCCAGAATGAAATTGGAAATAGGATGTGCTGTTTCAATTATAAATGAAACTATTTTAAACAAGAGACAGCACAAGGACATGAGCATCTTCATAGTACAGACTAAGCCTTTCTGCTGATGCTTTCCCATGTGATTTTCAGAGCCTCAGCTCATACCATACCAGAACTTAATTCGCCTTTCAAAGAAAGGATGGAATATTTCACATAAAATATGAAGAAAAAAAAATAGAAAAACATCAAAAACTAAAGAGACACATGCATCCAAATTCTTAAAATCAGTGGCACACCTTGGCCAGTCCCAAAATAACTGCCAGTTAGGCCTTATATTGGTTATCAGTTTTCCTGAGGGGGTGGCATTTAGGGGGCTTTTTGAGTTTGTTTGGGGGTTTTCACTCTGTGCATTTTTGTTTGGGTTTTTTTTTTTTTTTCCTGTAAATACAGAAGTAGATTACTATATGTCTTGGGCAGCTGAAAGGGTCATTTATTGCCACAGTTATGGCAAACACAACTTAGTTAGGACTTAGTCCTCTCCTTTGGAAAGAGGAATTCTAGAAGCCATTTTTACTCAATTTGCCACAAAGTTTCCAAAATAATTTTTAAATGTTAAGATCTTGCTTTAATCTAAAGTTGGTCTTTGAAATCAAAATTGACAGTTAAGTCACAGAAGTATTTAAAAGGCCCTTAAAGAAAAAGAGAAAATAAAAATGCTAACATGCAGTAACATAAAATGTAATTAGCTATGCATGGGTACATCATCTCCAATAAATGAAAAACACCAAAGCTACAAAGAGCAACAGAGTTAAAAACCAACACCTTATTCTTATTTTGTTGCATAAGATGATTGGACTTTTTTCAGAGTAACAAGCAATAACAATCAATTCAGAACATCAGCAATCAGAAAAATTGCAATATAATTTACCGTCTATTGTGATATAAATTACTGTCTATTGTAATGGGCAAATGAATTGCAATGTAAATTAGTAAAGGTTATGGATCAAGTTAGATTAAATATATCAATGAGAACAAAAGTATTTAGGATACAGTCAACTACTGTAACAATTTCTTCTAGAGCAATTTTAATACCAGAGTTTTTAGAATATAATTAAAAATAATATAATAATCCTGGTTTTACTATTCCATTTATCCATTTCATTTATTATAAGATTCAGATTAATTTTGGTGGGGTTTTGTTTTGTTTAGAACTTTTCTTTATTTGTTTGGGTTTTTTAAAATGATGAAGGAATGAGAAGAGGAAATTATTCTCGGCTACAGACTATCAAATAATACAGTAACATTAGTTTTGAAATTCACATTTCATAAGACTCATAGGCTGAGCTAAGAAAGAACCGAGTTACAGAAATATTTGTCTGCATATGACAGAGCCTGATATCTTGCACTGACATTAAAAATCAGCCTCTGCCCAAAGTTTATGTACCGATGTAAATGGCACAGAGGTACAGGATGTACAGCCCCTCTTCGGAAGCTCTGCGAGTCGCACTGCTATCCTGCAGGTCTGCTAGGTCGGCACACGATCACCCATGTCATTTAAATCCTGCCTTATGGCAGCTGGAGCTGAAGGGCATGGGCAAAGCCACCATGCAGGGCAGCTCACCACGAGCACAGGCAGGGCTCTGGTGCAGCATCACTGCTGAGGGTGAAGCAGGAAAAACGAGACAGGGATGTGCATACATTGTACATGTACAATGCTATATTATTGTGTACCCTCGCATACTCCAGATCGTTTAATGCAGCGGCACTGCATAAAGCCAACTAACGTCAACAAGAATCTAGCTAGTTTGAGTGTCCTTTTATTCACACAGGTTCTGATCCAAAGTTATTTTTTACCTTGAGAAACCCCGTAATACAAATAAATTGTGTATTTAATTTTTTAAAATATCCCTTCCACAAACTGAAACACTTTATACTTGATGCAATAATTCAAACTTTTTTGCTGTGTAATATCAAATGCTCTTATATTAATATATTGAAATTAAAGTAATTTAACTGCTGCAATGTTGGCATATAACAATGCTGGCTGGTATTGTGGGAGCACAACTTAGATTTTTGCTACTCAGATATGAAAAGAATCAGCATCTTAAGCATATCAGTTAGAAGCTCCTTAATCACATCCACTTGACCACTTGTCCCACCAGTTTAGTCCCACCAGTAGCCCACTCAAGCTATAAAAGTGAATAATTTAGAAATTAAAGAGCCCATCAAAAGGTATATTTCCAAATGAAAAGGCTTAAGATGAGCCTTCTAAATCAATATTTAACTATCTAAAATAAAAGCATCTACATTTCCAATATGTTATTTGCAGAAGTGCTGAACACTACTGAGCCCCTTCTCTGAGAGACACAGTTCAGCACCTTTGAAAGAAACAGGATGAACTTAATTAGGTCTGAGAGGTGAATTTAAAATCCTAAGATTCAAAATTATGAAAACATGTAATTTCCATACAAGACACCTAGAAATGTGGGAGGGGGAAGGAGTGGTACAGAGAGAATGACAAAGGAAAGGAAAAAGTACAAGTCCCAGCTGAATAATTTGGAGAAATTAAATGCACGATATACTGCAACACACTATTTGGAAGATCTCTTCTTGTTACAGATAAATGATTTCATTTACCAATTTCCTGTTCCTGCACTGAACATTCATCTGAGGTTATTATAATGCATTTTATAAATATGTGAAAAGAAAGAATTATGAACTGCTGACTCTACTTGCAAAAAAAAAAAAAATAGCCTGAAAGGCATGTTCCCATTTCCCAATCTTTGTTTTCTTAAGTCTTATAATGTGTCTTTGCAGAACTAAGTGAGGTATAAAACTAGAGATTAATGTTGTTACACTTGTAAATACTGTTGTAATAAAATGAAGACATATATTCTTCCCTCCAAGTAAATTTGAATAGTTTTCACTCTCTTTAGTGGAGCACGTTGCTTCTAATTGCACAGATAACACGCCTGGCTTGTAGTCTATATCCAAGAGAACAATTTCACTTGACCTTCAAAAGACAACATCAGAATTAATTTCTAATAATGTTGGGTATTCTTCTCTGAGGCAGAGTGATGTAAACATATTTCATTTTTGAGTTATAATTTTATTCATTTTCAGATTTTTCCTCATGAAAAGAAAACTGATAAGATACATTGTTTTCTTTTTTTTTTTGTTCTTTAATCTCTCCACCCACATCTCATTTTTCCTTTGTTCTCTATCTTCCTCATATGCACCGCTCCGAAGGCTAGGAAAAGACTGTCTCTAGTCAAATATTCTCAACACTGCCATTACACACCATGTATGTACTACGGTACAAAATTTTTATGAACTCTTCCGTTCCTAAGTGAATGTATGGAAAAATATTTTTCTTGCTTTTAAGAAAAATTAGAAATCTGTCCTCATTGACAGAATTAGCACTCAGGTTCTGAAACAGCAGACTAATCATCTTTTTAAAGTACAGCTTTTTTTTTTGCCTTTGTTCTCTTCTTCCCCCCCCCCAACATATGTACTGTAAAAGCAGATCATTTCACAAACGTCTGACCTTAATAAAAACCCTGTCTTGTCTTTCATATTTTTCTTAGTAGAATCCTCCACTTACACAATATGCAAAAGTGAATTTGACTTTAAATAAAGAATTAAAATTACTTCATTTTTGTTAATAGTTCAATCAACTTTTGTGTGGATAAGAAAATTTTTTGACCAAGACGTGTAGAATCCTGCACACACACACAGACAGAGCTAATTTGTGAAGGTCTTCCTTTTTCCTGGTAGAAGTTAATTAATCCTTGTCCCACACATAAATATGACAACAAAAAATGCCTGTAATAATACCACTTTCAAAAGTCACATCCTCAAAGAATCAAAGAATGGTGGATATGTACAAGTACATAGCATTTCTAAATCAACAGAAAGCAAACATGTTAATTGTAACTTCCTCTATCACCAAAAATCTGTCTCACTTACCTGTCTATTCATTATAAACACCCAAGAAGTATCAGCAGCAAAATAAATAGTCCAGCATATAAAACACAAGAAGAAAGGGCCACTTCTAATTTTAAAATAAGCTAAACAATATTAAAAAGTTCCACAGAGGTGCCAAGCAACTAGTAGTTGCAGACATTGTGAAGGCTATTTTCAAAGTCAAAATACAATCTTGGAGAAGCAATAAGAGAAGAGAACAGCTTGCATTCACAATCAAACTGACTAAGTTTCTTATTTAGTAAGAATTTCTAGGAGACAGACACGAAAATGTCTTAAGAACTGAACAAAGTAAATACCATATGATTTAAATAAGAAACATATCTCAAAGCATATCTTTAATAAACATTTATTATGTGCTTAGAAAGAGTGTTTACATATAAACTTTGATGTATACTCTCTCTGTATCTCTGCATTAGTACATTAAAATTAACTGTTGACTTTGAGAACAGAAGAATTCTATTGATATGAATTACCTTATTCTGCACAATGTGAAAGCATAGACTGAAACTAGCTTTCATAACAAAATTGGCTTTTTGAAACTCAAGAGAAGTATACTTTTCCTATACTATGTAATTATAGTTGAACACTGTTAAAAGAACTCTACAAGCTCACTGTTTCTGTGCTGTTGCATTTCTTCCATTAAATTCACTAAATTTTCAATATTTTATATTCTTTACAGCTAGTGCCTTAGAAGCTTTATCACTATTTTGACTACTGGAACCCCAAGTATATACAATACTTTATTTACTAAATGATTACTTTTTATGCTACAATAGAAAAAAGCTTTGCAACCATTTTATAAAAAATTAGAACTGTAAATCAACCATATATTTTTCACAGCTAGTGTAGGACTCCAAAATATTTTTCAGTGTTCCATTTCTACTGAACAAACATTTTAGAAGTGCTTCCAGTTTCTATTCAATATTCTTGCTGAGAATTTTGAAGAGTTTCATTTTATTTGCTTTATTTAATAATATCATCAAAAGTGAGCAGGAAAGAGAAATAAGCTTCCATTGCTGGACCCTGATGGCTTTCATGCCTCTGAAGTGATAAGTAATAGAGTCAGATTCTGAAAATCTAACTGCTAAAAAGCTCACCACTCTCTTAACTTCACAAGTTTTTTGTCTCCCTCCTCTCCTTGACCTCCAACCTGACTATTAATATTTTATGTTATAGCTTCTTCCTTGTTTTTTATTCTGCTTCTGGGCTTGCAAAATTATTCCCTCTTCAATGGTTTTGACCTACCTGTAGGTGGTACCCCAAAAGGTTTCTTCTGACATATTAATGGAGTAGGCAATATTTAATGAGGTACAAAATTTTAGGGAAAATTTATGTATCTGGTCTGCCAGAGATGTGATCTTAGTATTACTCCTTTGAGATTAGGGAAACCCATGAAAATGAAAAAAAACAAAACACAAACATACCCCAAAAACCAACTAACCAAAAAAAAAAACCCTAATCAACCAAACCAACTAACTCACTCCATAGTATTCCATCCCATCCCAAACATTTGGACATCTTTGGAGACATTTTGATTTTCAGAAAAATTTTCTTATTTACTTTGCTGTTTTGTGTGATCAGTCTGTAAGCTGCACTTCTCACTTTAAGAACAGGATACACAAAGACTTGGCTTCATTCTCTTCAGGTCAAAAATCATCCATCATAATTTTGAAGTATGCAGTTAAAATAGGCACTCATTTCAAGGAGCATTTTGCATTCAGTTTGACAGAATTCCCAAAGCCTCCACAGCATTTGTTGCTTTATTTGGTGCATATACAGGAAATACGCCACTGCATCATGACACAGTGACATATATAACAAGAAGCCCACACATGTTACTGTACATAAGCAATTTTAATTCTTTTTGGTTCTAGACTGGAAAGACAGTGAAACAATGCAGAGTAAAGTTATTTGTGTGGTGCTGTATTCCAACATACACAAAATATTTCAAACTGCAATACTTGAAAGGTCCCACCAATCTACCCATGGGTAGCCAATTATACCCATGGGCTATAAAAATCATATATACTCACATTTAAGAACAATATAAAATCATATATACTCACATTTAAGAGCAAAATCATTAAACCCAGAGCTGCTGGTGTTCCCATCAAACAGATCCAAACACCAGGTGGTCAGCTTTTCAGAGTCTTCACACCCTGGCTATAGCACGTGGCTCTGCATGGTATGAGATAGGATTGGTCATTTTTATATTTTTGTTAAGTCACTGCAGTGTTAGAAGCTGCTATGTGGAGATTAGCATTAAGTTTTTCTTCTTTTTCCTTTTCTAACAAGGCACCTAACAATTTTTGCCCTGGATAAAGGCATTTTTTATAACTTATAATTGTCAAAATAATAATTCAAATAAATTGTAGAAGATATTCTCTCAATTAGTGTTTACTTATGTAAACCCCATTTCTTTTTGTACAAACGAAAGTCCAAAGCAGTTCATAAAATTTCATGCAAACTATTCCATTATTTAATTCAAACCCTTTTTACTTCACCATGAAATCTGGTGGCAAATATGTTTACCATGAAGAAATGTCCAAAGGTGTTAAAAATCATATTTTGTTATCCCAATACAGAGCAATACTCAGCCTTCAAGTAAGAAGACATCTAACTTCCAGCTTTCTCCTTTAGACAGAGGCTGAAACATCCACACTCACAGGCATACACTACTAGCCAGACCAGGTGGGAGGAAGGAATGGAAGGAGTAAGGAAGAAATGCAATGTGGCAGCTTTGTAAAAAGCTGAGTTCACAGAAAGGGTTGTTGTCCCTTGTTTTCCCTGTCTCTCTGTCTTTGCTTCCAATCCTCTCATTCTACCCTTTTGCAATGAATGTGGCACTGACTCCAGGAATTAATTCAGCTCAATTGCCAAGGAAAAACCTTCATAATTGCTTTTGTCAGATTTTTTTTTTCTACCAGGTTGGTGATTTCAAGTGGCTTGAATGAGTATCAAATTTGAGGCAGAAAATAAATAAACAAAAACCACAAACTAACAAAAAAGAAAGGAAAAAACCCCAAGAGTGTATGACAACAGGAAGAGATGGGAAGAAGCAGAGAGAGAATCAGGACTGTCAAAAGCAAACCAGCACTTCAACACTCTCACCATGACATACGAATCTGAACCTCAGGCTGCCTGGTACCAAGACAAAAGAAGTTACATCATAAAGAGAAGTCACAGCAGGCTATGCCCGGAGATTCTAGATACCAAACATCTCCCAAAATTGCTGTATTTATTTGTGCTGAAGAACGAAGTCAAACACCATTTTTCATGTTTACAAGGTTTGGAGCAATAGAGGTTCCTTTTTAACAGTGTCCAAACACAAAGTCTTTCCCACAGTGATTCTCAGCACCCTGGGCTTGGCAAAGCTATCACGAATCAAACAAGTGTGCAGAGACACTCCTAGATCTGTTTCGACAACCTGAATTACATGACTGCTGGAGGACCTAAAGATTGCAGGACAAAGCAGATACAAAGTGCCAGCTCAAGTACCCATGCTGCCAGGAACATGCCGATGCCCTTGGGAGAACAAAAAGGGGGCTAAAGCATCCCAGGAGATCACATTGCCTCATTTGAGTTACCCGCATTGCCACTGATCACCCTCGCTAAGGAGCAGCAATATCATAAGGCTGGATGCTCCTCTGAATCGAGCCCTCTGTCGGAAGATATTCTGTTACATGAGAGTCAGGACTTTTTGGCTCATTACCATGAGAAAGTCCCTGCTCAGGCTGTCCTCAGTACTTGCCAGTTGCTACAGCTCATGGAAAAAAGATACAGTACAGTTTAAAACTCTTTCCAAAATATCTCTATTAAATTTCCCAGAGTCCACACTACTAAACAAATAAAGAGCTTGCATACGTTTACATTAATAAAATGAGTAGGTTTTTTTTCCTTATTATAATTACCTCTGTTATTACAAATGGGAGGTAAACCAGACTTCTGCATCTGTTTTCCCATTATAGAAGTAATACATAAATTAATAATCATCTTCCCAAATGTGTCAGTTCCACCTGAGAATTTCTGAGATTGAAGTAGAGAGATCATCTTTAAAGGCAAGCATAATTAGGTCCAAAACTAATTAATACTTTTATACTAAAAGGTGTCATAGAAATGATTCCAGAGTTTTTCATGGAAATCACTAGATTTTGATTCATCTTTACAAGTATATTTAGTAATAACAAGAGTTATTATTGCTAGTGTACTTGTTTATGCTGCACAAGGCCAAACAGGACTAAATTACCACAAACCTATTTCTGAAAGTTATTGTCTCCCTTTCCCACCATTATAAATGAAAGATAATTAAACACAACTAATCAATTATGAACTCTGACTATTCTCATGAAACACTGAAAAAACTTCATCAAGGAAACAAGAGAGAAGGAAACACATCCTAAGAAACAGTTGCGGTGATACATCAGCACATGCCATGCTTTCTAAACTGCACAAGTGATGAAAACATGCACTTTGGCAAGAAGCAGGGAATTGCTTACCCTGTGCATTCTGCCATCTATTTTTGCCCAGCGAGGGCAGGGCGCCCAGCCCTGCAGGACTTGGGTCATGTCATCCCCTGAATGCTTCTTGGGGCAGGACGTGTCACAATAGAGTCTACTATTCTTATTAAAAATAACTTTCAACACTGGAGTACCAACAGCAATTCAAAGACTTGTTTCCACATTTCTTCTCTCCTAAAACTCCTGCCCTGGTATATCATACCTGGCATCTGCAGTCCTACAGCCCATATCCCCCAAGCCTTGCAAATCCACAACAGGGTGGCAACAAGGTTTCCAAGACAATCCCTCTTCCCAACGCTACCTCCTCAAATACTATGGAGCATCAATAAAACCTACTTACAAACAAAATTCCTTGACTCATACAAGTACCAGATCAGAACAGAGCAGGGAAGAGATGCACACTTCATTGCTTTACCTCAAAACCCAACAGCAGCTGCTGAGGCCTTCGCAGCTCTGAGCCACTGACGTTGTTCTACATCCCCTATCCAAACAGATTACCTGATTTACACTAGGCTGGTAATGGAAAGCCTGCTTTACGTTGGACAATTCCAAAGTCAGTGCCTAAACTGTGATAGTGAAAAGAGAACACTCTCCCTCCCTTACAAAGGAGGAAAAGAATGGGAAGGCAAGGCAGCAATGGATGAAACAGGAACCAAGTTCACAGCCTCCTCCTGCCCCCAGATAACCTGAGAATCTGCAGTTTCTCTGGGAGACATGGTAGCTCCTGGAAATCAGGCACAACTCCAGGCAAGTACATCTTGCATACCTGGGGACAAGGAACACTGTCTTCAAGAAACTGCCAAGAATTTATATGATATTGTAGTGTTAAGGCTATTATCCATCTTAAAATGCAGAATTGCTTCATGATTTAAAGGAATTTCAGAAAATATCCAATCCACTGGTCAATGACCCACGTAAACAGCCATTTAGATATCCCCATTAAAAAAAAAAAAAAAAAAAAGAGGGAAACATTACTTTAAGTATTTTTCATTAGCAAGAACATCGTATTGCCTAGTTAAGGAAAAGCATGTGAGCCACCATGATCACAGGTGCTGACAGTGAAATGTGATAGCTACAGCAATTACCATGGCACAGGATTTCCTTTTCTGAATTCAAACTAAAGCAACGAAATCATTGCAATCATAAAAAATATTTTGTTCGAAGTCCTTATCTGCATATATCAGGCATACTTTGTTAAAATATTTACTGGAAGTTAGAGATTTGAAGTAAAATAGCTTAAATTTCTAAGTTTTTTTCAAACCTTTATCATGTACTTAATGGAAAGAAATGCAACGGCTCATTGAGGCTTCAGGAAAAGAAGACCTAAGCACAAAGTAATGAGCGACTATGTCCATTAACATTAAAACACAGGCTGCACCTTTCATTAACAAGCACCCAGAACTTGCATCCTTGTCATGCACGTATCCCCAGTCACCAGCTGGGCAGTGCTGCACTGGAGGAGGGACTGTCTATGTGCAAATTTTGCAGCAGGGGGAAGAACATCCTAGGCATATACACTGACCACCACTGCATTGATGTTACTCCTACCATACCACTTCCGGATACCACCTCTTCCTTAGCTGAAAAGACTTCTCTAAAGATGAATCCCTGATGTAATTGTTTTAACCTTGCTAGCCCTTTTTTGTACCTCATGGATAGATTGGTTGTGATTTACAATTGCAAAATAATTGTTTGTCGAAACAAAACCCACACGAAAACCAGGACAGAGTTATGTCCAGGAGGAAAAAGTAGCAGCAAATTCTAAAATAGAGCATAGCTCCTTATTCAAATTTCTCATTACACTATCCAGCTCCTTTTTTTCTTGAGCACCTCCCAGAATAGACATCCTGACATTCTAGTCTCACCCAGAATATAATAAATATTATCTGTCATGAGGACATATGTCTCAAAGCCGTATTACTCAGTCAGTTGCCAAATTATATCAGTTTCAGGACGGATCCATCTTTCCTGGAAAGTTCTTTTATTCAAAGCCCAAGCCACCACTTCCACTGATACCTTGACATCAAAACTCTAATCAAGTTCATTGAGTGTAATATGTTTGACAGTAGCACAAAGTGAATTTCCTTCCAAAGCATTTGTTAAATTATATTTCACTGAACAGGCAGAAGAAACATTTCCAGTGTGCAGTTTATTCAATAAAGAATGTCACTTCAACATTATTTTCCTTAATGTGATACCACACAAAAAGTTATCTGTAACCAGCTGTAACTATCACGTTATTTTCCAATTCTTATTCTCAATTTATTCTCCATTTTCACTGCCACTTTAGCCACCTGTTCAAGAACATTTGCTGTTTACTTGCTATTTCTGCTTCATATCTGGATGACCAAGCCTGTGGTTGTGAAAGGTGTTTCTAGGCATAAAAACCTTGAAATAATGAACATCCAGAGGTATCAACTTGTCATGAGAAGATTAAACATTTTACAAAAAATCACAACACAACCATTGCTATGCATGAATATTCACTTGATCATCTGCGATTTTTATAATTGCTTTCTGTAAACACCTTCAGAAACAAAATCTCATTCAGAAACATTTTTAAAATTGTATGTTTTTTAAAAAACATAAACAAGGCAGGGAGATTGAAAAAAAATCAAATTTTATTCATTTCGTTTAACTTAATCACTTATATGATGCTGATGCTGCATTAATTCTTCTCTTGGTATGACGGTATTTTATTGCTTCCTTCCTAAGGGCTTTTTTTAACATATATCTGTCACTTTTGTTGCAATTGCAATTTAAATAAAGGCATTAAAAAAACTACAGGTTATTAGCCAATAAAAAATTTATAGCAAAAAATAAAACTTCTCAAATGAATAATTTAGCCTAATTAAAATAATTTAATAAAAATATTTGTTTAGAAACTAAGCAAACAACAGAAAAAAAAATAGCACATAAGTTGTAGCAAATATCTGCTGTGAGCAGCTTCTTAGAACAGCCAGTCAAGGAAGTAATGTAAAAACTGTGGATATTGTCAATTATAATAAGTATTTAGGTCTGACAGAAAAAGGGGCACATGGGGTGGGTTTGGTTTGTTTTGGGCTTTTCCCCCATCTTTTTACATGTGCCAAGAGAGACTTCTTAACACTTGAAATTGCCTGCAATTAAACATAACATAAAACCGGATTTTATTACTAGTCCATGGAAAGAAGCCGAAATTCCCAGAGAGGCTGTAAGTTTTCAACAGCCTCATCTGAGAGCAGAGAAATAGACATAACCATTTCTTCAACAGATTGGGCGAGAGCTGCCAAAACCCCGAAGGAAAAGCATTTTGTTTATATCAGCCCCCACTCCACACATGGAAAATACAGCTGCAGAGCTGGTTCTCCTGGTCCTCCAGTTTCACACCCTTGTGGACAAAACCAGCCAATTTAAATCTGTGGAGTCACCACCGTGACACACAGCAGCTTAAAGAAGCAGTTACAACAGAGCTGTGACTTGCAGAGGGAAAAAGGCTGGGCTGCTAGTGATGGGAAGTAGGAGACTCAGGAGCTGGCAAGTCATCCAAAAGCCTTCTTCCTTCATTTCATAAAAACACCATCCAAAATCCAGCTTTTCAGTATGACCCCAAAAACATGGAAAAATTGTTAAATATGTGCATTTGATTAATTAGGCTAGTCTTGGAAAAAAGCTCAAACCTGTCACTCCTGTGGCTGGCTCCCCAACACCCTCTGCAGCGGCAATTCTGTTTTCCATGGAAGCAATTTCTTATCCCCTGTTTGAAGTATGGAAAGGTGATCTGTGGCAATGGCAGCTGTGATAGAGAAGAGGAGCTGCCAGAGGAGAAGGCCCTGGTGGCATGACTAGGCCACCACCTCTTGGCTTCAGGCATCAAGCCCCAACAAGGAGCATGTTCCGCCCATGGCTCCCTCCACGGGTAGCCACCAGGCTGAGGCATGGGGCCAGCACTGGGGGACAAGGGCTTGGCATCTGCTGGTTCCTGAGAAAAACCAAGGCACCCTGAAGTCATTATCCTTGCTCTCCCTGAACAGCCAAACTTTCCAACATGGCAGTAGAGAGGGAAGCAAGGAGAGTACTTCAATGCACAACACCTATTAAAACCACCAGAGAACTATTTTAAAAAAAGAAAAAGAAGCTCTTAGGAGTTCAGAACTGTTCCATACACGAAGCTACAGTCACTCAGTTTTAAGCAATCCTCCAGACCACAGGCCATCATTTACAGCATTTTTGGTTTGTTTTTTTCTTTTTAAACTGGTTCAATCTGCTCAGAATATTTGTTCCATGTCGTCATTTTTTCACTGTCATTGACTTGCCCTAGAGCCAGGCAACCCTGAAGGGAACAGCCATGATGCTGTAATCCCTATGAGCAGTTTTACTTGTGCCAGCCTTACCACTGGTCTGAGACCTCGCTGGAACATGTACACTTGCAATGCTAGCAGAGAAAAATTCTAATTCTCACTCCACCTCATCACCATGTTCTGCTTTCCCTAACAGCAAGGGGGAATGAGGACAGGAAAGAATCCAACATCTGACATGACATTACAGAAAACTTTTCCATTAACTACCGAAATTTCCATTCTTCCTCGCTCAAAATAGAAGCACAATTATTTTTTTGTCATTAGGACCATCCTCTCTTCCCCTCACCCTCACTTCAATAGCCTTGACAGCGCTCATGTCACCTCTTGAGCATCAGGGAGCTTGTAAAGGGAACAACAGTGGAGCCAATAAACAGCAGTGCAAGTAGCATGCCCTGGGCTTATCCTGAGCCTCTGATTACCTACTGGTTACTGCGCTCTTTCACATGAGCTGCTGCACTTTTGGCAGGTGAAATATGCCACTGCTACATCAAATGCAAGGCTCTGCACAGTGCAAAGGGCAGGCAGATTGCAGAGCAATCACTGCCATTGTTGATGGAATTTCTTATAATCCAGCTTGGATAACATGGTCTTAATTAAA
>VZRF01004121.1:439192-479782 GCA_013396875.1 Vireo altiloquus | reverse complement strand
TAAAAAAAAAAAAAAAAAAACAACACAGAAATGACAGTTATCCTCCTATTTGTAAAGAGAATCATCTAAGAGATAAACCTGAAACCCTGGCATACACTATCATCAGCCATTAGCACTTGGGATACAGCATGTCCTACTTGCTTCCAGCATGCGCCTCTGCCTAGCAGTTGCCACAGGAATCCACACACATCTGAGACCGATTAGAAAAAAAATTCAGTCTGAGTTTATAAACCCTAATAATCTCTGAACTGATTTAATATCTTTAGTAGTAGGCTTTCCTGTATTGCTTTTACCTTTTGGAGGTCAGGTTTTAGCTCTTAGGAGGTCAGAACTGTTCCACACATGAAGCCACAGTCACTCAAAATTTCATTGTTTTATTTCAATTCTAGATTTACACCCCTGGCTTTTACTGGCAGACATATGAGGCTGTGAGCATGATGTGCCACTGCTTCTATCCTACTATCTTGGCACCTACACATCAGAATGTCATCGCCCTTGGTGCTGCTACATATGCCTATTTGTAAGTCCCATGGGTGGCAATAGGATCTTTCTGCTGAAGGCTTCATCCCACATAGAATATTCATTTCTCTGCCAGTATTCAGAGGGTGATTTGGTAGCTGCTTTCTTTACCAATAACATTTGGCACTGAGTACAGAGAATTTTTTTCTTTTAACTAAGCTGGATAATATTTATTCAAGTGTAGGTGTTTGGTTGGGGATCTCTCACAAGTCAATTGCTCAGATCTATCCAAATGTAAAATGTCTTCTCGATATCCAACTTTTAGAGCACTGGTCCTTTAGCAATGACTCTGTCATCTTTTTATCTGGCACAGACTCATCAATTTTTAACTTACTCTCCAAGACAGATGCTTGACAGACTGAATAATTATTCTCTGTTTTGAAGCTTATGATATCTGGAACCATCCCAGGCTTTTAGAGAAAAATCTTTGCTTTCTCTCTGCTTTCTCTCAGAAGTTTAAGAAGCAAAGCTAGAGTGCCTTGTGTACTTTGAATGTGGTGTCATTTAATTTATGAGGCTACTATAAAAATCAGTTGCTCCAGATTTAATGACTTCTTGGTGCTATTACCTGAAATCTTCAGCTGTGTAAAATCTCCTTTGGCATTCTGGATGGTATTTTCCATCTCCAAGGCATTATTTTGCTTGTGACACTGTACCATGCCAAGCGAGTTATTTTCCTGCTGTTTGGTTTGGGTTTTTTCCCTTGCATAAAGCTTACAAAGTCCTGTTTGGGGATTCCCAGCTACAAAATTTGCTTTTTGATTGCGAATTATTGTGTTGCTATTATAGTTCAAGTGAAAAATAACAAGTTATTTTTATTGTTACCCATTGTCTACATATTCTCCAGTCTCACTGAAGAGCTCAATTTCTTGTATCTCGTTTCATTTGTCCCCCACTTATTTCATTATAATGATTTTCTCTCCAAGCTTCTCAGGAGTCATTTGAAAAAATTCCCACAGAGGCTGCTCTGGTTCCATTTTTCATTTACTTGAGTAAGTTCATTAACTTTGCATGTCTTAGCAACACTTGGTAAAGTTAACATACACTTTTTTTACACTTTTCCTTTGAGATCTTGAATATTTCACCATTTTTCCCCCTAAAGTACCAGAGATTAATTCCTCATTTAAGGATCATCACACAGGTTTGCCACAGCCCACAACAGAAGAGTCTTCTGAACTGTTTCTTGATTACACTTGAAAAAGGTCTGTTGTTCCATGGCCAGCATCCTTAATCACTGATTTTGCATATCCTCAAAAGTTGACTCCTTTTGACCTCATATTCAGGGGAAGAAGAAATCAACCAAACAGGGTAAAAAATACCCTTCAATACCTCCTCACCTAAGCAAGCACTCTTCATAAGGGCATTCCCCACAGTACCAGCTCCTAGCCCTTTCCACCACAGCCCTGAGACTTACAGAAAACTCACAGGCAAAGAGCTATCAGTCTCCCCTCAAGACCAGCCCAGGATGTTGGGGGCAGAGGAAAGAATGTTCCACAGAGGAAATAAATCCTGAGAACACTCTTCCTCTTGTAAGATCATTCATAATTTCATTTTTTGCTTTGAAATTACCTGCAAGTTTGCTCAGATTTAATCCTTGTCCCACTTGACATCTGATCCCTGGCCACCGCCAGCACCAACAACTTGTATTTACTTTTAAGCTACTTATTGCCTTCAAAATTCTCAGAGCTTTGAAGACCTCTGAGAGGGTACAGTACTAATCCAGCATTCAAAAATAATCTATATCTTAATGTACAGAAGCATGAGAGGCAGCTCATTATGGGCAAGTTGTTTAATTATAACATTCACTGAGGGTGGGTGTCTTTTGTCTATCAGGTAGTTGGAGTAGACTCTTATTTTATGTCTCTTCCAGCTGAAATATTCTATTCTATTTTTATTATTTAGATAAGGGCTACTCATAGCTGTCTATTAGCAATAGATACTGCATATGTGTCAGACAGAAAACACCTACTGTTAGTCACTTTTCAAGAGAGCAAGAGCTGTGTGTTGCCTGAAAGGGGTGGAGGGAGTTTTATAAGCTCTGCATTTCTGCATATGCTCCCATGATGTTGCTCTCTGATCTTTTGGACAAACTCAACGTGGGGAAAACCAAGAATGGCCAAAACAGACACAGTGTACAATTTTTGTGATCTCTCAAGGTGTCTCTTCATCTTTCACAACAAAAATAGTGAAAATGGCAAAATACCACAGAAAGACTGTGCAGTAGGTGGTACACTTAGGACACGTATAACAAAATGATGGCTCAAAAAACAAAGGGTTCTTTCAAGTCCCAGAGCTTTACTATGCACTACTGATTGTGAGACAAGGTGAATATCTATAAAATATGCTATTCCTTCTGGGTTTAGGAATACAGTGCCACTTGGCTTCATCTAGGCCTTTTACTTGCATTTGAGACATAACACCACTTAGCTTGAGGAAGAAGATCCTTAAGGACTAAGAGAGGGTGCTTAGATAAAGGAAACTCATCAGTTTACAATCACCTATTCCTCCTGCATTTTCTCCTTCAGGCCACAACATTCCTTAGCAGCATTCCTTCCCTCACCTTCACCTTGTCCCCAGACAACTAATTTTTTATCTTGGACTTTAAAACACTCAGATTCCATATGTGTCTTCCCCCAAACCCAACTCTTCTAGAAGTATCATGAGTATGTCTGCTTTCTCTGGAAGAATTTTCCACAAAACAACTTTTCTAATCTTACCTCGGCATCAGAAGGCAACTGGAACACACAACTTAGGAACAAAGAGAGAAAAGTCAGGTGGTGCGACTGCCTTCCAGCTCTCTTACACCACTAACACAAAGAAAGTGAAGAAAACAAATCCATACTTCCCTAACCATGGCTCTACAAAAGGAACTGATTTCCTAAGCAAACAAAGGAAAAATTCTCTACATTCCAAATTAACCAAAAATTCAGGAAATTTTACCTGTTTTCTGGATTGATTTGTCTCACATGACTTTGATCACTCAAAATTGATATGAGGACTGAGTCTGAATTTCAGCTGAGGAAAGTCTTGGAGACTAAGCTCTGCACTCTCAGGGCAGAGTAAATAGTCCTTGTCCGCTTGCACAATATGCGGCATTTTTGCCTTAGTTGAAAATGCTTTTGCAAGATTCCTTTTCCACAAAAGCTGTAAAGTTATGGTATTTCTTATACTATAAAGAAGTGGCTCTCTAAACTATAGTAATTTACTAGAATTGGCAATGCAAGTAGGAAAGCATCTTGAACCACTAGGAGGCTAAATAGGCATGATAAATATTTTCTGATCGTTTCCGTTTCATACATTAGCTTTTTGCTAAAAGCTCTTCACTCAACACAAAAGCATGTGCACTGTCAGCAAGTTCAGTACCTCAGAGAAAACAATGCATTAAAATACAATTTGGAATAACTGATTTATATTCTCCTATAGTGCATTTTCAGAATGTGAAAGATCTTTAAGTAGGATAAGTTTGCTTCAGGTCACATTAGCTTCCACATAAACTTCAATAATCAAAGACAGCCTGACTCATTTCTGTGAAGGAGCCCTTGCCACAAGAGAGGGCACAGCAGTCTTGCTTTGC
This sequence comes from Vireo altiloquus, assembly GCA_013396875.1. Classification (NCBI taxonomy): domain Eukaryota; kingdom Metazoa; phylum Chordata; class Aves; order Passeriformes; family Vireonidae; genus Vireo; species Vireo altiloquus. The sequence continues at coordinate 475,689 of VZRF01004121.1, read as the reverse complement.
CTCTTGGTTTGCTAGTAACCGTATGGAGAGAAGATTTAACACCATTTTCCCTCACCATCAGAATAGCACTCACAAAGATCTCAAAACTTAAAATGAAGTCACTCAAAGGTTTGCCTCATTCCCTATCCAAAATATCCTTATGTTCAGGTCTTGGTCAGCTTGCTGGTTCCTCAACACAAGGAAGACCTTTTTGACATGCTCCAAAACACTCCTCAAATTCCTCTCAAGAGAGGGTCTTCCCACATCCCTTCCTGGCTCCAGCAGACCAAGTCTCAAGAAGAGCTGCTGTAGAGTCCTATGTGCATCCTGGATCTCAACAAGATTCTCCACCCATCTGCATCATTTCCCCACCCCATGCATCAGAAACTGCACCCAGCCTTGTCTCCCTCACCTATTCATTTTTGAAGAGGCCACCCCTAGGCACACATCGTGCTTTTTTTGGACTCACTGCTGTTAGAAAGAAAGAGCTTACACTCATAGTGATAATGAAGTGGGCCATGAGGACTCAGTATTTTACACATTGCAAGCTTTTTAGTCTTAGTAAAGCAGAGATAAAAAGTGGAATTTTAAAATATTAAACTAAAGGGAGAACTATTTCTCTCTACACTTAGAGTAAAATCAACAATGTGTCATACATGACTGCCCCCTTGGACTGCTTTAAGCTGTTTCTGAAGCCTGGCAAACTTTATAGACATAGCAGACTGCAAAACCACTGCAGGACTGGGCCAAGGTCTGCCTGCAAGTTTCCTTCAAAACAGGGCTGCAACTCTAAAACTAAACCTTCTGGATCAAAGTTGAAAAAATATTAAAAAAAAAAAAAAGCAGCTTTTTTTTTTTTAAGCTACCAATATATAAAAGCTGTCATTTATTAACACTAAAATAATCTCCAATATGCTCAGGTAAGTATATTGATAATATTTGCAAATTAGACTTCAACATTATCTGGAGATTGAAACAGAGGGTTTGAATTCAAGACAGAATTTTGCTAAACCCTACATGGTCACAAATATCTCAGCAAACTCATTGTCACCGTTTTTTATAAGATGCAGCATTAACAGAGCCACAGTCACTGTCACAACTGAAACACGTAGGAAGATGAAAACCATAAAAGAATAGATTAAGCCAAAGCATTTTACTGCAATAAGACCAAGCAGTGTCATAACATGCAATTCCCAAAGGCTTGCCTTCTTCCAGTTGAGAACTGACTTCAAGAACTTCAGGCTCAAAAAAGTTTTCTGTGTGCCTTTGACCCTCCATGGAAACAGAGAATGCAATCCCCTAGGGAAAACTAATTTTTGCATGCATTTTCCCTATGCCTAACCCTTGCCCAGGGCACACCTCCTGCCACACTTGGCCAGGTGTACTGCAGCCTCTGTACACAACAGTGCCACCAAATAGCCTGGGTGAAGGTATCCAACCAGCAAAAACATTTGGGAAAACCTGAAGACATTGCAGTGTTTAGCAATAGGTCACATCTGTGCCTTTCTTTCAGGCATTATTATGTCTTCTACTTGGAGAACAGAAAAACCTTGCAAATATTCTGACTGGAAAAAAAACTTAAGGAAAACTATTCACCTGCCGAGTTCTGCCACAACGGCCTGCAGGGGAAATGGGGCTGAACCTCTTACTCTGGCTTCAGGTGGAGACAATTTCTTTGTCCAGTTTACAGCATTTATTCTCAGGCTCAGGTCTAATATCCATCAAAGGAAAAATCTCAAAATTCAGTGTTTGCACACTGAATGTGTCCAGGGAAAGAATCACGACAGAGAAGCACATCTTTGCAGCCCTATGCAGATGCTGCACCCCATTTCCCCATTGAGGGCTTCAGGGCAAGGTTCAAGTCTTCCTATAGGGTATTCATATTTGAGGCAAAATGTTTTCCTGACCCATTTCAGTTTTAGTCAGCAGTTTTCCGAAGGAAAGGGAAGGCTCTTATAAAGCCCTTGTTGTCTGTGAAGCTTGAGCTGTGCTGTGTATGCATACACACACACACACAGGGGAACATATGTAGTAGCTGCAGGACTTTAAAAGTGATTTTCTCGTGCTTTTACACGCTGTCCTCTTTAATCTGAGCACTGGTCTTCGATTCACTCCAAACACTGGTACGTATGTCCCTTAAATGCCAATTTTTTAAAAAATAAATTATGAGTAAGAGAGTAAAGGTTTTTCAGTAAGTAATAAAAAGAACATGTTTTTTTCATTTATGCAGGTGCAACTTGTTTAACAGGATAATGCTTAAGTCTAAGTAAAAGCATGAAATGTCACTTCAGCAGTCTTCAACACTTTTCAGTCATGACTCAAAATTACTACTGAAAGGTAAACCTCGTTTTACCACCGTGCTACAAAAAAAAAGGAATAAGAGCTTTTAAAAACCTTCATTTACTCAAAAGAAAGAAAAAATATAATTAGTTCTTTAAAGCATCACTTAAAAATTTAATCAGATGCCATTTTCAATAATATAATCATATGCAGAACCGCCAGGCCTGGCAGTTATTTAGACAGCTGTCAGTCAAAATGTCTCACAGCTACCCTACCGTGTCAGCCATCAGCTAACCCACACTTTCCCAGGGACGTCTTAGCATGGCATCTTTGTTCTGTTTTCAGATAAACAGATCCAATTTCTCAACAAACAGACTGCTACAGTCCTTTTGATAACAATGTAATAATTCAAAACAAATGATTCTAGGCTTTGATGATAGCACTTTTATGGGTCATGAAGAAATCCTCCCACCAACATCTGTTTGATTTTATCTACTTGAACTTTATCCTCCAGTTGAAGATTTATAAGCTGAAATCATCCCAGCCTATTAAAGTCAGGCTAATGTTAAAGCACTAACACAGAGAATGAAAGTGCATTTTGCAGTCATCCACCTTTTGAAATCCTGCCGTGAGGAAAAGATATCAAAAGTTTGAGAGATGTATGTGTAAATATGCTAGAAGTCTGCATTCTGCACAGAGCCCTGGATGACTGAGAGATTAAGGAATCTAACTGTTGCCCTACTGTGGGGGCAAGTTATTTACAGAACTATTATTTAGAAAGACAACATGAAAAATACAGATGTTGTTTACATTGAAAGGCTGTTTTCTTAGCAAAAACCACTACGAGTGATGGAAATTCACTCCAGATTTGCTCCCCCCCCCTTAATTTCTGCATACACTGTAAATAAAAAGCATGACAGCAGACTTATTAGAGCCACTTGTTACTTATTAACTAGATGGCACAACTTAGTCAGGATGCTTTTTAAATTAAAATAAGAAAAAAAAAAAAGAAAAAGCAAAAGCAAGACTTTCTATGAAGAGTCTGATACAACATGCCAAGAGAAAGAGTACTGCACATTGCTACCTGAAAACAGTTTTCTGTGAAAGCCAGCAAAAAGAAATGATTATATGTCTCAGTTGCAGAACTTTTCCAAGAAAATAATTACTCTTCCTGTGAGTGCTGACACTTCTACAAACAGGGGTAATTTAGCAGTTGTTTTCTGGAACATTCTTTTGGAATAGATTTGTTCAGTGTGTTCCAGATGACACTTTTTCTACATAAAAATACAGTACCAATTATAGTACGTAGCATAGTGTAGAGTATAAATTCATACTAAAACTTTAAACTAATAACAATTAGTTGTTGCAAGAGGAAAAAAATGTACTGCTATACCTCATGTAACATCACTTGGAAGAGAAATATGAACATGTTAGTGTTTGGTGGTGTGTTCCTTAAGAAGCATAACTTTGTGTCTTTAAATATATCTATATATTTGCACACCCCTACATCACTGTCAGGCCCTCTTGGTATGAAGCAACTCAAACTTACTTTACACATGCTAAAACTATTTTACTACAGTAGGAAGAGATGACCCTGTAGATTAAAGGATGCCCTTATCACTGCTAATGTATACAGTACCACTGGAAATTGCACTGACTCACTTCTAAAGAAACCACTTGGCTACTTTTCCACCAGTCTGAAGCAGCAAGATATGCACACACTGAACTGCATTCTGTGCAAAGGAAAAGAAAATGTCCTTAAATATTAAGTTCTTAGAAGCTCCAACACAAAGTTTACTGAGCCATAGTGGAAAGAGTAAGGCAGAAGGTGGGACAGCATTGTAAAGGAGGCATCCCTAGGAGGTGCCAAGCATACCTCAGAAGAGGTTGCTTCACCTGCCATGGCCAGCATGTCCCAGGCAGAGACCATGGCTGTGCTCTCAGGGTGTGGGTACAGCAAAGCTTGCTGCAAGAGCCTTTGATTCCTCAGATATGTCCCATCCCAGCCCCTTTCCTCTCCCCAGGTACTGAGAGGCAGCAAAACTGCCACTGCCAGAGGGGAGATGCATACTACATCCTTCCCACCTAAGGGGAGGCTCCCTGCTGCAGCTGGAGTAAGCAGTGGAGGGATGATGCTCTGCCCATTCCAGGGATTTCTCCAGGCAGTTATTTTTATGAACTGGGAGGCATTCCCTTTCTGAACAGGCAACAGTCTGAGTTTTGCACTGTTTTTTGGGGGGATTTTGCAAGGGGGAGGGAAGGGGACAAGGGAGAGGCAGAGGAATTGTTCTTTTTCTTACAGGAGGAACAGCTCAGACAGGCATGCTTAAAGCTCAAGTGGCAGCATAAAGGAGCATAAGAAGAGGGAGACTGAAAATCCTGCATACCTTCCCTTTGACTGTCTGTTGTATGACATTTACCAGATGAGTATATGTAAAGTACCCTGTAATTAAGTTCATCTGATCACAATAACTTTTAGGAAACTTCAAAAACTATGTCAAAACTCAGAAGCCAGAAAAATTTGTATTTATTCTAAGTAGATGAGCATTTTGCTGGAGCATAAATTACACTTTTATTTAGCATAAATCAAACCAAATGATTTGGTAGGGCTGTGGAGCTGCATTTCAGATATGACCTGCCCTTTGCTTTACTAACTCTTTGGAGACCCTTCCCATTTCCAGTGCACAGCACATGCCCATCTCCCTGACCTGCCCCTGCCTGCGCCTGCTCCTGCAGCACCAACCAGACCCGCAGCCTGACAGAGGAAGAAATTCAAAGTTGAAAGCCCTGCAGGACAAAATGACAGGTGAAAATACCAAACTCCTTTTGAACTTGGGCTCTCCTCAGGCATTTCTCAGCTCCTGTCTCATGCAGGAACCAAACTCTGCAAATACATCACGGCCACATCTTTGCTGTATCATTCCTGTACACTCCAACTGCTGCAGTGTTAACGGGACACCTGCCCCTGCCCTGCAGTCGGGGTGAAAGAAAAAGAAGTTTATCGGGGGGAATATATTTAGACACCAATGTCTCCCCTCAGAAGTCTGTCCAAAAATAGAAAACTCTAATAGCTGTACACTAATCTCACCAGAGATGACTAAAGTTTAAAAAAAAAAAAGTATCTGACAAAGCATGAGCAGGGTCAAAATTCCTCCTTTTCAAATCCCGAAATTAAATCATGCGTTTCCTTCTTTCTGTCTCTTAAACCTGTATAATTGCTAACTTATTGCTAAATACCAAAATATTTTAAAAGTCCTGGAGAATAAGTGCTGCAGTGGAAGAACAGCTACATCCTGCACACCACACACAAAGCTGAATTAATTCTGTTTAGCCAACTAGTCTGTGTTAGAAACTCGTGAAAAGAACAGATTTATTCTCCATCTTCTCCCTTCATTAAACAAATTTTCTGAATAAATACCATGTATTTCCTAAAAACAACATAATTGTATTTAATGCTGGAATAAGCATATTGCATTGTAGCAATCCAACTGCCTAACACTGTAATTTTAGCAAATGGGAGAGTTAGACGTGAGGGTACAGGTGTTGCCCTCAAAGCAGTGTGTGCAGGTGTAGGATGGAGCAGCAGCACCAGCAGCTGTACCCCAAGAGAATGGAGCACTTCTCCTTGAGGATGCTGTCTCCCCTCAGCCAACTTGACATGCAAATTCCTGCCTCTCACTTTCCTGTATCAGTAAAACAGAGCTAGTGAAGCTTTTCCATCTCAACAGGCCACCCCAAAATCTGCAGAACAATCATTCCTTATTAAAGGGCAGATGCTGCTAATATGCAGTGTGAAAGATGCCTAAATGTTGTATTTATTTTTACATTTTGCATTCGAAATACAGTGTGCCTGGGGAAGCACAGTTTGCCAATAAGCATAAAAATACCATTAATATGTTCAGATTGTCATATCCAAAATCTGAAACTGAATCTATCATCAGCTGTGCTAGCAATGTATTTTCTGCCAAGTTGCCACGGGTTACAGAAATGCATGATGACAGCAATAAATAACTTTAATGACTGCTGATAATATCATGAAAAGGGCTCTGTGATACACTGACATCATTTAGAGGTTTACTAGACATTATTAAGTGTTGTATCATGCCTCAGCTTGTCAGCTAATCATAGCAAATTACTTGTGTATCCACATATTTTTATCCATCTGCATGTATATGTAAAACTAAATATTATAGACTATACACTACATAGTTTATTCAATTTATTTTTACTTGAACTAACCTAAAATAGAAGTATGCCAGTTACACAGTTGGAATGTATCTGACATGTAACTGGATGTATTTTGGATTCTGTACAAACAAAATATCTTATCAAACAAAACTGATTACTATCCTCACGACCTTTTAAGCAATGGTTTGATCTAGCACTATACACTGGAGTCTATTTGTCACACGTATTTGCCATTTATTAATGCTTTTTGTATCTGGCCTTCCTGGAAGTCTCTTGGTGTCACCATCACAGCGAATAAACCTTTCTGGGAACATAAGAATAGAGTGACAAGATATTTTCACAAACATCCACAGTAAGAAGAGTTTCATAATGAAATTGCCTTCAAATTAAATAAATTAGAGTTTAGATGAACACGATGTTACTGCCTAAGTTAGAAAATATTGTATACTTTACATTATATCTTGATGTGTTTTCCTCCCATCGTTCCAGGACTACTGCTACCACAAAAAAAGAAAAAAACTTTAGGCTACTATTGCTAATACCATATAGTACTAAAATACAGACATTATCAAAACAAGTTTTAACATTACATATTCTTTTCATATATGTTTTCATTTCCTTAAGGAATAAAATACTTCTCCTGGTTTTGCATCTGTTATTTAAAAACATCCCTTTAAGGAGGGAAAGATCACTATCTGCAGATGTAATATTCTCATATTTGCAATCCACATTAGATGTATTCTAAAACGGCAAAAAAAAAAAAAGATTTTAAAACCATGTTCTAAATCATGTACACCTGTCAGAAACACAAACATGACAAGATCCCTTTAAGAAGTGACATTTAGCAATATCTATTGACATGGAAGGACTTTGGGAAGATGACATAAAGGCTTGCAGATGCGCAACAGATCAGGCACTTACATCTGCTTCTTCCACTCACATGTCACCCTTTTCCATCCACCACATGATTTGCACATCGACATGATTACACCAAGCTGAGTTATACATCATAAAATGCATTTGCCTGTCAAAAAGGTACCAATACTATTCTTTCTCCTCCTTAAGCAATCATTCCATGTGGGTTACATATCCCACAGCATTGAGGTACAAGAAAAGGGTTTATTTTCTAGCAGCTTCCAATTCTGAAGTGACACTATGATCAAGATTTATGTGTTACAGGCATACTTAAGGTATGATTATTAACTGTATTTAGTTTAAGAGACAAAGATTTTTTCACCTGTGGAAACTCAGGAAGAAAATATAATGTAAGTAATAACCATTCGGGATCCTAACCCGAACATAGGGGCACAGCAAGCCACACTCACTTTTACTCTCTTCTTTTTTTTTAACCCTTTAATGGCCTGAAGAAACATCACCTAGAAACTTTAATAAAGTCGTAGAAATAGGTATTTTTTTACATTGTATGTAAGTTGCTGCATTCATATAACAAAAACTCAAATGCCCCAAAGAGGCCTAGCTTAATTTCCAAAAAATCCCAAAGATGACACAGTTTATTATAGGGTGGTCAGTAGTCCTAAGAAAAGTTAAAGAAAGAAAAAAGAAAAGAGAAAAATCATTATGTCTGATTATGTTGTCTCGATAACAAGTATCTATTAAAAGAACCTAAACTTCCATGCTGTTTCTGATAAAGCTTCCAGTACATGACGAAAGGATTTACAGCTACCAAGATTATGAGGTGGCAGGAGTCAGATCCATTTCTGCACCTCTTCTCAAGGGTCACTTAATGTGGAGGAAGGAAAGCTTGTGGGGCCTCGCTTGGCACTTCTCAGACTAAGAAGCTCCAACTGAATTAAATCAAAACCAAACTCATTAATAAGTAGCATCCCTGCTAGGAAATCTAAATGAGCCTTTCTCAGCAGTGAGACTTTCTCTCAGGTTAAAGTGCTTGTGGAGTCATAAAATGCCTCCAATTCTCAAACAAGACCATAACCTCCTAAATGTCATCTCTGCCATCCTTCCTTCAAAGGGCTCTGAATTCGTGTGAGCAGCAGCACACAGAAATTGGTTAGTGTTGGCAAACAGCGTGACAACTGCAATACAAACCCAAGAGGGGAAAATAAACAACCATTCAGTCATCCCAATCATTGGAGCCATGTGGGCATTTAACATGCTGTGGGTTCCTCAGGTCTTGGAGAACATAAATTAGTGCAATAAGCTATACAATTAATGAATTTCAGCAGTCAGATATAAGCACAAGTAATGTATTCAGGAATAAATCAGACAGTTGTTAAACAACAAAGCCCTGTTGCTTTGGGCTATCCTGAATTCCCAGGCTCTCCTTGGATCCACTCATGAAACAAAATCACTTTCCAGACAAAAAAAACAACCCTGTAAACATATAGGGATGAAATTTCCCCTCAGACTTCTTTTATTCAATGCACCTGTTTCCCAGACCTACCTTGCACCTCCCCCTTCGAATGTCTCCTATTTCTAGGACCAGAGAGAGTAAATGTTTCCCTGTCTGGCTTCACGCAGTGTCTCCCAACCCTAGCTTCTGTTCAAGAAGGAAAGAATTTGTCTATCTAAACACCTGACCCTGAGTGTCTGCATTTTTAGGCATCATGTCTCCTTTCCAAAGGCTGAATGAGGCCTCTTCCAAAATCTATTTCAGTAATTTGGGATGAGTGAATTAAGCCATCTGTGCCATACAAATCGTGCCAGGTGATTCCATCAGGGAGTGTAAAAAGTTCCAAATATTATAACAGACATAGAAATAAAATGCCCATAAACGATCTGTAAATCATATAGTCTTGATAACTTCTGTCTACAGCTTCATTTCCTAAAACAATGCATTTTATGAGCAGTTCTCTCCAATGTGCATATCATCTGCCCTGCAGATAAATATTTGCTCTGTTTAGTAGTTGAATGCTTGGCCCAACTTGTAAAGGGTGGAAAAAAAAAAAAATTACCAAAGCAAAAAAAATCAGATTACTGCTATTTTAAAATCATTATGAGTGTGAACAGGCAAATGTAGGGCAGAAACCCCTTTTGAAAAATGAATGAATTCAAGACACCGCTTTGGAAATTGATTACTCTCCTGCCAATTTTATGTCAAAGCTTTAACATTTTGGGTTAGAGCCCAAAACATTAAGAGAGCGACTTATCAAATCTTGAACTTTAACAATCTGGTTTCCTTTGTTTGAAAACTTAGAGCTTTGGTAAAAACAGATTGGTGAACTATCAGCATGCATTTTACACCATTTTAAGACAAGCAGATATAGTTAAAGGAATCCATGTCCATTCATGCTCAGTATTTAGGGAATTTCCCTAAAATGACATTTTTCTCTCCTGCCAGATGTGCTAGCCAGCCAGAAAACCGGGCAAAGCAAAGTGTAAATATATGACACAAGGAAGATGCTGCAGTGACAAAAACAAACATGTCTTTTAAATATTTAGATCAGCCCAGATTTTACAGGATCTTACAGAATTTTACAGAAAATCCTGCACCCTAGCCCTTCTGGAAACTCAATTAATAAGGAGACTAGAGAGTAGTACATCTATAAATTGTCAAAGCACTGAAATCTATCACAAACTGACCCAAATAATGTGGTCTGAAGTTTTGCATCCAGTTAAATCAAAATCCCTGAGACACCCTGATCTCCCCTTTGGATTCAAAGGCAGAGAATTACAGCTCCTTCCTGTTTCCTTCTACCCTTTTGCACCCACGGGAAGGTGTCAGCCTGTGGCTGCCCTGCCTGAAGCTGTGCTAGGGGTGATGGTGGGGCATGGAGGGTACATGGGAGACTCTCTACACTCAGAGCCATAATGGACAAGGTGTGCTGGGCCCATGCAGTTTTGGAGGGGCTTTTTGAGAGCCTCCCTCTGGGGCACGTAGCATGTAAAGAGGTGAAAATACTCCACATGCTGTGCACCCCATGGGAGGAGAGCTGCTTACTGCTGGACCCTGAAAAGCAGTCAGGAGGCTTTTCCAGGGCAAAGGCCAGAGGGGTTACCTGAGGATGGTGTGCACATGGGTTTTCTACTATACTGGTACAGATTCCAAACCTAAATATAGGCCCAGGCCATTGCCAGCTTAGTTCAGTAACCTGAACCCCGAGGGGCAGCTCCTGTGGCAAGCACCCTTCCTGCTGCTCACTGACATGTGTTAAACAGCTACTCATACAGGCCCTGCTGCTGGGAGTCCCAGTCCAGCACCCTCCTGACGGCTGGTGACGCTCTCACAACACCTTCCTGCAGCCACCATGCAGGTGGGGAGCTGGAGCAGAAGTAGCCTTGCATGGTACCTTGTTCCCTCAGGGATATGTCTCACTCAGCTGGAACATTGCAGAGCAGTCTGCAGGCTGCTTGAACCCCAACCGGACAATCAGAACCCCCTGATCCATGTCACCCTGGACACAGCAGTCCCTACTCCACACCTCAAAAATTGCTCTGATATTTGCTATGGAAAATCCAAATTTTACACAAATCTCAGTGAAAACTGGATTCTCGCTGTTAGGTAGAACACAAAAATCTGAAGAAGAATTAAAGCGGTCAAGAGCAAAATACCACACAGAAAAAATTTCTCCTTCAGGTTCAAGGAGAGATTCCCGAATTATGAACATATGCCTCATTTATTTTGGTAATGCTTTACTAAGTGGGGGTAAGAAGATGTCACTATATCTTCTTCCCCAACGTCCTTAGCACAGATCCATCTCCTTGGTTTTTAGCAAAAGCTCATAATCTGTGATGTGGATAAAGTAGTCAAGCTAGGAAATGAACCTGGAAAAAGAATCAGATGACTGAGGAAAATAAGTACACAAGCAAATAAAGATGATGGAGGAAATTAAAGCATAGGAGCATAGTGAAAAGCAATCAATCAGTTCCAGACACTCATGAAGTAGAGGCTCTCAGCAAGGACTGAAGACAACCCTGATTTTTAGTAAGTAGACAGGCTCCAGAACAGCCCAGTCTTTGAAATGTACAATATATATACAAGAGTCTTATGAATACAAAGTTGAGTACTTCCACATTCTTTGTATGCAACTCTGCACTCTTCCCTTTTTTGAGTCTTGACATTTTGGGTGATGGCAGTCTGGAGTATTAACTGGTCCTCATGCAGGAGTTCTCTCAGTTTTGTTGCAAAACATCCTCTAGACATGTGGCTTCCTCAGATGCTCTTAGCCATAAAATTACTCCTCAGATACTCCCCAGCTATCCAACACCTGTCTCCAAAAACAAAGTAACACAAGAAAACCACCATTCTCCAAATTACAGCCAAAGCTTTCTTGAATGATCTGATTTTTAGAACGTCACTAAAATGCTCTACAAAACTGAGGTAAAGATAAAATTTCAAATATTTCTGTACCACAGACTTGTTGATCCATATTGAGTAATGTATATTGCATATAAAAATGCATCCAAAGGAATAATTTCATAATAATCAGAAACATAGATAAGGAATTGGATTTATACATGTATTTTATCTTTAAAAAGAAAAGACGGCTTTATACTACAGGTCTTGATATCTTTGAAGAATAACTCCCAGTATTGCCTTGGGAAGGATACCAGGGGAGCATATTACCCTGCATAGATGAATTGCTTCTCTGCATATTTTCCTTAAGATTCTGGAGCTCTTGGATTATGTTTTGTAAATCAGTTAGCTTCCTAGCCAGAGATTAAGGTAAATTCTGCTAAGGACTAAAAGTTGACTTAGAGCATTAAGAAGGATTAATGTTTAGCTGTGGTGAAGCTGAAGTAGTAGGTTAGCATGTTTACGCAGTGCTGTAGATCACAATTAATCCAAAATTAGTATAAAAGATCAACAGCAACTGCTCTTGCATGCCAGCTTGGCTTAGTCCTAAAATCAAGACTTATTTTGGGGGCAATCTGTGTGCAAAGTTGCCGTGCATCTGCCCTAATAGGTTTAAAGCTTTCGGAGGAATCCATGCATTTTAAATGTTTAGCTTCTTTGCCCTCTGCTTTGAGAAAATAAATGTAGAAGTCAGTACTTGAGATGCTTCTGCTTTCTGTCTGCGTCACAGATCCATCAGAATAGATTGGTGCTAGCAATGAACAAAAGCAAATACAATTTCCTGCCTTAAAAAGAGGAGGTGTTTAAAATATATGCTTTCATTCATCATCAAAGATTAATAAAAATAACAAGGATTTTCTGGCAGAAAACATTCATGCTGTATAACAAACATAGATAGACGTACACATGGATATCCAGATATATTAATCTATATAGACATGGGCACATATAGTTTTGAAAAATACATCTATCAGTTCTGCAACCACAGAAAGTATATAATAATATATTTAAAGATGTAACTGGAAGATGATCTTAAGTGACATGTAACAACATAGTTTAAGAGAGAGAGGCAGGGTGTGGGGTCCTCTCTACTTCAAAGTCAGTTTAAGTGATGATTAAAGTCTGAAAGAGAGTTTAAGCTCTCTCCAAAACCAACACCACCTCTGTGGTCTTCAGAACAGGAGTGGTGTTACAGCATGCAGTGTGTAACCCAGCTCCGACTCCTGGCGCATCCTGCTGGCTTGAGCTTGGCATAGTGGGCCCAGCCCAGCCCTATGCCCTTACAGATCTGCCCTCCTCAGCCTCAGGAGAGGAGGGCTGGGGAGGCCAGGGAGGGAGTCTGGAAGGGAGCCCATGGCTCTAGTACTTGGGCTACCACACCTTGGAGATCACTCAGAAGAAAGCAGCATGTGCTGTCAGGGGCTTAAAGGCAGTATGCATAAGGAGGCTGCACTGGAGGCAAGCATCATCAGTGGTCCTACTCTTATGGAGCCAGTGTGTCCAGCTGCAGGGCATTAATTGCCCTTAAAGCAGAAAGCAGGTGCCAAACAGAGAGATTTGACTGACCTGGAACATTAAGCAGATGGAAGTTAAAACAAGCCAATTGTGTAGAACAGAAGCCCCGCTCTATGACTCAGACTGTAAGTCCCTTGAGTCTTTTGGGTGAAGATCTACTGTATGTGTCTAGGGTCTTTTTGTGGCTTATTTATTTACTCTTTTAGGACAGAGCCTTTTCACTCTTGTCCAGAAATACATGTTTTTCCTTACAGTGTGGTATTACTTTAGTGCATGAGTACAATCAGTACTAATTCCAAAGCTCATGGCTGAACTTGACTACTAATTAATGATCTTCTAATGTTTTATTCCCATACTAATGAAAAACCAGAAATAAACATTCTCAGCATCTCTTTCATAACAGTGAAATATATTGAAATCAAAGGAACGGTGCAGTGTTATATCAGGAAAGACATACCACACACATCCCAACAGCACAGAAAATGTTGATGCCAAACCAAATGAGTTGAGAAATTTCAATCAAGTTGCTCTGTGCGTTTCACAGCTGCAACAAACATTCTTGGTGGGGTGTGCCCAGCAGTGAGGGCTATTTTCAGAGCTGTTTGCTAAGCAATTTTTTCAGTTACTGGGTACTAAACTTACAAGACAATTCATTGCTTCCAGTGGCAACAGAATACTGAGAGATGGTAACATCTGTGCCTATATCTAGCTAACCACATTCAAGCTGTGATGGTGATGACATTTGTGAAACTTGATTAAACTTTTCTTTAATCCCATTCTTTATTTTAGAAACACACACACGAACTATTTCATATCGAAGTCTTAAAGGAAACTCTAAGCTGATGCAATGTGGCCTCATGCAAGAAACTTGAAAATTCCCTTTCTGAGGTCTGTCTCCAAGAGACACACAGGGCTTCCTGTTTATGGGACTGTTCATGCCCACAAGCTATGTATTAAAAAAGAAAGGAAAAAAAAAAAGAGGGGTGTAAACATAACCCGGGCAAATTCACTAAAAATTCAGATCAGCTCACTATGGGCTTGTGCTGGATTCTTCTCTTTGATCCTTGCAGGGTTTTCTTTACTAAAACACCCATCTACCCTGAGGAGATTTTGACCCACCATACTAAATCAGGCCTTCTTCAAATTCTCCCTTGTGGACTTGTGGAGAGGCTATGGTAGGTGATTTTCATACGATGACCCCATTCTTCTCCACTACATTCAGCTCAAATGAACAGGAGAAACTGCCAAAATACACTTGCACATCAAACATGGGTTAAGAAAAACAATCTAAGGATTTTTTTTTTCTTTTGACCAGGAAAGCTCAACTCAGGTACATCACCTAGTTTTCAAAGAGTTCCTGCTTTACCCAATTTTACAACTGGGAGAATGAGACAAGCAAGAGTCTCAGGTTTTCATTTCAAATGTTTTCCACTTGTTTTGTTTCACTGTAGCAGAGCTACACACCTCGATTAAAAGAGAACTACAGTTTTGTTGTTCAAAAAGTAAACATGCTTTTCTACAGATCAAAGCCAGAGTGGCAAAACACACAATGGAGCATGCCAGCTCAGAAAGAAAAGGGTTACTAACCCCTGCTTTCAAGTATGAATGATTGATATGCAAATATGGTTTATGGTAATGCTCGTGAATATCTGCTTTTCTGGCAGCCCAGAGTTCCCGCATGCATTACTCTCACAGATCAGGGCTATGTTAGGAGGCTTTGGGGGCACATGTGCAAATTCAGAGACCCAGTTTGCTGTGGAAGCCTTCCAGAAAGCCAATAGCTGCTTTGCACCATAAAACCGAACATATATTTTGAGCTTCTCAGAATCAACAGAAGCAAATAGTATATTAAATGCCTCTGGTCCTATGCAGCAAGGGTACTGCCAAACCCCAAGTATTCAGGATAAATCATGAGTAGGAACCTCAGATCATGAAAGAGACCTTTAAAGAAATCACAAGGTAAGAGCATAACGTGGTCTCTTTTACAGTAATTTTTGAAGGCCCAGTTTTGAAAAGATTCATTAACTCACATTTTCACTGGGTTTTCCCTGAAATACTAAGCTCTAGGACATGCCTTTTTACACAATGAGAGCTGTGACTCAACCCTCTCCACTTGCCTCCAAGAGCTGGGCATTTTCAAAAAAAAGAAAACCAAAACACCAAAAACTTTTGAAACAGCTTAATTTTTTGACAAAACAAACAGTGAACCAGCAGCAGAGATGCAACCACTCATGGAACACTTAAGAATATAAAACTCTTCTGAAGCCTGCTGTAAGACTTCTCCAGCTAGTCAAAACACGTTAAGAAACTCCCGTTCTCCCAACAAGAAAGCACACAAATGCTATCTTTAATTTCCGAAGAATTTACCTCCTCCAGTAAGCACTCTGCAACACAGCACAGCAAACCCAACTGTTTCCCATTAGGCAACTGTGCCACAGCTTTTCTGCACACACACTCAGAGCCGTAACTCATCGCTAGCCTTTCTGTGCACATAAATTCAGACGCAATAGAAGAGTGGGGAAAAAAAAGCAAATCAAAAGCCATGAAACCTTAAAAATAGTTACAGTACCTGCAAGCTCCAAGGCAGCACTCACAGTGGAGGCTTCCCTGAGGCAGAGAGCCCAGCATCCTGCTCTCTGTGGCTCATCTGTGGACTTGGCCCCAATATCCATATTTAAAGAGACAAAGGAATGAAAGTAAAACCCATCGGCTTTTATCCAGGTTGTTGTACAAGAAACCACTTTCTTTTTTTTTTAATGAACTGTCTCGGAAGAGAAACCACCAATAATGTATCACACTTGTGCACCTTGGTCTCTCCTTAACCAAATGCAAGACAACAAAAAAGTAGCAAATCATACAAATATATATCACAAGTCCTAATGACCCGAACTTGTGTTTGGAGCAAATGTAAATATTCCACTCTCTCAATGAGCAAAGCTCTTAAGTGTAGGCTTAATTTTATCTGTCCTCAATAAATCATTTTTAAGCAAGTACCTAAATATAATCCCACACTGAACTCCCATAAATACTAAGAGGACTTAAACATACATTTAAAATTAAACATGTACTTATGTGCTTTGGTGAATCTGGCCAGGAGACACTACGATTGTGTGAGTGGTAAAATCTCTCGGATTGCTTAAGGGACCCTGTACGTGCTTTGTGCCAGTCACAGAATGAGGCAAGACACACCCAAGGATCTGAGACATTAGAGGTGGATAGACCCTTGGCAGAAGATGACACCCTCTACTTTTTCTACTGCAACAAAGTCACACACAGACAGATGCCATGCAGTGCGCTACAGATTTGCCAAGGTCCGAGAAGTATTTCTGCAGCCATCCTTAGCTGAGGCTAATGCCTGCTCAGGGAAGCAGCACTGGGAGACTCACTGATGGTGCTCAGCCTCAGCTGGTAAGTTTCCTGCTGCTCCTCTAAGTCAGGCCATGGAGAGTCTGACGCGGAAGCTGAAGCTTGCCCGCAGATTCCCTTTTATATCTCTGCCATTGCTTGACCCCTGCCCTCACCAGGAGAGGGTCCACCAGGGACCAGGAAATGAGGCTGCCCAGCAGCTCCAGTGGTCTCTGTGAGAGGAGGCCAGAGGCTATCCTGAGCTGGACATTGCTGGTTCCAGTACAGAGAGGAGGTGTCTTTTCATCTCACTGTCCAGCTGTGTATCCAGCTCTATTTTAAAAGGCAAGAAATTAAATTTTCCCACATCAAGCCAATTTTGCTCATGATGGTAATTATTAAGTGTCCTTCCTGTCTTATCTCAACCTATGAGCTTTTCCACCTTTTTTTCTACATGGTCCCATTGAGAAAGGAGACAGAGAGCAGCTGGGTGGGCATCTGGCAGCCAGCCAAGGCAGCTCTGCCACTGAGCCTGAGATCCCAAAATGTCAAGCTGGTCGTCTTTGGTGTACTAGCT
Source organism: Vireo altiloquus (assembly GCA_013396875.1). Taxonomy (NCBI): domain Eukaryota; kingdom Metazoa; phylum Chordata; class Aves; order Passeriformes; family Vireonidae; genus Vireo; species Vireo altiloquus. The sequence goes on along the minus strand of VZRF01004121.1, from coordinate 458,533 downwards.
TGAAATCAAACCAGTGGGAGATTTATACATGTATACATGATTGCAAGTCAGAATTATAATTTAATAGAAAAAAAATTAAAAGAAATAAATGCAGTAGTACAAGAACACTGAAAAGACAGAATACAACCTGACACCCTATGGTGGTTGCAGTCCAAGCAGAGTGGTCCTGTTGAAGTGATGATCCTGTAGCAAAATGGGTCTGAAGATCCAGCAGCAGCTCTTGTCCTCTGGGAGTCCAGTAGGTAAGCACTGCTCTGGTGTTCAGAGTCTCAGCTTATATCCAGGATGGAATGCTTGGTTCCTCCCTCTGGGAGGAGCATCTCACAATGGGATGGTGAGTCATGTGATAAGGCCTGATAATCCAGGAGGGAGTTATCTGTGAGTCCTGGGCAAGGCACTGATGGGCCCATTAACAGAAGATAAGCCAGAGAGGGGCAGGACAGGTAGCACTGCCCCACCTGGTTTCAACAGTTCACGAAGATGGTGATAGAATACATGCTTTTGGTCGCATCTTACTTTACAACCCAGGACATTTGGTCAGAATTACCTTTTTTTACCTTCAAGTGAGATGAAAGGGGTGATACATATGTACCTAAATACATAAAGAGATGTAGCCTATATAATGAACATATTGCATTAATGTCAAAGAGTACAATAAAATGCCTTCAATTCTATTAATTGTTAAATATTCCAGGACTATATGATGATTTGTTATGAAGGAAAATAATATTTTCTTTATTTACAAAATACAGATTTGTCAAAGAATGACAAAGACAAAATTGGGAACTATAACCACATGAATTTTTAAAAAGCACAGCAAAACTACTAGTTATACATTAACCTCAGATGCCTTCCCCCAAAAGAATATTTTTAGGTTAATTTTAGAAGCTGCTCATTTCACAAAGAGGCACAGATATGAACAACACTGTACTAAGCCATACTCAAAGGTGAAACTGCCACTGTGATACACAGGCACATCCAGCCTAGCTCTCCTGGATTGCATCTGTGTTAACACACAGATGTATGGGATTATGAGATTACTGAGATGAGGTGCTTTTGCAGAAGACCAATTTGGTAGCCCTAATTGGAGGAATAAGGATACTAAATCAAAGGATCTAGTATTTTGAGTGAGTCACACTACCATGGACTCACTCATACAAGCTGTTCCATGATTGTGGGTCCCAGTGCCCGATTCAGTCTCACAGATGTGGTCAGCAGTAAAAAATATCCTAGAAAATACCCATTTACTGTTAAAATCTGCATCACTCTTTATCACTTGCTAATTTTATCAGTTTGTCAGAGAGAGAGCAGAAATAGATGTGAAGCCATTGTGCTGAACTTTGCAGCACAAACCCCATGTACTGCTGGAATGGTGGCTGGGTTGCCTAAACACAGCATGGTGGGCCCACAGACAATCTGCTACCTAACAGGTTTGCCTCACATTTACCTGACTGTTTCATATTTAATATTTACCAAGTGTAAATTCGCACATAAGGTTCTGTGTTTCCAAATTTATATATTTACAATCACACTGTAATAAGTTAGGAAGCCAGTCTTCAAAGACTTTTCTTTGGAAAGTCCACTCTCTTTTCTGCTGAAGTACAGCATAAATAGAATATTTTAGGATAATAAATATAAATTTTAATATCAATTTCATAAGAGAGTCATAAGACTTTTTTATTACTAAAACAAGAATATCAATAATTCCATCACCTCAGAATCCCTTTCTCAGAAAAAAAAAAAGAATAAAACTAGCCACAAGTTTGTCTTTAAATGCTCTAAAGGTTGTATAGAGCACCGATTTCCACGACAATATTGTTAAAATACATCTTTGGCAAGAGATAAGAACACCAGACAACACAGGCGCCAAACCAGAGCACAGACACCTTTGAAGCAACCAAGCAGTTCAGTGGCCTTGAGAACATTGTGGGAATCACTGGTGGGAAAAAAACCCAATGGCCCCCCAAGACACAGAGCTAGGGACTCCTGGAGCCAAGATCACCTGGATTCAAGAGGCAAGATGCTGTTGATACCCTAAGGAAGCAGTGACTCCAGGCCATCACTGGGTTTTGGTGGATGAACTTCAGCATCCAACTTGGAAGAAAAGGAATACAGCACAGCAGGACCCTCATTTGCACAATGAATTATTATATCACAGGTTTTTTAGTTACTAAAAAAAGGCAAACCAAATGAAAACAGAGGAAAACTGAGCAGTACATCTGTTCCAAAGCAGATTCTTTCCTCCCAGGGAGAAGGCCAAATTAAAAGGTTAATAACAGAATTACTATGCCTCTCCAGTGGGTAGGTTTTTAGAACAGAGGGGAAGCTTTGAGCCTTTGGCTCAGCTGCTCACAAAGAGCTGGAAGCCACAGACAGCTGACTGAGAGCAGAAGGAATTCGGCACTGGATGCTCTTCTGTATGGGGGGCCTCAAACTAAGAAATCCTACATCCAGATGAAGGGCCCCTAAGGCTAAAAGGTAAACAGGATGACAGCCACAGGCTGCCCAGACCAACTATATAAATTCCAGCCTTTCTCTCCCATATTCATCTTTGCCTCCAGACCTCAGGTCCATAGCATTTCTCCAGCCAACCCCACAGCATACTGAGTATCTAAATGGAAGTTCTTAAAAAAACCCTACTGCCCCCCAGCTTTCCTGGGATACCTTATTTCCAGTTCCAGTTTTGCATATGTGGTCCTCAAAACCACAGGTGAACTTTATGAGATTGAGCAACAGAGGCCATATGTGGCAAAACAGTTCCTGTCTATGTTGATCCCAAAAATATTTGTCACTGATGACCAGTAAAAATCAGTCTTTCTCCATTCAAAAAAAATCATACCTCTAAATGCCCTTAGCAGCATAAATGCTACTGGTTGGATCAATGGGGTACAAGGCACCAGCATGGCCTTGAGAACAAGCCAAACAAAAGACACAGCACATCTCAAAACAATTGTTTTTCCAGTCTAAAAAGTGCTTCTGCATATTTTTTTGAGTACATGGTTTTTCTCACTGTGTTTCCTGCTGAATAATCTGTGATTTTGCCAGCGATTTAAAATGTGCAAAACGTTTGGCTTTCCTGTTGACATAACTCACAGACTGAGTAACGCAGAGGAAAACAGCCTCAGTCCACAAGTTATTTGGCCTCTGAAACTTGCATTGATTTTTGACATGTGCAATTTTCCTAATACAAGCAGAGATTGAGCCTGATGTTGTACAATCAATCTCTTATTAAACATTTACTTCAGTACATCGGCATTTTTATTTTAGTTGCCAAAATGCAAATTTTCTAAAGATCTTCACCATATTAGTGACCATTTAACTATGTTTACCAATGAGAGTCCTCCGAGATGAGGGAAGCCAACAATCTTGAATAAGGACTGTAGAAATGAGATCATACCACACATTAATTTACTGCATACGGCTGCTCTGAAAACTTTGCCATGAAACATTTTTGGGGATTTCAGTGCTAAATCATCTCTGTAAAATTCTAGTGCTATATATAATGTTTGTTTTCTCATACATTTGCTAAATTTTACAAATAACTCTAAGAAGAGATTTTTCCTACAGCTGATTCATCCCTGGGTTTTAAGATTTGTCCATGTTCATCGTGGTGAAAAGAGGAGGTGCAGTGAGGAAAAATATGTCAGAGAAGGCTGACAGAGAAAAGCCATCATCACTAATATCACATTGGAGTGAAGCTATGCATAATTGAGGGGTGCCATAGGGTAGCTTGAAGTCTTCTAAAATGAATCACTAGTGTCTTGTCCTGTAGCACAACTGGCAATACGGAGAGAAAAACTTCCACTAAAAATCTGCAGTCTACAGAATTGTATAAAGTATTCATTCAAGAGAAGAAGTGGTTCTGTAAAGCAGGCAATAAGCAGATATATATACCACTTTGACACATCTCATGACTGTACTAGTACTCAGTAACCTAATGAAACAGCAAAATTATATAATTTGAAGCTTATATTAGATGCCAAATTGAGTTGCATGTGTGGGTGTTGCATGAGGAGATGCACAAGAGCAGCAGAGTGCTTCTTTGGCCATGAAGTGCTTAGATCAGAAGGCATCAAGAGTGACAAAATAAATACCTGACCCAGAACTGTGACTCTGAATTTTCTGGGTTCTTTGTATATCAGAAAAGAAATCTCTAATTCAAGAAGCCAATACTTGATGAATGTCCAGGTCACCATGAAAGATTCACTGTGCCAGTCTTTCTCTCTCTCTCTTCCAAGAAAAGGATGGTTAATCCTAAATCACAGACAGACATATGTGGGAACTGTATACAAGTCTGTGTCAAGTCCATTTTTGTAACGTGCAGGACTAGACTGTGTGCATTGATATAAAAAACTAAAAACAAGACTTCCTCCTTTTCTATCCCATAGCTTCATTCCATGGAAGTATTTCTAAACTTATTGCTGAAAAACTAGTTGATATATAGGGTTCTGTGAAAAACTTTTTTCCATTCTTAAAATATTTCTATTTGAAAATAAAAAAAATATAGTTTTAATACACATATATTGTATTAAATTAATCGTTTAGGTAAATAGAGATGTGGAAAATTTACAGCAGTATAATTAATTATTTTGGCTCTGGCATGGGGCTGGGTTTAGAGTAAGATTATATTATCCACTTGAGAAATTCTTACGGAAAAGAATCTGAAACTGTCTATGCAAGAGCTTGCAATATTATCATGTGTTTAAGTTGGGAAGATTTTTTTCAACAGTGTTTCAATAAGCTTATACTATTCTCAGAGCAGACTGTCACGTGTGCATTCTGCTCATCCATCAGGGCATTTGTACAAAACCATTTTTTTTAAGCTAAAATTTTTTAGACAGTAGAATTGAAAAATTGGTTGCAGCCTTTAGCAAATAATGCATTAAAATTCCTTCAATTATGGTCTTATCAGCTTAAAAAGAACCAAAGGAAACTGATATGAAAACAAGGAGACATTGTGTTATGAATGAAGCCTGGTAAATTGACTCCTTTTCAGAAAAAGCTGAAAAACATCGCTTTAAGTTGTGGCAAGCAGCACAACAGAACCTGCTCTAATCATATACAGATGATGAGAATTTGTCTAATGTTTTATGGTGAATCGTTGATGAGGTCTGCAGAAGGAAAATTTGTAGAAATAAAATCACCTTGACAGTAAAGCACTAGGGTCAAAAAGCAAAGTAAAGTCAGTGTTCCTAGCTTTAATAAAAACAGTATGATCTGTCATCAACACAGCATTTTTACACTCTTGGACAATGCACTCTGGGAGCTCCTGCTGGGTTTCATTTGATTTTCTTGAAAACCAACAAAGGACAGCTTATGGCTGGTAATTCATTATGACAGCAGAGAAGTTATAAAAATACACATGTTTAGATCCCAGTAAACAAACAGCCTACACTCCAATTTTCCACACAGAAGCTATTAGCCAGCCTAGGTAAAACATACCTATAAGTCATAATGTAGATCTGTTAGCTTGGAGTTTTTTAATGTTTGAGCTGTTTTTTTTGAAGGGGAGGTTTGCACCTTTTTTTTTTTTTAACTGTGGACTTGAAAGTAGACTTTTAAAACCTATTATTGTAGTTTCTTGAAATTAAACTGCCTTCTCTGCTGCAAAGGTATTCAAGGCACATTTGGGTGAAGAAGCTTGACAAAAAGTGCAAAGAGGTATTGTTAAATACCCGAAAGGATTGTACATACATTGCATCACTGTCTAAATACTGACTGGGCAAGATCACAAGGCAAAACAAACAGCAGGGTAATTGAAAACATCTATGAACTAGATGATCACAGAAGTGGGGTGATAGGCAAAAAGATATACAATTCACTCCTCTTTGCCTGGTTTTACACTAATGTTAGTGCTGTAAGAATGAAAAACAAGTAGAAAAAGATGAGAGAAGAGAAAGAAAAATAAAGAGGGCATTTGAATTTTAAGCTTCATGGGCCAAAGGAATATTTCAGAGAAACAAACCTTCACTTCCAACAGCTACTCTGGGAGATCTGGGCAAAAACAGCCTTAACATATCTAACTTTACTTAAGCATTTCTATTTTTAGAGCTGCAATCACTGACAAAATTTTGAAAATATACCAAATGAAGTTTTTTTTAAGTGGAGCTTCTTTCTGCAGAAAAGAAAAAAAAGTACCTGGATGGATTCATGTGAGCACACTGTCTCCAGTCCAGCACTGATACGTAAATCATGTATGTGTATAAACAGATAGAGGGGGAGAGTGGCATAAAGCATTTTGAAGAAGCCCAACCTGTGGCTCGCTGATCCACACCAACAGGGATACTTATGGCAGACACAGCATTACTGACCAAGTGCAACATGACAGGTACATCTGGCTTAGCTGGTGGGTGGGACACAAAGCAATAGAGAGCACCATTTTGCCAGAAAAGCCATACGCCCCTATTGTTTAATTAGTGGGATATAATTGCTACCCCAGTGAAGTGTAAGTAAGCCCAGATTTAGGGGGGGAGGGGGAAGAGGGAAAAACCCCAACACAAACCCTGCCAAACTTTAGGAGACAGCTACATTACCAGAGAGTGAGGTCTTTTATGAGGACTGGTGCTGTACTTGGGTACCTGCTTTGGGACTCTGCAGTGTAAGACAGGTAGTACAGATGGTTCAGCTCATGTATACATGTGCCCCGAGACTTAAAAATTACTGGCTTTCAGAGGCAATTAATGATTATACTTGTTTTCATTTTTGTGTTGCTATCCACACCTGATTGATGTGTTCTCTGAAACCAGCTAATTTCTAAAGGTTACTCTGATCAGCTGTCCAAAGGCATTTAGGTGTTGGGCGCTACTGAAATGCTTTGTGACCAATATGACTCTCAATGCTGTAATAAACTTTCCTGTATTTATCTTCACTACTTTTCTCTAAGTTAAAGAAGAAGCATCATTACATTTCCACAGAAGGGGGAAGGGGCTGAGACCAGACATCCACAGTGCGAGGAGTCCCTCTGCACAATGCTGTCAGCAGCTCTGCCACCTCTTGACTGAAATTGAGGAAAAGGTAGCGTTGCCCTTGCAGTTTGGATAGAGCCTGCTTGTGCCAGAGCATGCTGAGCATCCCTGCACAGATGAAGACAGGGTTTGTCTCACCTAAGTACACTCTGCACTACTGACCTTGTTGTGAAAGTGCATTCCTGGATAGGAAATCCAGGAATTAAACACTTGGGCAGTTTAAGGTTGCCCAGTTGCCCACCAAGTTGCCAGGAGGCTCTGTAAGCATGCAGGGTGCAGCAGCTGCTCTGCAGGGGTTTTCAGAGACATGGTGCTTGATTCAAGAGCTCAGGTTCCAGCTCGCACTTTAGATACTGTTGTGCTTTTCTCCTGAGATATGTCAGTTCCTACATCTCTTAGGTTCTGCAGTGCTGACCCGAGCAGTGTCTAAATGAACTTAAATATTCATGATGGAGAAAGGAGATGAAACAATTTCCTGAGTCCCAGCTGACATTTTACTAGCCCTTTTCTTCAGAAAAGCCCACATGCAGGGCCTACATATTGAAATGGATCTAAAATATATTTTTCAAATTCATTCTCTATAATGTAATGGTAAAAGCCTAATGTAACACAGATATTAAAGAGAAGATCTAGCTGCACTGGAAAAAAATAAAGTCAACCATCTAAAGGAGGGTTAAGGTTAGTAGTGAAAAGGCGCAATTAACCTTATTATACAAATTATACTTGTCCCCAAGAAAGACATCCTTCTTCATGGAGGTACCATCATTTATGTGGGAACTTCCATTCTACACTCATGCATTTGGAGAAGCAAAATTAATGGTGGAATTTTTCCTCAAAATGCACCGAAGTCAGGCAAGTGTGCATCTCTATTAGAAACATCTTGTGCAGCAGTCTGGATTTATCCACCTGTGTCTAGTTCTGGCTTTTTGCTCTCTTCTTCTGAACACAGAAGAAATTTAGTTTGGAAATTTAGTTTGCAACTGCACACATTCTTATTTTAAAGATCTGAAGTATCACAACTTTCAAAAATAGCAACAAGGAAGACGAAATCATATATCTGCTGGCATAATATCTACTTCCCTAAGTATCCATCCAATCCTCCTCTTCCCAAGCAATAAGCAAAACACATATAATTAGTTGAATACCAAGAGAGGAAGAGGCAAAGACAAAATTCTCAAATACAGGTTGTATCTACTCCATCACTTATAATTTCACATTTTGTTGTCCCACCTCAGGCATATGCTTGGCACAAATTTGCATCCGACTTGGAGACAACGGAATGAAAGACAGGTTACATTATTTTTCCTCATAAGCCTCATCATCCTTGAAAGACTGGGAAGTCCCTTTATTGGGGCTTCCTACCTCCATAACAACAGCAGAATGGGCCCTTGTGGAGCAGCAAAACAACAGCTCAGCTTGTTTCAGGTCTGTGCTGTTTTATTGAGCTGGCAATGATTTCATGTGTGAGCATAACAGCCCTGAGAACTACAGTAACAGTTAGCAATAGCCCAGCCCAATGGAAATCCATGGGAGCCTTGCCACCAGCTTAAACAGAGCCAGAATCTCACTCCTACTTATACATGAAGGAGCAAAAATGAGGCAAAACAGTTTAAATCATCTCCCAAATAGGAATTATTGCTTTTCTTTCAGTCCTCCTGGAAGGAAAAATGATTGTGCTTTTTAGCTGTCAGAAAAACAATCCAGGGTAATTCATAAGGTATTACATTAACACATATAAAACAAAATGAAAACCAGCTTCAGAGTATGACCTTTCACTCCAGCAAAAGCTGAAGCAAGTGTATTGCAGGCTAAATTAATACACATTCTACTAGGCAAATAAATTCAAAGCAGGGAGTCAGATTCTCCTCACTCTGTGAGGAAACAAGAGTTTCTGCTCCAAGAAGACATCCATTCTGAATAGGAGACAGACCAAAAATTGAAAATGCTAACATACCACACTAATATGTTTAAATCTTTAAGACAAAAAAAAAAAAAAATAAACAGAAAAAACCAAACAAATGCAACAAAACCCATAGTATTCCAGTGAAGTCAAAAAAGGAAGAGGGATTTTTAAAATATACCTTGTATGACTGCAGTATTGTCTGCAATTTTGGAATTAAATTTGGGATTTTATTTGCAGCTCCCTAGGTCTTGGTGTTGTATTATCATCAGGCATCAAGGTTAGAAATTCAACTTCCCTAAGTACACTTGTATACACACAGTTTAAAAAGAGATATTTAACTGAGAGATGTGGTCTGGTAAATGGAGTGGAAGTTACAGTAAATAATGGTGAAATGCTCTGTAAAAAAATTATAGTCAAATGCCATGACACTTAAAATTAAACCCCCCAAAACCTTAAAGCAAAATAAATTTGGCTTATGCAAAACTATAATGAGGGAGATCCTTAACTGAACAAATGATGCAGAAATTACCAATGTTGTAAGTCCAGCAAATTGTATAATATCATACAAACAGAGGAAATATATTTACTGTAGCGGAGACAGTCTGCTATAGCTCTTCAAAAGCAGATATTTAAAGTTTACTTTCACATGGGTTTTCACTTTTTGACCTGCTCTTGACCTGGGTAATACTTGCAGACCAGTGAGTTTAAGAAGGCCTGGGATCTATTAAAAGAGTAGTAGCTTGACTTTTACTGACTAGCACGCTGATGCTTTAAAGTAAATGTTATGGTTTGTCACAGGAACCAATTTGGTTACCGTTTGTTCTTCCTGCCCCTGCCTGCTGATATTTTTTCAAGTGTTTTTCATTCTTTAAATTCTATAAAGAAATCTGCATGCTGTTATTTTAAACTTCTGTATCTTTCTTTTGAGTAGTTCATATTTAAACAGTGGGCAGTATACCCAGAGTTTAACCCCAGTGCCATTTGGTAGGACTTGAACTCTGCATGCACTACCATTATACTCCTCTTTTCTGGCCACTCTGTTATCATGGTGAAAGATCCCATTTACCTGATTTTTAAAGGCACAGATGACTATAATTCTTCTCTCCCTAAATTAATCATAAGCAATACACTGTGTATTTAACTATTTTATACCAGCTTCATCACCTGTTTAAATTTGCATTTCAGTTATTATTGGTTTATTTTGTTAACATCACTGGTTCCTGTGATACCTTTCCAGATTTACACAATGTGTAAGATTTTGTTAGATATGTCAAAACACTCAGAAACTTCAAAGAGTTTGGCCAAACACAAGCCTGACCCATCCCTTAATTTTACAAGGGACAATTTTGTAATACCTAAGTTGAATTAATTGTCTTAAAATAGTTCTATTATATGCAATATGACAAAAAAGATGAACAATTTTCTTTCCCCCCTTGAAATCGCAAAACTGTAAGATCTCAAGCCCATGGGGAAAGGCCACAGCTGAGTCCTTATCTAGCAACACGCTTGAGAAGTCCTGCATTTTCGTGGTAGGAGAGGTACATATGAAAACAGGAATGAATCAGCCCTCAGCAGACATTAGCAGATACTTGACACATGCACAGCAGAGACTGAAGCACAGTTTGGGTTGAGCCTTATCCTTTTCTCTAAAGCATTAGGTCCAAAGGTGCATTAGTTGTGTAAATCCTCTAACTTGTATTTTTTCAATATCACATTTTTGTTTGCCTCAAAACAAAGGGCTTGTATACCAGCAATGACTTATGTCCCAAAATGATATCAACTGTGTAAGTTTATGTTCACAAAACTAATCACTCCTGTTCTCCCAGGTCAATGCAGAAGAGGATGGAACACAGCAGAGAAGCTGCCTCCCTTCCTAAGACAGGTTTATTGGCTTGATTCTTCCATGAATTATGTCTGATATTATATAAAGGGGATTTTCTGCAGACTCTTCTCCAATATTGTGAAGTCTATCAAACAAAAGAAATCTCTAGGTTTTTGAAGTTGCCTCTATTGCACCTTTAAATTGCAAGAAATCCAAACTTGAGGGGTTTTTTTCGAGGCAGAGCTGTTGACTAACTAGACAACTTTAAAAATTCAGTTAAGAAAACATTAGCAACTCTGGACAGGATTGATGAATGTATCAAGTGACAGCCTGCAAAAAAACCCTTCAGAAATTAGATGGGGTGGAAACAAACATGGAAAAATTAAGCTGATAAGCAAATATTTCTTATTTCTCCTAAATGTTTCTTCTTCCTTATGCAAGTTCTAAAACTATCATGCTTACAGCCAGAATTTTTGAGATCTCATCTTCATTTCTAAGGTAGAATCAAAGATGGCTCCTTAGCCTCTTTTGGCGAGTTGTTGTTTACCAATTAAATCCACAGAAAAATGATAAAAGAACATTTCAAATCCCTAAAACTGAGTTTTGACATAAAATGCTTTTGGAGGTGTTACCATTACATTAACAAACTTCAGTTTGAGTAGCAGCTCTTGAAAGCAATTAAACCAAAGGCAATATTTTGGTAAATATTTTAAGAGAGATTTTCCTGTGTTAGTTCTCTTACCTTTATTAATAGTAAGTATCCTACCTTCATAGCAGCAGCACGCAAAATTGTACTTGAAATGTGCTACAGAGTACTGCCACAGTAACTTTCCTGTGCAGCGAGACATTTACTGAACCTGAGACAGGCTAAGCAGCATTCCACTATATAAATCACCTAGCCTTGATTTTCTTCAAGCAAAGTTATTAATGTGACTAACTGAAGAAGTAGATACTGTGATACTTCAAAGAATTCCCGCCCATCCCACTCTGTGTTTTTCTGGGATGCAAGATAACGTCACTGCCTTTGGTGTCCTGTTTAAGTTTGATTAGGGAGTAAAAGTAGGCTACATTTGTGTAATGATTTCCTATTGCATTGATGAGAGTTTCCTTGCACGAACAAAAATTCAGCAACTTCAGACAATGCAGAAGCTCATTAGATTTGGTTGGCCACAAAAAAAAATGCTAAACAAGAAAAAAGAAAAAAAAATTCACACCCCTTCAATGTTTCCTACTGAAGGGCAAATAATATCTGGAATATTTACATGTTCTCTTCAGCTTTAGTTTAGCATGCAAATGGTTGATTCAGTTTAATAGTTTTCAAAAATCACTGTATGAAGAACAAGCATTTCTTTATGTTTACAAATATTTTTTCAATTGTTCAATATTTTTTCTTTTTAATAAAAAAAGATGAGAATTATTTATGAGAATTTCCATTTTTGCAAGATGCAGAATCATTACCCTTCAGCTTCTCAATCTATAGCCAAGAAACCAACTGAATTGCTACCATTCAGCACTCCTGCAGGCTGCTGAAGTCACCAAAGAAGAATTGCTACCTTTAACTCAATGAAAGAGGATCTCTCTGCAAAACTGCCTTCAAGATTTTAGAAACATAATTAGTGGAAAGGTTAAAAAGATCAGTATTGTAATAGCAATATGAGGTTTAAAAGGTATAAGATTCTTTCAAGGCTAGAAAAAGCATTAGAACTGTTGGCTTACTGGTGGTTACCCCAACCCCATGTATTGCCCAGTGTAATGGTGGTGCCATGCTTTAAAGGATCAGTGATAGATAAATGGAGGCAGCCTTGGTTTCTAGGATTTACTTGGACACTTAAGAGTCAAACTCAAAGCTTAAACCTATTAAAAGAGTGATCAATTTGTTTACAAAAAATCAGATAGGATTTTGCTGTTGTGAGGACAGAATACCAGAAAAAGAGCATTTTATTTTCAATAAATCAACACACTAGAGAAGAATCAACACACAGCAGAGAAGAAAAACGAGAGTCATAACATTTAATGACTAAGTGGGTATTTGTCCTAATGAAATTAGAGAGTGTTAGAGAAGGAAGGATAGGCTTAGCTAGTATATTTAAAAATTAATACAAGTCATGACATTTGTCTTTAAATCCAAATATGTATTCCAGCTTTTGAGATTTTGATAGTGTTAGCATCTGCTGTTTGAATTCAGGACACTGTAAGGCTGGAACTCAGTCATAATCCCCAGCTCCAATATAAGCTGTTCTGCTTCTACAACAGGATAAGCAAAACTGTGCAGGAAAATTATCAATTTACCCAAACTTTAATCCAGACTAAAGTCATGTAGGAATCCTGGAGAGTCTGAGTACATTTCACTGCTGCTTTCCATCTTGATCTGGAATTCAAAGTAAATAAAGCAAGTTTGACCCCAAAAAGATTTGCAGCTAAGACTGAAAGCAGAGTTCATTTTTTTTTAAATTCTTGCAATCTAACAAGAAGGCTTTTATGCCAGAACAGGCAGCTCAGCTGTGTGGATCAGAAAGTTTCTTTTCCTAACTCTGTGGAGAGAAATTAGAAATTTCAGAGCAACCAAACTTCAGACCAAATCTCTGATGTGTAAAACAGGCAGACACCTTGGTATCAGGTTATAGATTGCATGGCAGGGTTGAGAATTGCCGAAGTATCAATAAACTTTTTTTCACAAGATTTGGGAGAATTTTTTTCAATGGCAGAATGGCTTAGCTTGTATTTCCTTGCATCATTTTAACCCACATTTTCCTAATTTCTGACTGGATATTTTTACCAGATTCCAAACTCTGCTAAAGTCCAAGGTATAGGATTTATTCAAGTATTTCTCAACATACAAAACTGCATTATCCTAGACATCTTCTGCACAAAGATCTTCTCTTGTCTACTTTTGAGAAGACAAAGCCTCAAAGGAAGTGTCAGTCCCTAATATTCAGTCCCTAATAACTGGACTGAATCTCACGAGCAACCTTGTTTAGAGGGGATGCAGGGGGAAGAATGACAAGCAGGAAATTAAAGCAGAAGAACCACCCACCACCATTTAAAATGAAGCCAGAAAACGGGAAATTTAAAGGATTTGAAAATAAAATGGGCTTCCTGGATCAAAGCATTGCAAAAGGAATACAGAATTTTTAACCTTTAGGTAGCCTGTTCAAAATCCATCTGAGGTCAGGAGGGATGAAAGGTTATCATCCTCTAATGATTTTCACAAACTTAATTAAAGACACCATCAAACTTTTTACGTCCAAGTGCACAACCCTAACTTCCACTGGAGACAATAGCAAAACTCATATTGACTCAGAAAGGAGCCAGCATGTATCCATAAATAGGCATCATGTTGAGGACCAGAGATAAGCTTATTTAAAAAAAAATTTGAATACACTCCAGATGTAAAGAGGTTTTGGGACCTAGACACGTATTTCATGATTTTAGTTGCAACTTAATGAACAGCCTTGCTGAGAAGAAAAAACAAGCAACAAGCCGAAAGGAGGTAAGACCCAAACTAAAGAAAAGCGAAGAATTAGACTGTCCACAGAAGGACAAGCATCATGAAAGGGAGAAAAAACCCTCAGGTTGTTGGGTATAAAGTTGTATTGGATCTCTAGTGATGAGCATTTCTCTCCACTTTCACAAAAAAAGAAAAAACAGGTCTTGATCTATGGTGTCACAGGCACAAGCAAAAAAACTTGTCATACAGATGTGGTTTTCAGCTTTAAATCATGTTTCAGCTTGCAAATGCAAATCTATTAAGGAAATGCCATGACAGTATGTTGATTCAGTAAGAAACACAGAGAGAGCATTGAGCCTTGGATAAGCCATAACTCTTTGGAAAGAAATTTGTGTTCATTTACACATTTTTGACACAAATGTACAAAACCTGCAATGTGTAAGTCCCCATCTTGTTTGGCTCACAATGATTTTGCACCTGAACTCATTATACTGTAAAGGCCATGTTACCTCATGAGCTCCTGACGAACAGATTTTTGCAATCTCCTGGGACTATTTATTACTCAGGCTTCTCTAATTCTAAGAGATTATCCTGGGCTCAACTTAGAACAGGTGAAACCAAGGAGGAAGAACCAAAGGACATGATGTATTCAAGAGAAAACTGAGAAACTTGGGAACCAGGACCTCTCTTGAAAAATCGTCTTTCAATTCATTAATATACTTGCATTTGTTGCTGGGATTGCTTGAAAGCCTCATCTAAGTGGTGCCACAGCAAAGAGAAAGGGGTAAAAGAAGTAGTAGGGATAAGGACTGAAAATCTGGCTTTTAAAAAATGTAGCATTCAGCTTACTACCCAACACTATGGGTCCTCCTGCACTTCATGGAAAGCTACACCTCTCTTCACCTTGGGTTTCCCTGTGTTGTTAAATGAAAAAGGGCATACTTCACAACTCTCATCACTGACTCAAATTGAGTAAAGGTATTCTTAAAGGCTCACGAAAGTAAGAGTTGTGCACAGACCTGTAACATTTCCTCAATAATTTTGCATAATATAAGCATTTTCTTGAATACAATCTTGAATGTTCAAAATAAAACTGAGTCCTCTACTGGTTCAGACTCAGGATTTATCCTCCACAGGAAACCTGAATATCCTGGAATTTGCCCCAAATGGAAAGAAAAACACACTGAAAATCATTTCCCAGCAATTTAGAAGTTAAAACTTTAAAAGTATTTTTTCTACATTTTCATTTTGAAATCTGGGGTTATAATATGAAAATGCTGAAATTAAGAAACTGAACTTAATAACCGTGGTTACAAATGTGCATGTTTGGTGCTTTTTCCCTGAAAAAATTCTAAGCAGATGAGCACATATTCTTTATTGAAAAACATCCCTTTATTAAACACGATACATCAATGGAAAAATATTTCACCAAATAATTGCACCAATCTACCCCAACCAGCTGTTCTTTCACAGACAAGAAAGAAAAAAAAAAAGCAAACCAGCTTTGTTGGTGGAAACCTTGAAAATATGAAAATGTAAACTAAAATATCTTTTTAGTTATTTATTGATGTTAGAAACTAAAGTATGTGTTGTCATTTATATGCTGAACAGTTTACAGTACTTGTCTTTCCTGAGCATCTGAAGACCTCTTGAGAAACCAGTGGGGGAAACCAGAAAACAGGACTTCATTCCCAGCATTCCTTTAAGTTTTGTGCATCAGATAACACAGACCTATTTGTGTAAAATTCTCACTAAAATCACTTATTTTCAATAGTTTTCTATGGAAGCAACAGCTCATAGTGACATGAATCATCTGATATGACATTAGCATCACACCATGGGCTTCAGCCACGGTAGCTGAAGGACATCAGAGTTGAATCCTCTCAAAATTTATTGCATCTGCATAACCTATATATAGCTTGGGATGCTGCTCACCCCTCTCAGCCCAGTAACCAATAATCCAACAGTGAATGAATGGAAGAACCCCCAGAAATTCCTCAAATAAAACCTGACAACTTCTCTATTTGGAGAACCCCTGAAGTCTCCTGCCTCGACTTCCCTTAGCTTTAAAATGCAGAGAATAAGAGCAATCACTCCAAAGGCTTCAAATGCATAGATTAGTACCAGAAAATAGTAAAGCTCTGTAGAGACAAAAAGCTTCATCTCTTTTCCAATGCAGAGGAGACCTGAATTGTCACTGTGATTTGGTACTTCTTCATAGATAAGTCTCTCTTCTGTTCTCTTTCTGACCAGTCTCAGGTCGTTTATCAAACTAATTGCTTTAAAGACAGACATTCTTAGGCAATCTGTTCCCTCTCTGTATTTCCCATTACAGTCATTGAAAGTTATGTATGCAGATGAAAATGATAAGAGACCTCTTGTGTTCTCAGAATATTCCTTTTTTAAACAAACACTGGGAACTCCAACAGCAAACATGGCTGATTCCAGTCCAATCTGACAGTTCTCAAAGTAAGAAAACACAATAGCAGTATTAGGGTCAAGCAAGTGATCCCAGTCTGTTGTTTACCCAAAAAGTTTGAGAGCTGATTAAACAGTCGGCTTAAGGTTTGGAAACATGTTCAGCAATAACACCTGTGTGCCAACTGAAGACAAGCACTGCCACCACCACCAGATCCTGCAAACAGTCCCCACCTTCCTTCTCTCTGCTACTGAGAAAAGAATTAATGTGACATGAATAAGTGTGACAAAATGCTGGACTTGCACAACATGCAATTCACACCAAACTACCCGAAAAAAGTTAAGTACAAATACTCTAATTGAAGGCTGAAACTGCTGTGTCTAATCCATTCAACTGAAATATAGCCTGCATTTGGGCTTTGGGAAAGTAGTCTCTGTCCGAGCCCTCAGCCTACAAGTTTCATTGTGAAAGGGAGTGAACATAATAATTGCCACCAGGTCTGGAAGCCATCTGATTTGTCCTCAGGTGTTGCAAACCATCATTTTGTAAGTGTAGACAGCCCACTCCTTGACAGAACACTTGCAAACAGTAGTCCCCTTGGGACACACATCTCCCCTCCCTCACCCAGGGACCACATCTCCATTCACAGCAGACAGAGCAGCCTCTGCACTTCTGTTGCTCCTTTGGCATAGGATGGAGCAATCAGGGCTGGTGGCTTTCAAACCATACAATAAGAGCTTCCTTCTGCTTTCCCTGCTTTTTACAGCCTGTTATTCCTTACAAACAAGGAAACAAGTGCTGAAGTCTTGGAAAAGGATAGTTGCCATGCATGTTGGATGACCATCTCTGCTGTAGGGCTCATTTATGGACATGAGCAAAACAAGACAGACCTAAAACAACCTAAATGTGTAAGATTATGGCACTGCCTTGCTCACAAATAAAATACAAAAAGGAACACTAGGTGTCATGATATTATGACTAAAATGTTCAAGTACTATATTAATAAATAGCAGTAAATGAAAAAGTGCATTCACCTCAGAAGCTAAAATATTTGTCAAGATGTATATATCTAAACAAAAGATTAATCTGAAGATATAAAAGAACATGTGCTTTTTCAATTCATTCCAAAAGATCCAAATATATTCCCAGTGATACCAAAATGAAATGATGAGCCATATTTAAAACAAAAACCTAAACAAAAAACAACAAACCAACCAAACAAAAACAAACAAACAAAAATTACCCAAACAAACAAAGAAAAAAAACTCACCTGATTGTTCCAGTCACAAATTTTTGAAATTGGTACCACTCAGCACAATTCCACACTTTACATATATTTTATTACATTCCTGTATACTTTGTAGGCACTACGATGAGATATCTAGTCCTGTTTGGTATTCTAAGCTTCCAGTTGCTGGTCAGTGATGTCAGTAGAAGGAATTCAGCTGATTTCTGTGACTCTTGAGATAGTATGGAGATATCCACATGTATGAATATGTTGGTAAAATAAATCATTAAGGACTTGCATACTGTTAGAAAGACTGACTTGGGGTTCAGACAATGCTATGAAGTGGAATTATCAGTTCTATTGTATAATTATTGTAAGTAAATAGATGGAAATTAGGGTCAACTGGTGAAAAAAATTATCATTTTTTGAGAAGTTCTAGAGGTTCTTTAGAAATTCATAATTAAGCTAAAAAGGCATCTGATTAAAAAATCCACAATCTCATGTTTTCAGTGCTTTTCTCCATGCTGCACACAATTGAATTCACTCCAGTTCATGTGTGAATATAAATTTTTTTTGACCATTACCCTTTCCAATAACGAAATTTATATCACCGTTAAGAAGTACGCCAAGCAATCAGATCACTATGGGCTCATTCCTGTCTCTTTTTGACTGATAAATCCCCTTGATACTTTTCAGACACTGAACAACTCAGTTATTTTGGTGTATTTATATGAGCTTTGATGATGTGACCAAGTTGCTGACAGCTTGCTTGTGTTAAACTGCAGCTCAGCTTTGAGTCTGCTGGTGTAGACTCTGTTCTTCTCCAAACCCTCAAGGAAACTGTAGGAGCCTTTTAAACACTAACATACCTTCAGTGAGAAGTGTCAGTGTCGCCTCATTTATAAATACTTTCTTCATCACACACATGCTTCAGTGTTCTTTTCCTGCTGCGCCACTTAGTTCTGCACTGAAACTTCAATCTGTCTTGCTAGGGAGCTCCCATTGTTCTTTATTACTGTGGCTATTGCCATAAAAGAAAATAAAAAGTGTTTCTATAGATTCATCAGTAACAAAAAGAGAGCTCAGAATCCCTATCCTTTACTGGATACTGAGTGACAAAGCCTGAGAAAAAGGCTGAGGTACTTTATATCTTTTTTGCCTCAGTGTTTACTAGTAAGTAACACTTGCTGTGTAAATACCCAGCCCCCTGAGCTGGAAGACAGGGAGCAGAATGAAGACCCCATAATCCAAGGAGGAAAGTTCAGAAACCTGATACGCATCTTAGACACTCTCAAGCCTATGGATCTGGACAGGATCCACCCAAGGGTGCTGAGGGAGCTGGTGGAAGTTCTCACCAAATCACTTCGTGTCTTTATCAGCAGTCCTGTATAGTAAGGGGAAGAGTGCAGATGTTGTTTACCTGAACTTTTCTAAAGCCTTTGTCAGAGATTCCCACAGCATTCTCCTGGAGAAACTGGATGCTCGTGGCTTGGTCAGTGCATTGTTCACTGGGTGATCAAACTGGCTGGGTGGCTGGGCCCAGAGGGTGTTGGTGG
>VZRF01004121.1:347391-438548 GCA_013396875.1 Vireo altiloquus | reverse complement strand
CCAGCTTGTGCCCAGGTGGCCAAGACCACTAATAGTATCCTGGCCTGTATCAGAAATAGTGTGTCCAGCAGGCTCAGGGCAATGATTGCCCCCTTGTATACGAAACTCCTGAGGCCACACCTCGAGTGCTGGGTCAAATTCTGGGCCCCTCACTGCAAGGACATTGAGGTGCAGGAGCATGTCCTGAAAAGGGCAGTGGAGCCAGCCTCTGGAGCCCAAGTCTTATGAGGATCATCCAAGGAAACTGAGGCTGTTTAGCCAGGATCAAAGGAGGCTCAGGGGAGACCTTATCACTCTCCACTGCTACCTGAAAGGAACTTTTAGCGAGGTGGGAGTCAGTATTTCTTCAACAAGTAATAGGACAAGAGAAAACAGCTTCAATCTGCACTATGGCAGGTTTAGATTATATATCAGGAAAAATCTCTTCACAGAAAGAGTCATTAAGCATTAGAACAAGCTGTGCAGGGAAGTTGAGGAGTCACCATCCCTACAGGTGTTTAAAAGAAATGTAGAGATGACATTTGAGGATGTGGTTTAGTAGTGGACTTGGCAGTGCTTGATATTAATCTTAAAGGCCTTTTCCTACTTAAACATTTCTGTGATTCTTCTGGTCATTTTATTCTACCTATTTCTGAGACTACTGAGACCAGCAGATTTTCTTATACCTGTAAAACAGGAATTTTTTTTCAGTCACATATAAGAATTCCGGTACAGTTATAAATGAATGCTTTGGGGGGAATTTCTAACCTCAGAATGGTCCTTATAAACACTTGGGATACAATTTTAAAATGTATTCCCTTAAGTTTTTTCACACAGGACCAGACATGTCGCAGGGACATTCTTAAATATTTATAAGTTATTCCAAAGAGATAAAAAAAGAAAAAACTGAAACCATCCTGAATGTTCCCATGCATGTTTGAGTCTACTAAAAATTCTTAAGATTCTCCCAGAAAACAGTGTTCTACCAATGCAGGGTCATGGTCTTTGGCCTCTGCATTGCCCCAAGCATATTTACCATTATTATAAGACCTGTCATTCATCTCTTTAGATCTCTGACAGAAAAAAAATGTTTAGCTGTTTTATGTAGTTAGACAATATCTTGATGCAGAAACAAGCACTCCCAAGCCTGTGTATCGGCCCCAGAACATCTGTGCTTTTGTGCTGGTGATTTTGTGACACTTTTAATACACAAAGGAAAACTTCTTCCAACTTTTTCAGCAAAGACATTTTACGTGCATCTTAAAAATATAGTGAATGTGACATCCTTAATGTCCCTGTTGCTAAAAGAAATCTGTGCACAACATGTAATGAAACAATAAATTCATTGTACAATTTTTCAGTATTCCAAATTTATCAGAGAATCAGAAGTTGTACAAAAAATAATACTTTTTTTCTTGAGGCAGTTAACTGTTTCAGTTTTGTGTGCTTACGGGCAATGATTTTTTTGGTGGTTGCTCTAAACACTTCTGCAATATACATAACCAATACACTGACGCAGAACATGTGAAACACCAGTCATGTCCAAGGCCAGACTTTCTTTCTCCAGACATACATCAATTAGTTTGGTTACTTGACTGGATGCTCAGTTTCTCTAGCAAAACCTACAGAAACCCTAGATATGTTTTTCAAAGTAAATTGAATTACTTTAGTCTCAAAGTCCACTCATAATTCTTAAAATTTGCATATATTCTTACAAGTATAAAGAAAGCATTCAAGTCTATAAGTGAACCTCTTTACTCAAAGCCATTGGTGTTTTATTTCTCTTGGGCTTTTAGTCCTGAGGCCATAAGCCTGCCATGAGCTCTCACAACATAAAGCTGACTTGTGAAACTGTAGGTCATTCCCTGGATAAGTCAAAGCCAAAAGTTTTTTCCTGAAGGCTGAAATGAAGGAGACAGAAAATATGAAGACACTGCTTTTTGTTCCCCACCTTATCACCAAGAAAGCTCTGCCCATACTTCAAGATCACAAGATAGGAAAATTACCAGCACCTTCAACTTTCCCAACTATCCACTGGATCTTAGCACCAATATAATCAGAGTAGCAAAATATAAGGAGGTTAATCCTGGGATGTAAGAGAAATTAAGTTCACTTATTCATTTACCTGGAAATAACCTCATGGTCACTAGGAAAAGCTCAATCAATCTCTGGGATTTAGTCATGAACAATAATGGGATATTGCTTGTGGTGACTCCTTATCCCAAATTCAGCTACATCAACTTCCATCAGCTTCTTCCCATAGCCACCTTAAGTGTTGCAAGCTCACCCTCAGAGCAGTAGAAAAGACACTTGGTAATTTTGCAGCTTGTTGGCCAAAAACCCCCATGACTGCCATACAATTCCACACTCACATGCTTCTGCTTGGCATTTAAGTATTTCTGCAGAAGAAAGATGAATAAGGAGAGGAGGTCTATAATTTTGTTTTGTAATATTTTAAAGGCTTGAGAGGCTCTGAGATTAAGGCACCCTAAGGCATGGTGAGAAAGAGAAGGGTGTTAGTTTAGCTCTAGCAGGAAGAAGAGGTATCAGATACAATTTAAAAGTGTAAAAGCAAGATCATCACAAAAAGAAAACTTTCAAGTGTAAAAGGACTAAAATAGATCATGAGATCTTCATCAGATTTCAAAATGTGAGGTAAAAATCAGGCAAAAGTGGGGAACAGCAACAAGTCTGCAACACAAAATTGACAAGTATCTCAGATTCAGAGGAAAATGAGAAATAAAGAGAAGCAAAATCTGGAATATAAAAGCAAAGAAGATACAAGTTAAATGGCCTTCGAAACTAATCCTCTGGCATTATCTCAATATTTGTAAACTGTGAGGTAAACTTCGATATTAAGGCATACACAAGACTAATTTTCACCCCATAGACTCTTTTAAAATTTACCCATTTCTCCTCAAAAGATTTTTATAAGACTGATCATTTTTGCTGATCTGATTGATCTATCACTATAATTCTTAAAGGATGTGTGTAAGTCACTGTATGCATACTGATCCATGAATAACAGGAAAGAGGGAGCCACTCAGCTCCTGTGGGCAAGCAGAGCCACATTAATGGAACAGGGAGGAGGAGGACATGCCATTGTATCTCAGCTAAACTGTTATGCAATAGCTGGAATGATGCAAGATCAGGCTTGGAAGTGGGAGCTGGGCTTCCTATTCCCAGTCCTGAGAGATGCAGAGCATTGCAGAGGTATCTGGTGAATCTCCAGGGATAAGGTTCAAGTCTTGTCACTACAAATCACCCTCTGCCAAGCAATTTGTGCAGCAGCTTATAACAGCAGTTAAACAAAGGAGTCATGGGGCCATCCTCTGGACTGAGGGCAAGGCAGTTGCTACTGGGGAGAGGAGACTGGGAGATAAAAGCAAAGCAAACATGCCAAAGTTAATAGGGCAGAAAAGGCTCAACCTCCCTCCAATCCTGGCTGCGTGGCAGGAAAAGACGGAGCGTAGGCTATGAATGGATAAATACGTGAGGGCATCTGCACAAACCAGTCACGCTGAAATCTGTCATCTTCCTTCAGTGCTTGCCTGAACAGGTGGGATATTCAGCTGCTCTCTGGAGGCAGGATACTTGCATTCATGCCCTCAGACTGTGCAGGAGCAACTTTCTATAGACTTGATAAAGCAAATGCGAATAGATCTACATGGGGAAAGCTGTGTTTATAACAGAAATGGAAACTATCTCAGGTCAGGTTGCTTTCCATTTTCATGATGTAATTACAATTAGGATTATGCAAGAAGAGAATTTTGCCTTAAGGTCTTTGAAATAAAATCTTGGAGACTGTTTAAAATCATGGAAAAATTAAAAATGTGATGTTTTGGAGAATGTTAGCCCGCTGTTCCTAGGATATTCCCTAATCACTCTGGGTATTTTCCAAAGTGCAGAATGCTGTTTCAGAGCACTTAGGAGAGGCTTTCCAGAGTTTGGTAACTGAGAATCAATTCTGATTCCAAAAAATAAAGGTTGGGCCTGAGGCATTTTTACTTCAATAAACAAAAATACTCAGACTTTATATGTCATTCCAGATCCATTGCCTGTCTTTTTGCTCTTTTCCTTCCCCAAAAGACTGGGGACAGAGAAGCGTCTTATTCCTGGCAAGCAGACAGTTCTTCTAAAACATTTTCACATTACAGTTTATGATTCACCAGGCGTACTTGGATGAAGCCAAGTGTCCACATACTTAGAATGGCATTTTGCAAAGTATGGGAAGATTAATACAACTTTACTAATATGGCTAGTGGGTCCAGTTAAGACAATGACCTATAGACCTTACAGACCAAGCCAAATGAATCCTTGAAAGAAACTCCTGGGTGGACTGGTGTAAGCTGTACCATTCCCACAGTGCTGATTGCTGTGCTGTCAGGTACCCAACCAGATTTAAAATGCTCTCAGTGCCACCTCTGATTGCAACTCAGTTATAGGCTGTATCAATATAAGAAATAAACCCCATAACACTCCCTGTATCATGTATATAGAGATGTAGGAGAACTCAGGATGTGCTGGATGGACCTCTAGGAGCTGCAGAGTCCTTGGCTGCTATCAGCCCTACAGCAAGGGTATTTTAGGCATCACAGCAGAGAACAAGTGAGAGAGAGACTCGTCAGGGATGTGAGGCTGAGTCACATTTATTCCTACAGATAGTCCATAAAGGTGCCGTTTCTGCATATAGGTAAGGAGCTTTGGGAGCATCTCCATGCTTCCTCCCAAAGCAAGGTTACTTGCACAGTCATAGGCAAGAGGTTTGCTGTGATCACCAAGTATCAGGTAGGAGGAGGAGGAGCTCAAGGGCCTTACTCTAATAAGGTATCTTTTTTTACCCCTTGAGCTTTCAGGATTTACTTGTTGGTGAAAAGCAGAGATCACTTTAAGACTGATGGAGTGAAATAAGCTTGGGGTTTAAGGCAGTGGTTTCACATGATGAAGAGGTTATGGATGAAAAGTGAGGATTCCTGGTCTAAGCAACAGGTATACACTTTTCACTTAACAGTGGACCAGGATGGAAAAGGGTTGATGACAAAGGAGCTGCAAAGTATTCCACTACTTTTCATCTGAATATAAATAGCTGAAGTTAGGGTATTTGGAGTCTGGGGTTTTTTCCCTCTGAAAATGAGAGGCAATGGGAAAGGCACCTACCTTTTTTGACAGAGAAGCTTAGCAAGTTTGATTCCTGCAGAATTTATTATCATGGTGTAGTTAAGGTTGCTAAAATTCCTTCAGGAAAAGAGAAATTTCTAGGTGCATTTCTTAAAGCTTCTAAGAACTGAGTCAGGGATACAATTTCAAAGTCATTAATAAGAAATGTCAGGAATTTTGGCAGTCTTGTAGACCTTGATCCAATAAATTAGACAACTACAATGAGCATTCCTCTTTCCCATTGCTCTCTTTGAAAATATTTTAAAGTAAGGATGAGAAACTGTAAAAACCAGAAGAAAAATTCTAACCCAGTTTCAAGATTTTACATGAAATCTTTCACTTTTTATGTTAATATTGACTTGTTCATGTTCTATTATAATCTTGATTCAACCACTTCATTTCTACTTATGTGAAAAAACTGCAACGTGTATAAATATTACCTACACAATTCGCTAAATGGGGATGCATGTGAGATGT
The DNA here is from genome assembly GCA_013396875.1 of Vireo altiloquus. Lineage (NCBI taxonomy): Eukaryota > Metazoa > Chordata > Aves > Passeriformes > Vireonidae > Vireo > Vireo altiloquus. Next base: position 432,935 of record VZRF01004121.1, on the reverse strand, counting down.
TGAAACAGGAGATAAAATATTGCAAAAATCTCAGAAATATTTTCCATCAAATTTTGCCTCAAAGGACAAGTTCTGATACATAAACACATATTGTGCCATAAACCTGGCATGTGCAAACATAAAGAAAAGAGTAGCCACTTATTTAAATTAGGCTTTGAAATATAATAGTTATTTAAATGCAGAAAAGACTGAAAGTATTACATGAACTTTTAGCCAGAATAATCCTTTTCCTTAAGGAGCAAGAGTCCACAAATGCGTTATAATATATAAATATTTTTTGAGTCTCATTTTAATTATAAATTTTTCAAGACTTTCTGTGGGTCCAGCAATTCATTTAATCGATATTATTATTACTGGACATTGCTCCAAATTCCTGTCTCAAGTACTTAATACTAAACCAAAAGCACTATCTAAAAACCACTAGTGCATTATCCTGTTCCAGGGATGGATTTGGTACCAGTTGAGGAAACCCAGTGAATCTCTAAGGCTAGGACAACACCCTTCTCAACAAGCAGCATTATTTTCAGTTATTTACCTTAGTAACTCTGTGATCAGAGGCAAAGTCTGTAATACATTTCATTGGGATTCCACATATAATATTCATCATTTGGAAAATTTTACATCGCTCCTGTAAGCACATGGAGCAATCACAAAGGAGTGTGTTATTTTCTAAGGTTACTTGCCCCCAACCTTTGATTTCTTGTCTACAAGGTATGGACATGGCCTTTTTTGTAGCAAGAGGCTGTTATACAGCATGAAAATAAGATTCAGGAACTGAAAATAATCTGAGTGTATGTATAAAATTCTAAAGGCCAGTCTCTGAGTACATTAGTGTAGTATCAACATTGACTTTGGCTGATGCTGTGAGACAGAGAGACATTTTAACCCCACAGTACCAGGACTTCTCTGCAGGTAAACTGCTGTAATAGACTTTCAAAGCCAAATCTGGCTCTCCTGCTTTACAACTGAATCTATTGATTTTAACAGCACTAAAACATCAGGCCCCAGCATGCAAAGTATTATTTGCAAAGATTTCAGTCAGTGTTGCATTTCAGAAGGGCTTTATAGGATAAAAAGCAAAGAAGAAAATTCCTCCATAGAACAAACAAACATGCCCAATTCTTTTTCTGTACTGAAACATAGTTTTTATCCTAATTTAATTAACATGTTACCTTGGGGCAACACAGCAGTTCAGAAAAAGGTACAAGGAAATTAAAAGGGCAACAGATATTCTTACTGAATATTTCTCTAAAGGAAAAACATTAAGTGACTCTGACAAAAAATTTATCCTGTAAGGAGAGATAAAAGAATTCATTCAAGCTGGCTAAATATTTTTTTCTTTCATATGGTAACTAAAAATGAGACAAAATCTGAAGACAATCATCAGTCATTTTACCACATGAAGAATGGTTTACTAGCAAAATCAAAAATATAAATATGTACAGATGCTTTTAGTTTTGGTATGCAGAGGCTATTTCTAGGTGAGAGGGGAAGATTCTTTTCCTCGGGATGCACGAGCTGTGTTTTGCTTTATAGCCTAACTTGAGTGTATTGCTTTGTATTTTTTGTATTTGCTTTACCACAACACAGCACTGCTGAGCCTGTATTGCTTGTTTCCTGCTGTAGAAACACCAGGGCCGATGCTTCCCAGCACCCTTGTTTCTGGGCAGTCTCACACGCAGACCAAGACTTTGAATCCCCAGACGTGGAAGTGTCCTGACCCAGGGATTAACTTGGGGCCACCATGAAGAGATGAAATATAGACATGGATGGCTTCTCAGAGCCCATCAGTAGCATTAATCTGTTTGTCTGCCTATTTATCCTCATTTGGGTTGGCCAACAAAACATCAAGACTAAGCAAACATGGAACTGCTGTTGTTACTCATCCAGCACCAATTGCTACTGCCCTGTTCCCACTGCACCTAAATCTAAGATATTTGGTTTAACTAGCGGCATGGGCTATAATGAAAAGCAGATGTAGACGCTGCCACCTTTTGGTGATAGCCAATTGGATTATCACACATTCCCCAAATTCACTGATGTTTCACCTGTATCTGTCTCAAAGTGGTTCTGGCACACAGAGAGAACCTTCAGCTCCCGACAAGCCTGGAAGGCAGACAGACCTTGCCTTCTAGGAACTGCTTTAAAAATAGAGATATTTTTAAATCACAGTTTTTCTAAAGTTATCTTGCTGTGTGTCAAGGCACAACTGCAGTGCTTTAGACTTCTTTCTGACAAGGAGAATAGCTACAGCACAAGCCTACCCCAACCATTTATGTCAAGCCTTGGCATGAAGGGAAATTAAGAGGTCCTTAGACCTCTGCGCATTAGTGGAAACTTCTAACAACCTTGGTGTATTTTTTTCCTAGAAGTTTGCCCACTGCATCACGAGAGGAAAGGACAGAAACACCTAGGTAGCAGAAAGATGTTAGGGAGGAACATTTCCACATTAGTGACGAGGAAGGACCCTCACCATCCACACCCATCCCAGCAATGAGAGCCAGAAAGGGCAGCAGAGTTCACAGGAGGCAGCTTTCAGCACACACAGCCTGGCTGGGGTAGGTTCATCACAAACCCCTGCCAGGCAGCCAGCATTCTCTCTCAGAACCCCCTCAGTAACCCAGAAGCTAGTGCTCCACCGGGCACCTTACTTCTGTTTGTTGTGTTTGGGGCATTGACCTGGACTGAAGGAGCATCAGCACCTGAACCACCATGGGATGTCACGCAGCACCTCCTGATGAGCGCTGAAGCTCAGCACTCAGAAGGCTGACCGAGAAGGGGAGGAGGGAGGGAAAGGGGGAAGGTGTCATGCCAGCACTTGGAGCGGCAACACACTATCTAAAAGGCTATCCATTTTCCTGACGGGTATCCAGTGTCCTGCTGTCAACAGCATGCAACAAAAAGGAGCGTGCTGCTCCTTTCCAGGGCACGAGCAAAGTGCCCTCTGCCACATATGCTCTCAAGGCCCTGACAGGTAATCCAACCTTTGCTGAGTGTGTCCCTAGGGCACCCTGTGCTCCTCACTGCCTGGACTGTGGCCGGCTAGGGGACACCACTCCTCCTTCCGTGGGATTTCCCTGCCTGAGAATCAGCAAATGCTGGGCTGGGTGGGTTGAGAGGAGCTGTCATCCAACCACCACAACCAGGTAAATCAAAAAATCAAACTCCCAAAATTTTTGAAAAGCTAAAATTGAACAAAAAAGTTAAACCAAGTAGGTCATTCTCTCCAGGCAAAAAGAAACCTGGGCAGTTTTCTTAAAGCATTTTGTTTTTACGCAGTATTTATTCATTTATTTATCTCTTTTTTTTCACTTATAGGGGTACAACAGGAAGAACTCAAAGTAAACCCTCATTTACCACAGGAGGAAATAATCTGACTAACAGAGAAACATACAAATAGCAGGTGTCCCAGCTGGGTTACCAGGCTATTAGTACAATGCCTCTAGCTGTCACAACGCATCACCATTTGCTCCCTGATTTTTAATACTTCGTCTCAGTTTCCAAGCTCTCTTTGCTAACAAACAACCCTGTCCCAAGGCTTTGAACTCGATCGTTACATTTGTAAGCGGTGATAGACTTTGTCACCACTACTCTGACTATCCACCAGCAACCTTGTTGAACATTAAAATGTATTACTGCAAGCACTCAAAAGTTCAGAAATAGAGAAACAGTTAAGGATTTTGTATTTTGATCTCTGCACACCATAAGGATGATGACTGATTAGTACTACAAGATGTAGCCTTACTGTGGCCTGAGGTCTGCTTTTCTTTCAAAGACGCAGTCATTTTTCGTGTGATGGGGTGATAGGAAACACCAACATTCTCTCTCAAGAGTTTTACGTTTGGGCTACAGCTAAAGGCTTTCATTAGTTTTAAGTGAAAAACTGGTTTATTTGGACAATGGAGTTTAAATTCTACTCTGGAAAATAGGGTTTTGAAGCTTTAACTACAGTTACTTTTTGTAATTTTTTTAGATTTCATATTTATTCATGATGCTGGTGAATTAATTCCACTGAAAGGACATTCGGTGCTAATGCTAAGTCTACAATAAAGTCAAGGCTGCCATTTGTAAACAGATACATTTAGGAGCTAATATTCATAGGTATAATAGATAAGTTGTGTTGCTCTCAAGAAATGAAATACACTTAGTTGTGTGTTTTGTTAAAACATCAGAGGTATTTCTTGACTTCATGAGTCTAACAGGAATCCCACATACCACGTAGAGATGATTTTTTAAATCTTTTATAGGTTTTTATGCATTAGCATCCATGACACGTTATCACACGTGAGTGCATACACATATCCAATCCATGCTTCTCTAACTGGGCTTGTTTGCTATCTATTAAAGAAAACTAGGCAATGGAGAGATTTGAGCAAGTAAAAGCCTTCATCTTTTTTCAGTCTCTGTCCATGCTTTTTCCACCCTTCACAGCTTTAAATCCCATGCAGGACAGTTTACAGTTTCCCAAGAAGGAGTGCCAGAATGACAAAGAATTGGCATCTGTAACATCTGGAAATATGGTTGTGGTAAAACTCAACAGTGATTCCCTGCAAACTGCCTTAGCATGGGGATAACAAACATTACTTAACTCATACAAAAAGGTGTTTTAAGTGCTAACAAAAAAACCAAACAAAAAAAACCCAACCAAACAAAAAATTAAAATAAAGAACCCTCAAACCTCCTGTTTTTCTAACCAATAGCTGAAACCAGGGCAACAGAAACCATAAAAGTAGCTTCTCCACAGCATGCTGCCATCGTATGGAAAGAAGCAAGAGGCAGGAGTACTGAGTGAGAGGGATATAGCACCCACTGGGCTGGGAACAGCACAGAGCTTCTCTCTGTCAGCAGCAGGTGCCAATCTAACCTGCTAACAGCAGCCCAGTTATACTTAGATACTGGTTTGGGACATTCATCTGGTACAAATACAGCTGAACTTTGCTTCTACTCTGGTCTTTTCCCCCAGTCTTGACCATACCTTACCTGTCCATCCATATCGACATACTAGATCCCACAGACAGCTTAGCCACCTCCTGTGCTGCATTTCCTTTTGTCAAAATGGTCTGAATCTCACCAGTTATAAAAGGTTTACATATGAGGCTGATAAGGTGACTTGAAGCTGCAGCAAGCCAGGGCCCCTTCCCTGGGAGCATGTTGGCCAGCTCCATTATGTACTGCTATAACTTGTCTCACTCAGTACTTTGGTTTGCATTGGAAAACTTTGTGCTGGAAGCTCAACACTGGCAGATTTACTGCTAGTAGCAGTAGAATTAATTTTACTGTATGAACTGATATTAAGTTTAATTACATTGCGTACTTACAGCATTCAGTCCCTCACATTACCACCACGCTGACTACTACTCCTGAAAACCTGACTGCATAAGTGAATGTCATCAAGAAGCTGAAGAAGTCCAGACTTTCAGTTTTGGGGCCTATATTCATTCTGACAGGAAAGACACCTTTCTACTCTGGTAGGCAGGCAAGAAGATTCTGTGGAGTTCACACCCTCAGTTCTTCCAGGAACAATCTTGCTCATGTGGGAAAGACAACTGGAAATTGTTCTTTGAAGTCTTTGCTATATTCCTGCTGCATCAAATCCTCTGATGATGGGAAGTAGCATAAGGCCACTGACATTCAAGGTTTACCCCTGCCAGGCTTATTGCTTTTGTAAGGTTTTTTTCAAGGTATGGTTCCAGCTGCAATAAGATGATTCACAGACATTGGCCAATATCCTCTCAAAAACAATGGCTACTGTAACATCACATTGACTCAGCCTTTTTTTGTCATTTGTTCCCTTAGAAAATACTGACCTCAATTTAAACACACGATGTTTTAGCATAAAAAAGTTACAGCTCATAAAAGAATATCTGACTTTATAAACCTACTCAAAGCCTTTTACTGAAGAGGGAATTCTTGGTTTCTCTGAAAATGATAGATTTAATGAATATATTCCTGTTATAATATGACATCTCATTTTTCTCTCTCATAAATACTTGTCAGGTTTATGATTTTTCACTCATTGGCCAGGAATTGTGTTGCACAAGCTCAGATTGTGGGTGCTCATACCAAGTTTAATTTCACTCACAAGTAGAGTTGACAAAAGATCACAGTCACTAAGCCCTGGAATTACCCTAGATATTGCCCTCTGTGCTCTGCAAATGAAATCCTACAGAAGACCCTTTGGAAAAGAAGAACACGATGGTTAACTCTCAGAAATCCATTTTGCACAGGGCAGTGTCAGTACACAGAGAAGCACTGAATGACAGGAAACAAAGCCAGTTCCTGGATGAGCAAAGTCTGATGCTCAGCATTGTGCTCTCACTGTTTGCCCATTCAGGCTGTTCCTCTCCCACTTTCCCTTGTTCCTCTCTCATGCCCTTGATTAACTATCAGGTCAGATAAGAAATTAAGAACAGTGAAATCAGAACCAGACCGCACCTGTCCCAAGCACAGCCAGAACAGAACTGAAATAAAGCACTTATGAAACTGCTGTGAGAGTAACCTTCAAAACACCAAACTCGCTCAGCTGTCTGCTCTCACAGAGTAGGCACTACAGTGGAGAGCTAATCAAGAAGGCCCAGCAAGCTATTTCCAATGAAATGCTGTCACTTTAGGAAAGGCTAAAGGAGTCCACAGAGCAAAGATCTGTTTTTAGCAACAAAGCTGCTGAAAATAGACATGAAACTATTATTTAGTTCATCAAGTTACGACTCAGTGATGGAGGGATCACTTTACTGCTATTTAATTTGATGCTGTAAGGGGAAAAGATAACTGCTGTTATGAACGAAGCACTGCTTATCTACTACGGCAGCAATTGTCATGGCGTATGCTTATCGTAGTGGAACATGTTATTCTTGCAAGTTATGGAGAATATTTCAGTCTAAGGATTCAGCTACACGAGTTGCATTGTTGGTCCTGGTCCTAAATGCATATGTAGGCATAATTATGCACATGTGCCTATATAAGACCACTCAGTTCTATACAGTCAACACTAGAGCCTTTTTTTTTGCTAGCACTACATTTCAGGAACAGCCTCATTTATCCGATGAGTTCAGGTAATTCTGAATCTTAGCAGATTTTTGACCAAAGAGATCCTGATGACAGAAAAAGCATCACTGGTGCTTCAGGGAAAGCATATTCAGACAGTCTTCAAACCCAAAGAGGTGCAAGAGAATAGCAGTTTCTCTGCAACCCAAGGCACACAATCAGGTTTACAGCTCTTGCAGTGGGCTCTAGGCTACTAAATTACATCTCCAGCTCTACTCAGTGCAAGCAGAGAACAACATTTCAGAATGAAAAAGGAAAAATGTTAATAATTTGAGTCCCACAGGTCTAGCACCATAAAATTGTGAATAGAGCAACGGATAACCTAGGTTGAGGTGTCTTATCAAGGAAGCTCAGGATCCAAAACCCAAAATGTTTTTCTGCAGTGTAGCTATGCTTTCTTTTGAATAACAGGCAGGAATCAAATTCTTTCTTTGAAAGACACTGCTCAAGACAACGTGGCAGTGGTCCCCTTTGTTAATCCCTCATGAGCCATGCACTAACACAAAAACAAGCTCATACTACAAAAAAGAAAGCACAGGAAAGAAAATGTCTTCCATATAGTACTCTACATTTCCCAAATTTAAATTGTTTTCATAAGTCTGAACATTTGCTGCTTCATAATTAAAGGAAGTTATGAAATACTCCTAGTTGAAGAGAAATACTGACAGATGTGCAACTAATGCTACACTTCAAAGCAAGAACATAATGCAAACTTGTCTGTTCTGAAAGAAAAAAAAAGTGACATTTCATTAGGTAGCAGTCTGGTTTTGGTTTGTCTGGTTTACAACCATAACGTAACCCCTTTGCTTATTAAGTTGTCAGAGGAACACAGATTAGCACACAGATTAACAAGGAAAACATATACCTTTCTAAAAGAATGATCCATTTCAATTAATCACTGAAGCGTGAATGAAGTCACAAGGCATCTACAAAGAATTTTCTCAATCCCTATTTTGGCCACATGTAGGGTTGCAAGTATTAACATAACTCATTTGAAGATCACCACTGGTTTGACTCTTCTTCTAAGTAAAGAGTACTAAAACACAAAGTTCTGAGTTTCCACGAAGAAAGACAGGAAAGCCTCAATGGAAAAAAAAATATATATGTAGAGGTATGAAAGGGTAGAGCAGAATTGCTCAGTTAGATCCAGCTCAGGTATTTTGTGTTGCTACTCAAAGCTTTTAACAGAAATTAAGACAGAGATGTCTGTCCAGGTTGTTTGTTCCTGCTTGTAGGCAATGGTTATGGTACTGTATTTACAGGTCCTTCGTTAGCCTAGACTGTATATTATACCACTGTATCAATACACATCAGACCATTAAACAGTTCCATTAGAAAATCATTGTCAAGGAAGAAAAACTATGACACTGTAATGTCTCAGCCCTGATGCAAAAACTTCACTCAGGATCAAGCAAGTGACCAAAATCAGGATGGTGTGTCACTAATCCATTGTGATTTGTTATTCTCTAGGGTTGTAGAGCACTCTGCAAAAACTGAAGCATTTTAAACAAATTTGTGGCTACTTAAATGCTTCACAAACAGGTTCTTGAAACCTCCTATTGTAACATATGTCCCTGGCACCTAAAACAGAGACAACATCCAGCTGTTAACTGCATAAACCTCTGCCACAAAGCTGAGTGTTTCATATCCCCCCCAGCAGAGGACAGGCATGCAAGTACTACAGCTGGCAGGCACACTGAAGCAGACTGCTCACCACCACCCTCTGGGTAAAGACCTGAAAAAAGAACCTACAGAACAAAGCATCTTAGTTATAATTCATGTTTCTTTTCAGTCCAGAGGAAAAATAAAGAGGAGAGTGAGAGAAAAATGTTAGGTACACTTTTCATGATAATGGGAGCACTTTGCTCCTAAGATCATCCACTCAATATTAGACTTTCCATCCTTATCCCTATGTGAGGATGCTCTGGGAAAAAACTTTTTAGCACAAACAAATTTTTATTTCACACTGACATTTCAGAAAGAACAGCAGCAGAAAGGTTAATGGATGCACGTAAGATTGTATTTTAAATTTTGGCTTTGGACAATAGAATTAAAATGCTCATAATACAAATTTTAAGAAATTGTGTGCACTTTGAGATTAACCATTACGTTTTTCAACATTCATCAGTGGTGGGATGGTATTGCTTAAAATGAAATAAGCTAAGCATTCAGAAGCCCTAATACTCTAATGGTTTGTCTTCAGGTTAGGAATATATTGCAGATTCTCTGTCATTTTAAAGCAAACAATATATTTAAAAACAGAAGGCTACATATTAGCTTACCGTTAATGCACAACTACATCTGGAACAGTGAATTCCATTTTACAAGACAATAGCATAGAGCAACACCTGCAAAGTAGCTCAATTTGAATAAGGTCATTCGGATTAATTAATGTATTAATTCAGACCAAACCTGAATAAAATACCAAAAAACTTTAACACATGACCAGTTTTTTGCACCTTGTAATTTACCTGCCTTTAACTACTTCTACAGGAGAAGACTTAATATATGCTTAAATCTTTGTAGGACTGTGGCTGAAACCATCTCTGTAGTAGTTTCTTCTCTTGCTTCACCAGACATAAACTATGACCATAAAATTCCTATAAAGTATTTCTTATTACTATAGTTGTGTACTGAACTGCATGTTTCTCTGAATCTGTCAAGTGAATTTTTAAACATCTCCATAACTTGAGTGCCAATACTATTAACCATGAAATCTGTTTTGAATTTGAAATGGGGGAGATGGAGAATAGGACAGGAGGGAGAGATAAATCCTGTATTTTTCTTTATATTTTACAAATTTTATTACTTCAGTCAAAAAATGTGAGTGAAGCAATAAAACGTTACTGTTGCTCAGTGTAATGGTATGTGTTTGAAATACAACCCATTTGCTCTTCATTCACTTCATCAGAGTTTTGGCAACTGCTAAAGGCTTCAAGTATGTGTGTAGAATATTCCTTAAGCTATCATATCCATATTATTTCTCCACTTACCATTTCTTACTGAGCTATTTTTAACAGTTGCCCACTTATCAGTTTTCTATTTATGGCTATGTGCTTTCCTCTGTCTAAAAACATTTAATGAGATTTGTTTATGAAACCCGTTTGCAATGCTTTGAATGCTGGCAGCAGCTACAAGAGGGAGATCAGAGACCAGAGGTGCAGCTCTTCTTCCAAATCCCTATCCTGACTACAGGCTGGTGGTCACTGCCAACTCACATGAAATATGGTCAGCTATGCAGTCCTAGCAATTATACAGATGACAGGACACAGCTTGAGTTTATATCATGACATTGCTCCATTGACCCTCTCTCTCTGACGCTAGGGACGCCACCTCCAGGAGCCATGAAAAGCAATAGGAATGCTGGGGAAGCAATATACTCCAAGTTCAGCTGGGTATTTGGGGAGCTCCAAAAGGCAATGTGGCAAGCTGATACTCAGCTACCTTGTTTATCCCTTATTCTGGCTCCCTCATATTTATCTAGCTGTTTACGGACACCTAAAAGCTACAAAAGCTGTTTTCTTTGGCTCTGAACTACAGTCTATAAAATACTGCCCAGTAAGGGGATCATGTTTGTGTCCTTTAATACCTAGCCAGGTGCTCTTCAGAGCTGGCAGCAGTGTCTTTACTGATAAATTTGACTGCATTTTGTGTCTTTCCCTTTACAATTACAATATAGACCACTGTTCAGCTATTGCTCCCTCTAAATCATGCATGAGTTTGGCTTGTGGTAAAAGTAATTTGAAGACTTTCCCGCAAGCAGTATGACCCACCTACTAAAAGCAAATGAACAAAAAAGCAGGGAGTATAGAAATTCCCATCTAATTAACATTAGTTTGGATTTTCTTTTCAAACTTCTTAGGTATCTAAAGGGCATAAATTATGTTTTGCCAAAGCTTAAAAACCCTTCATTTCTAAAACTAGCAGAACAAGACGAGTACAGGAAACACTGAAGAGTGGTCCTACAAGAATATATGTGGGTGCAACAACCAAAATTGCATTGCAAACTTTCTGGCACAGTTTGATTCCTTCTGTAGAGGACTAATTGTTGATTTTGAATTTCTTTTCCTTAGAAGACCGAGATACAGCAACTTCATAAAACAAACCTCCTCAGAACAACAGGGGATGAATCTCTGCCACACCATTCTGCAAAGGACAGGGATTTTCATTCTGGCTCAATATCAGTATTTTTTTATATCAAGTTCCCTGCTCACTGACAAAGTTCAGTGATGATCACAGCTTCCTTTCCCTCTCTTCCCATTTCCATCTTATGAAACTGCACATTTCTCTTAGAGTGAATTATGGTAAATGAGTTGCCAAAATTTTCTTGCATGCCTCTATTTTCCCCAATGGTTCATACAAAGAGCTCAGTGGATATTTGTGATATGTGACAGCTGACAAGAAGGGCCATGATCCTGGAATGCAGCACAGAATGCCATCCACAGCATAAGGATCATCTCTTCTCATAGCCAGGAAGGGTACACAGACCTTGGCTCAGTTCAGTGAGAGCTGACACAACAGGTTATCTATTTGCCAGAGTCACCTAGGAAAACTTGTGTACTATGACAAGGTCTCAGGAGGTCATTCATCTTGTTTCAGGGAAGTGTAATAGGACATTAGTGCCTGAGAACCACTATAAAGGCATTTTAAATAATTTCCAACAGCCTTAGGAGAAGACACTGCGATCTACCAAGAACTGCCTGGATTTTCTGCAAAGTTAGACACACAGCTCATGTATATCAGTGGTAAGAAACTGAATTATGGATAAAAAGTGAATCGGTTCACAAGGGTGGTGCCTAAGGCCAAATAAAAAAAAATGCTCTGTTACTGCTTAAGAACAGCAGAAAAGTGGAAACTTATCCATTTATCTTACAGCACATCAGTGACATGCAGTTTTTATTCCCCTGAACTGCACCTCTTTCCACAAAACAAATATGGTGTTCAGAAGGCACCTCTGCAGCACTGAATAAAATCTCCAATGTGGGATATTTACATAAATGACAACTTACGTTCAAGAAGACATGACAAACCTCTTAGGAAATGTGAAAATAACTGTTTTTCCGAAAATTTATTTTCCATAAGATAACCTGTCCCACAAACTCTTCTGAACTGAAAAAAACCCCATAATTTATAAGAAATACTCAAATTTACTGATCACCTCCTTCATGCTTAAGTAACTTTCTCTAGAACAAAGCAGAACACAGATCACTAAAACCAGTATTTTGGGGAAAGAACTCTTTGCATGACAAGACCAGAATGCTCTGCATGTTCGTAGCTATAAAGGGGTAGATAAAAATGGCAAAATAGGTAATTTCTATGACATGTATACATGGACACTATCCCTTGTTGACCTTGGCAATATTTCAGAGGGAAGCTTTCAAGGATTAACTGTTCAATCAATCAGATTTTATGACATACGCCAACTGGCTTCACAAATGTACTTGCAATCAAATTGCAGGAATAACAACAAAAAAGGTTTAATCTATTGTTAGCTCTTACACCAGAACACACAGAGAAAAGTTGCACGCTTTGGCAGAAACAACTTGCATGTTTTAGAGACTCCTCACCTGCCTCAGTCTGTAGCAAGGGTAGAGTACAGCCCTTGCATAAGTGTTTGGGGGATCTTTATATAGGAAAGCGCCTTTCTCTTAGGAATATATAGGAAAGTGCCTCATTCTCGGTACACTCAACTAATGAGATCTGACCCTTTTGTAGCCAAAGAAGAAAATCCTTCCCAAGTGCATATCTGTCCCTATTGCTCCCTTTGAGACACAGTAGAAGGCTAAAATACATGCAAAAATTAGAGACAGAGAGAAGATGCAGCCTGAAACAACCTTGCATTCAGAACAGGATTTATCTTATTACTAGAATAATCAAATTGCATCAATGAGCCGTAGTCAAGGCTGAATGACCCTGGAGATTGTTGTTGTACCCACAGTCGTGCTATAAAAAGACAGTACTGCCCCCAAAGAGCTTAAAATGGTAGCAAACAGGTACAGATAAGCCAATAAAACCCCAAATGTGTTCCCAAATAATGACGGTTATGAGACAGATGGAAATACAAGGTGAAGGACATGATCTTCTAACTAGCTCTTTTAGCAAGTAAACAATTTTAGCAGGAGAAGGGGAAAAAAATCGACCATCAAGTCTGCTCTACAATATTTCCTGGTAAGAACAGAGCCTGTCAAGACTCCACAAGGTGTGTTCTATTTCACACGTATAAGCAATGCAATTGATTCTAGGTGATGTTATCTTACCTCAGATTAAGCAAATGTGTAAATGCTTTATTGAGTGAAAGCCAAACCCCACATATTTCATTGCAAAATACTCAGGACACACAATGATAGTCTTCTCATAGTCAGAGAATCCCACAGAAAGTCTGAACAAACCCAGTTAGCCAGTGAAAACAGTTACTCAGTATCACACCTCAGATACTTCTGATGCTCTTTTTTCTGCAAAAATAAAAGCCACCAACAGAGAGATTATTTAAGGAGCGAAGGGGAGACATTTGGTGGGAAAAAAAGAAAAGGCAAGGGTGGAGATAGGATGCTCTGGCCTCAGCTTTTTCTCCCCACTTTCGTCTTCTGTGTCAAAGACCAGATCAGAGTACAGACTCAGAAAAAAAATATTCCTACTGTTCTAATTAAATCACACCAGGATATGGAGCTAATGTACCATATATAAAAAAAAAAATAAAATACCCTTTAAATAGATACTATTAACATAAGCAAATTAAATTTTCTTTAAATATTAATAATCTTCATTCTAGTTTTGTATCAAATATCCTGGTTAAAATAGATTGGCCAAACTTGATGCCCTTGTTTGATTTGCTTCCTTTCACTATGGCTGCAATTTTAGCCAGCACAGCCAAGAATCTGGGTAGAAAACTTTGACATGAGCAGCAAGTGATCATTCACAGTCCATAACTTGTCCTGAAAGGCAGCTGTGAAGTTACCTTGGACTGCAAAATGACAGGTTTAGATTAACAGCTTTGCCCCATATTCACATAAAAACTCTTGAGGACCCTCCTGCAGCCTCTACATCTATAGTTTTCTGTAGGGATTTCCAGAGGTCTGAGTAGAGAAAGACAGGGACCTTTTGAACAATGCAGCATCCTCTTCTCTGTAGCACTGAGGAGAATATTTGGCACAGTCAAATGCTGGAAATCAAAATAAACATTTTTTCTATGTTACCTGTATATTTTTGTGTCTATGGTTGATATATTCACATCTATTACAATACTTGTAAACCCAACAGAAAGAGATATTGAAGTTTATATAATTATACTGCACAAGAAATTATTTAGCTGAAGATTTAATTAATGAGCATGTGTTATTTGTAGGTGGAAGAACCATAGAATAAATCAGAGTGGAAGAGGATGCCAACTCCAGATATGGTTTGCAAGACAGAATTCATGAAAAGTGAAAAGAAATTCAGATATGCAGTGACGCTATGAAACCTGTGATATCCAAGATTAAATAAGAAATTTACCTCCTCACAGAAATAAAATTAATAAACTAACACGCCTTATTTCTTTTTATTAGAGCAATTTTTTATTTATGCTTTATGGATGTTGCACAGACAAGGAGCAGAAATGTAGTCTTTACTCCAAGCTGCTTATAGTTTGGACTTGGATAAAACTTAGGTGAAGTCTTTGAAAAAATCTGAAGCAGACAATTTCTTTTTAAGAAAGAGCAATTAAGAGAGCCAGGAGCAACGTTCAAATATATATGTACACACACACACACACACGAGGAATAAAGCCCTTTTTCTCACCTCAATATATCTCCCAGTATAAAGTGACTTACTGTTGAGTGATTTGATCAGAAGTTGTTAATAACTGTATTTTAAAAGCTTAATGGGATAAGTTCAATCCTCTTGTAATTCTACTTGCTTTCCAGTCTCCACTGTCCAGAGACTTGGAAAGGGTGAGAGGAACTAAAAAGAGGAGAAAGAAATCAAGACTATTTCAAGCATACTCTTTGGCAAAAACTCTAGATCAAACTGATAAGCCTGCAGACTGCTATACACTCTCCATCACAGTCTTTAAGAAGTGAAACAAGCACACTGTACTTCCAAAAATAATATTCAGAAAATAAGACTCTAGATAACAACCCAATTTTACAAGAATTCTGATAGTTTAGTCAAAAATGAAAACTGGTGCCTTGTCTTCTCACTGTGCTTTTCTTGTCACCTTACCAGGTCTACAGCCTTTGTTACTGAAGAGTAACTATTTTTAAATTCTCTCTATTATTCAAGACAAAGAACTGTGGTATGAGCTGTAATTCTGCTGACAAATTCCCTCACTAGGGTACGTAATCCATTTTTCTAGGACCATGCAGACACCTTTTCCTGTGGCTCTCCTTTGGTTTCCCTGATATATCATCTTACACATGCACCTATTCTCTGCTTCACCTTCACTACCAGAGCTCGAGTGTTGCAAAAGCAATCATTTTGTTCAATCATCCTTAGGTTTTTCCTTATACACATGAATAAAAGGAAGTACAAAAACATGAAGGTTAATTAACACCCCATGGGTGAAAAAAGAATAAAATTTACTTCCAGACCCCATGCTTTCTTGAAGGCTCTTTTTACCCTAAATGTACTTTGGAAAGAGAATAAACCGAAGAATATTATAAGCACAGTGGTTCAGAAAAGGAAGGAAAGGAGGAAAAAGGTTTGTGCCTAAGTAAAAATCCAGTCAGAGCTTGTATTAAAGACTAAGAGGTCTCAGCAGCCTGTGGCTTAAGAAAGAGCTCTAACACCTTCTTGCAAAGTGTACCTGGTTTGGCTTCGCTGAGATGCCTGTGCACAATGACAGCCACTGTACACTGCTCCATTTACTTCAGTGGAAGAGAGCTGAAGACTTTGGCAGAGCAGGTGAAAGGCATAGTTTCCAAAAGGACATCCCTTGATGGAGCCTTGCTTAGCTCACTTTGTTATGAAAAAAAAAGAAGTCATATCACATTTTTGTAACATTAAAATGGCATTAAGGTTGCACAGTCAGGCATTCAAAGATGCAGGAAAACACCAGAGTTAAGGTTTTGTGTGAAAATTAAATTAGTCTCATAAGACAGAAATTGTAAAACTTATCTTTATTCTAAGGTGTAATTTTTCATTACTTTATCATTTACTTTTGTCTTCTCTCCCCAGGTAAGATCAAATGCTGTCTGCCAGATTTCAAGTAGAAAAACACTGACTGTAAGGTTTCTCCCCCTGCATCTCCCAGTGAAGCAAGATGCAGGACATTTTCCCTTTGTAATATGAAAAAACCCAATGTCATTTCCGTTAGCTTATTCTGAGAAGTACTCTGATATAAGCCTGGCTGAAATCCCTCCCCTCCCCACCTCTGCTGAATGAAGATACCCATCTGGAAAGTCTCAGGCTAAATTGTTTAAGTTTTGGCAGCATTAACACAGACAGTTAAAAACACGACCTTCTGGCTGAAAGCGTTAAGCAACCTTAAGCATAGGTAGAGTTAGCAGCCCTGTCCATCATACATAAACATAAACAGAAGAATGAGATCACAATATTCTGAAGTTTTTACAGTGGGATCTCCTGATCCACCGCCAGAGCTGTGTGAGGAATATGTTTAATGCCTCTTCAAGCCAATGCAATGGCATCCTTCAGTAACAGGATTAACAATAGATATTTGCACATTTTCCTACAACATCTCTGCCAAAACAACTTAGCCCTGGCCTTCCAAACTTTTTGTCATACCCTTAATCTCTGAATTACACTACCCACAGCTCCAGGAAGACAAAATATTACTTTTCTCAATATATGCTGAGGAAAAAGACTATAGCAGAGTTTTTCTTCTGCCCACATATGTGTTTTACACTCCCACTGGAAGGCTGTGTTAGCAGTATGTCCCTGAGACCCTCCTCTTCTCTCTTCCTTGCACCCATTTACTGTTTAGGTGACTCTAATTCCACATCAGGTACTGCTTTGCACTGAAACACACAACTACAGTAGTCATTCCTCTTCTGATCAATAAAAGGAGATTTCTTCTATGTGTTCAAGGACCACACTCAGCTAATTTGGTCAAAAGTTATTTAACCAGCTGCAAGAACCACTGGGGAAATTCACTGCCTTATACAGTTTAATTAATAGCCCCTTCTGCCCTCCAGAACAATCAACCTCAGGATCTCTGTAATGAAGAAATGAAATTATCCAGTAGCTTGTTCTGAGGTTAGTGTTATTCAATTAAGACATGAGACTATCAATACTGAGATGGTTTGGTTTTGCTGTTGGTTTTTGGTTTTGGGGATTTTTGCTTGTTTTAAGAGAGGAAGTAGTGCTATTTTTAAAGCATTGCATCTAGGTGAAGGGTAGAAATGTAATGGTAACATTCACCAATCATAAAAACACAATGCACACACAATTTTGTCAAGCTACACCATGGGATAAAGCCATGCCCTTCTTTGCTCCCGTTGTCCCACTACAGAATAGGTTCAAACCAGCTGAAATTGGCTGTCACGTATTTACTCCCAGCAGATGGGGCAACCCAAAAGTTGCTGTGCACTGCTACTGCACAGAGGAAAGGCCTCCCGCAGCTGCTGGAGCTCCACATGGGTGACACCCACACACAGCTCAGCAGGTACTGCAGCACTGTGGAGACGCTCCTATGACACTGCTCTTGTGCTTCCTTGTATTGGAAAGGAGCAGAGGAAATTCAGCAGTGAGCAGGGTGATGATCAATGCAAGGCTCAGCAGCCTTCATTGCTGGTGTTTCCCAGGCTACGAATCAGACAGATCACTACCCCCCTTCTCTAAAATATTTGTAATTTACAATCATCCCCCACTTCAACATTCTGATTAAAGTGGGTGGGCTGATCTAGTCTGGAGACAGTTTTACAGACTGAAGTTCATTTCAAAACATTTGTTGCCATGGGGCACTCCTGCCATTTCCATCAGGACAGTTCAAGTTCATGGCCTAGATGACCTCCTTGACTCCCTGCCTCCCGGGTCTGAAAGCCACATCACCTGACTCAGGACATCAGCAGAGGCTGGGATCAACACCTCCAAACAGCCTCTGTGCTGCTTCATGTAAGCACTTCTAGGTGGCCACAAGGTCATTTGGTTGAAGAGGGAAATGTTTGGTTTGTGTTAGCTAAAATTAGTCGATGGGTGCAAAGTAATCTTTTACTTTGCTGTTAGAAGCTTGAGAGTAGCTGGATGTTCTAAATGGAAAAATTATTAATATAACAAGGAAATATCTTCCTTTCAAAAAAACTGTGTCCTCCATGTGCCACAGAGCTCTCAGTTGTCCTAGACAGAGTGGAGTTTTAAACACAGCAGGAGAAAGGCTTTGGGTGTGGATTTTTTTTTTTTGTATAATTTAATGTATTTTAACAAGCTACTGCATTGGGTTTTGTAACTATTGTGATATATACAAAAATATTTGTAACTATTAGATAAAAGCTAACTGGAAAAGGAGTTCTTGGAAAGAAAATATTAATGAACAAAAATTTATGTATTCCACACTTTTTCTATTTATTCCCCCACACTTATATGTTAACTTCCTTGAAGAAAGTCGTTATATAATAAACTGCATGCAGAAGCAAGGGAAAGAAATGTGGTTACCACGTAACAAAAACAAGTAGCAAGCATTTATTTTCTTTGCAGTATGATGATGTCACTTTGCCATCTGCAGCCGGCTTAAAATCAGGGTTTCCATAAAATAACAACCCACAAGGGCACCGCTCAGGCTGTCGCAGTGGAGAGTCACTTTCTAGGCACACCTGCTCACAAAGCCTTGGGCTTGTTTAGGCCTGGCAGCTTTTGTCCCCCTAGCCTCCTGAGAGAAAGCAAAACATGACAGTGGGCTCTCAATAGAATGGTACTAATACCCTTACACTCTTGTATATTTGATTATGCGTCAAAATTAACATAAATTCTCAGACCTTCAACACTCTGTTCCCTAAATGTACAATTATCGAGGACACAAAGTCAAGCGAAGTTTGAAATTTACAATAATAATTTTTTGTTATTTTGCCCATCACAAAGCCAGAACATAGATGGGCAGCCAGGTTTCTGTTCCTGCAGCCCACCCTTCTCTTGGAATTGTGCCTTCTCCCCATTTTGTGCAGCCACTTCCCTCAGCCTCAACAAGTCCTGATCCCTTCACTTTCCTGCTTGGTTGAATGGGAACACACAGCAAATTCACACCTATTTCTGTGTGTTCTTCCTTCAGATGCAGCTGATTTCCTCAGAGTTCAGTTCCAAGGCACTCCCATCCAAATGGGAGGCACAAAGGGTAAATGACAATTTACAAGAGAGATTTAATCCTATTCTGTCAAATATCTAGGGATTAAACTGATGATACTGCAGCATCATAGTTGTCAGCAGGGATTGATAACGAGCATGTGGACAGATTCCCTACATTATAACCGACTCAGGACAGATTTTGCACATGGGAAACAAGGCATGTTTTTGGTTTCACTTACTAAAACACGAAGTTCAACATTCAGTCCATCTGCAACATTACTTCATTTCTCTGTGAATTTCATTACTCTCTTAGAGGTATGTTATTTCAATAATTTTGTCCAGGATAATCCAGCATTTGGGATTAAGGGTACTGAACCTTTGAGAGCTAGAAAACCACTTTATTATGAGACCAAGAGATGAAGAAATGCAAAAAAACCACAGTTTGAGAGGCTGACATTTGTACTCTGATACATTAGTGCACAGTGTTTGTTTTGACAAAATTTGTGCATTATGCAACATCAGAAATTAATGACTTCCTATTTCTATTCATTCCCTTTCACTTCCAAAATGGTTTCATTAAATAGACTGATGTCTGACTTTTCTCTAATTCACCAAACCACACTGACTTCAATAACAACAAAGAAATCAAAACAAGTCAATCTATTACCTATTATTCAATATACATATTATTAAATCAATTTCAGGAATTTGCTTGACCTCTAAAACATATAACAAATACCCAAGCAGCAAGAGCTCTGAGGGAAGAAAATGCATGCCTCAATCTTTCAATGTAAGCAGAGCAGTTTGCTTCAAAGTAAAAGTTACTGCAACCTTGACAGGATTCCAGCATTACATCAGTAGCACCAGTTTCTACAGCATAAAAAAAAAATCAAGCCCTGGCACATCAGTTCACCTTTATCAACCAAGCTACCTCCCCTGGTTTCCTCTTAGAATAAATCTCAACCCCCAAAGCACAAAAGTTAAAGGTGCAGTCTTCCTTACACTATCAACCCAGAATTTGACAAGACTTGGAAGGCCTTAAATGGTTAATTCCGCATCTGCTTTTGTTGGCAATTTTTAATTCTAATTGAAAAAATGAAAAGCTATAAACTAGATGACAACCATGGCCATCAACCGTTAATATTTCTGTTCATTTGTCATGCAAAACAAGGATTCCCATTTACTGCTTTATTTTTAGTATTGCTTGCTCATAAGCAGCTTTGTATCTTCATCTGCCAATTTTGAACTTGAAAAAAGTTACACCACAGATTTACACTTTGCAGATGGTCTAGGTATAACATTTTTATATCACTTGAGAGGATATGTTTTCATGAATCTTTACATTCTATGAGACACACAAAAACCAGGAGAATTGTGCATTTTTAAAATTTTTTTTTAGAACGAAGAAATGCATTAGGATCTTTTTCTATATCAGAGTTATGCTTAGAAAAAAATTTAAAAATCATGACAACTAGAAAAGCGGAAAGGCAGGAATGATAGAGAAATATTGAAGAGTGGATGCTGCTTTCATCATCTTTGAGGTTGCTAGATGGAGCTATAATGGACAGCTTGACATATGTTTTTAAATGTCAGCCTGCAGGAAAGCAATTCTATTGGTTCTTCCTACATACAGGGAGAGGTGAACTTGGCTTTTCAAGTTTGTCAAAATTGATCATTAAATACTGTATATTTACTGGGGAAGATCTTTAACAGGGTAGAATCCTCAGAATGCACAATGGGGTGAGTGGCCACAATCTTTCTTTTTCCACTCTGAGAATACATTAAGACCCCAAAACTAACCAAGTCACTGAAAATTATAATAGGAATCTACATCTGGATGCTGAAGGAAAATGAACTTAAATGAAGCCAAAGACTTTTTTTTTCAAGAGAACTGGTAGTCAAGCAATAGCACAGTTAACTCTTGGAATCTTCCCACACAGACTAGACAACTTTTTTACATTAAATTAGGCCACCTGAAAAGGTATAGAGCTCAATATTCATAGAGTGAAGAGTCAAAACTTAATCACCTATAACAGCAGGGAGCTCAAGAAACCTTATTTAAATAGTCTCTTTTTGACTTCCCAGTCTTCAAAAAACCTCATCAAATTCAAAGAATTAAATAAGAAATAGTTAAGGACAAGTTCTCTTCAAAACTATAACAATGACCTTTATTTCTCTTTTTACTTAAATGATTTTATCCACAGAACATAAATAAGTCTGGTCCATAGCATCTAGCCATAAATAGAATTCCTCCAAGTATAGAAGTAAAAAAGTTTTCTAAAAACTGAGAAGCAACATCCACATGAAATGAAACACAGGTTAGTCATCTTCTCTTTAGGAATTACTTTTTTATTGTTATTTTTTATGATCTAGTCTTATTACAGCAACATTCTTTGCACATTTTTTCTGTGTCAGAATGTTTAATAAATGTTATATACTGTCAAACTATAGGTGCATGGTGTCAATAAAGAATTTAACCTTTCTCTTCTAACTCATGTTACCAAATGACTTTCTAAGGTTTCACTGAACAGGTGAGAAATGCACAAACTGCCTCAAAGTAATGCGACAATTGGACCCTCAAGTCTAGAATACAGCAGAGACTCAAACATATGAAAGGAGCTACTGCAGCTAGTTAAAATAATCCATTGAAAATAACTAACATTTTAAAACATTTCATCTGAGAATTCATCTCATTTCATCTGTGGGCATGGTTGGCTTCAGAAGCTGGTTTCTAAAGCAACAAAGCAAATATCTGAGCTGAGAGAGCAAATGATAAAATGCACCTAATTGAATCCCTCATTGTTGAAACCAAATAAAATAATCTTAATCATGTTGATACCTATGTTCATATCCACTTCTGTATCTTCTGGGTCTAGGCTTTTTATGTTAAATGCCAGCAGTCAGCCACAGAAAGCTCATCACATTATTAAAAAAAAAATAGGAAATTAGAATCTAATCAGAAACCAAACACTCTGCTACAGTATCTCTGTAAAGACATTATTCTATTATCAAAATAATACTGAAGGGCCACAACCTTTCTCTCAAAACAGGCATGAAATTGCCGTGGACATCTGTTAGGACTCAGTGTACAGCAAAAGAGCAGGATGTAGCCTCGCATAACAAACTGCTTCAGAATGGTTTACAAACAACATACCAGCTCACAGGCAAATCCTGCACCCCTTGCTCATACAGAACCCCCACAGGTCAGCAGGATAATTTAGTCTATAAAAGGGCTTCAGGAGACAGATTTTTATGTGATTAAAAGACAGACTAAAAACCATGCTGGTTTGGATTTTCATTTATTTAGATAAATTTACACTATGAAAAATGTTTTCTTTAAACAAAAATCTTTGTAAAGTTATAGTACTGGGCTATGTCTCCTTTTCTTGTGCTTCATACTTATTAAATGCTGAGTAATATGAACCTAACCATAGCCTTTCCCTTAAAGCTAAAAAAATCTGGATATTCTCTCTATCAGCAAATAAAGATAAGAGGAGCATGCTGAAAATGCCAATTTTACTGCATATTTCAAGAGGTGATAACACACTTTTCATGGTAAATTCTCTTTTCTCCATCCAAAAATCAATAATTTAACCATGCTCTTTTTCTTGAAAAAAAAGTATGGAATTTTCTGAAAATATCAATTACAAAGTCATCTTGGTATTATTACAAATTTACGACATCTCAAGAGCACAAATAATTTGTAATTATGGCATGGTAGGAAATAAGTAAATAGCCAATCATTTATGGTGGGAAAGATTTCAGGAAAATTTTACTTCTGCAAGTACACATGAAAATGCTGAAAACTAATTGAAGAATGTGAAACTAGAGGGCTTTTATACCTATTCAAAGGTTCACATTCAGCCAAGAATTCCACTTGAAGAGATGAAGCCTACAACGGCTGAATACATGACATTTACAAATAAAAGCAGCTGGCTATGAGGAGTCTCTTAAAACTAATCAATTTTCCAATACATTTTATTATGGTTGTCAAAAATCCAATGATGCAGGTTAGTAGCATGGAGCTATAAAAAGCCCCACACACCATGCCAGCTGCATAATCTTTGCTTATTTGAAAGTCTGACAGTTTCCCTTGATTAAAATAAGGATACTTCATTATGAGTATTAAGCATTGCTTTATGAGTTATGTAAAGTTTATGCTTTTTCATTTATGCTTTAGAATTTTAACCACATTGTCTCACTTATGCATAATCCATCAACCCAGGTGACAAATAGTCTTCTATATTTACACACTAGGAATATACAAGGAGCATACTGTATTAGCAGCTGAAACTACAAACGCCACTGTCAATCAAACTGGCTAGCATAGGACCATATTTCTTGTCACCAAGAGGCTTAAAGCAAAGAATCTGTGCCTAATTCTCTTAAACCTTGCAGGTCAAAAGGTTTTAAAATTATTTTTGACACCATTTCTTTGCTTTGTCAACAGGCCTGAGTACTTTTTAACATGTAAAGGATATCAAAAAGCTGCTCATCAGGACAGTCTGGCATTAGCAATTTATGGGTCTAAAGTCTGGAGTGCACAGTAATTCCACTGGTATAACAGCAGGCTGTTCTGGAATGAGAGGATGGAGATGTGTAGGACTAACTTTTCTTAATGCAAAACCTCCAAACCAATCACCCGTGCTCCAGGCAACCAGCACTTGCAGAGCCAAAAGCACAGCACAACCTAAAGCTGCTCCTCAGTGCAAAACATCCCATTGTCAGCACAAGGTGTCACAGAGAAACTTTTCCTGCCCAGTGGTTTTACGCCTGTTTCCAGGTCTTGCTTTGTCCACACACTCTCAAACACAAAAATAGGGTCTCTAAATGGCAGCAGTGATGTTCTTCTCATTTGTTGAAGTACTCTGCACGGAGATGACAACCACTATCCTTGAAAAATCAGGGCTTTTAAAAATTTTCAGGAACCCAACAGTTTGAGCCTTTCTTACTAAAGAATGCTGCTCTGCAGCATGCTCTGCAGCAGGCCCAAACCCCAGCTGAAGTTTAGGCCCCATCCTGACAGGTCAGCAGAAGGAAACCATTCCTTCCCAGTGGAGTTTACAATATAGAAATGCTGAAAACACTGAATGACTGAAAAACAAGCCCCCCACACAAACTACTGGCTGCAGCTCTCGGATACAGTAGCCAGCACCTTCCACTCTCTCTGTGCAGTTTCAAGGCACAATCCCTGTGACCTGGCAAGCCTCTCACAGAGGAGACACACCATGGAGCAGGCAGCACAGTGCCTCTCAGAGAGCCAAGAGCTCACAGAAGCAGGGGCTGACCCACCACCTAGAAATTACTGCACAAATCACTTCCCAGTTTGTCTGATAAAGCAAGGCTGCTGCATCCTCCCAGCACAGTGGAAAGATTGCTGGCTGAAAACAAAGACAGCAGACGAAGCTGGGAGATGATGTAAGCAATGAAACACATGGTGAAGAGAAATACTGTGAAAGTCAAGTAACAATGGGGAAAGCTAGAACCTGGGGATCAAATAAAGATTTAAAGAGGGAAAAAGGACAATAGAATAATGTGAAGGAAAATAGATTAATGTGAAGGGAAAAAAGACAATATCAAGAAGGGAGAAGAACAGATTAAGAATAAAGAGAAATACATTGTATTCAAACTAAAGAGATTTCAGGACTAGAGCTCACTGTCTCAATGTTACATTCAAACATCAGAATAAAAACAAGCAGTGAAGGAAGCTTAAAAATTCTGGAATACTAATGCTCGTTGGCCATTATGGAATCACAGAATAATTCAGATTGGCAAAGACCTTTGAGATTGTTGAGTCCAACCATTAACCCAGCATTTCCAAGTCTACAGCTAAACCATGTCCCTAATTGCCACCTCTACATATTTTCTAAACACCTCCAGGGAGGGTGACTCCACCACTTCCCTGTGAAATCTGTTCCAATGCTTGACAACCCTTTCTGTGAAGAATTTTTTCCTAATATACCATCTAAACCTCCCCAGGCACAACTTGAGACCATTTCCTCTCATCCTACTCTTTCTTATTTAGGAGAAGAGACAACCCATACCTCACTACAACCTCCTTTTAGGTAGTTGTACAGATTCATGTCTCCCAAGCCTCCTTTTCTTCAGGCTAAACACCCTCATCTTGCAGAGCCACTCCTCACAGGACTTGTTCTCCACATCCTTCACCAACTCCACTGCCCTTCTCTGGACATGATCCAGCACCTCAATGTCTTTCCTGTAGTGACAGGCCCAGAAGTGGACACAGCACTCAAGGTGTGGCCTCTCCAGTGCTGCAAACAGATGGCAGTCCCTTCCTAGTTCTGCTGGCCACACTATTCCTGTTACAAGCCTGGATGCCATTGCCCTTCATGGTACTTGCCAAAACTTGTCCTGAGGAGGGCTCCGTTTCCATCAGGGAACAGGTATTTGACATCGTGTCAAATGCCAGGCTTTATAAAACTATGAACACTAAGAAAATCTGGTTCTTGGACAGAACAAAGATGATGCCTCTATGCCAGTGAAATTGGTGGTACTTCAAGTGGGGTAAAGGAGGCAGCAATGGGTGCTGGTGTCCCTTCACCTTTGCTTTACTGCAGAGCTATCATTGCCAAAGACTACATTCTTCCTCTATTTTCAAAAGGCTGTAAACATTAACATACAATTGTCCCCAGGCTTTCCCAAATGTTAAGCTTAAAACAATTATTATTAACAGCAGTAATAATTATATGCAGCGTGGAAGACCCCAGCCTTGCTTGAGTGGGTTACCTCCACATTCTTTCCCAGCCTTACAAGAGTTAATTCTCCTGTCTGCCAAACTACTTGATTCAGACACAGAAGCAGAGGGAAGAGGAGGGGGAGGGAGGAGAAAACAGGGGGAGTGTAGCCAACAGGACAACTCTGTGCAGCCCCTAGAAGTGCTCTGATTCTGAATTTTGACCCACAGCCCAATGCTGGTGAGTACCAGTGGCTTCCACTATATTAGATGAAATATTGTCAAAGTTATATCCGTGTTCCTCCCTGCACTTTGTGTGTGCACTAAGTCTGGTTTTAATTTTGGTTAAGGGCAAGAACACTGCATTCAACAACCCAAACTGACACACACGATTAAAACAGTGTATTTCACGACAATATATGCACTAGGACATAAATATCAAGTCTATTTAGATAAAAATTGTCATGAACCAAACCAAAAGAGAGGCAATGTGCTATGGAACACTTGCACACAAGGATCACGGCTTAGCCTTCCTTGACTTTTCCCTGTTGGAGCCTTGTGTCAGGACAGCAGATTACTTACCTGTTACACCTCCCTTCTTTTGCCCCACTGTTTTGCTATGCAATTCAGAAGGCAGTGCAGCCACAAGCTTCTCATCTCTCTGAAGAGAGAGATGGACACAAACCTCACCCTGAGGTCTGACCTTTGTAAGGGTTGCAACTTGCCTGTCAGAATAGGATAAGTGATAGATAACAGCCCATCATAAGGGGCAGGAAGAAGAGAGGGAATAAAATACATCTTCCATACTGGAAAGCAAGAGAGATGAAAGGCAGAGATAAAGGATCCCCATCAAGGAACAAGGTGAAAGAGATAGACGTATCTTGGAAGTAGAGACTGCAAAGTTTGTGAAAAACAGGAGAAAAGGAGACCCATAGTGAGAACAGAAACAGATCAGAAGAAAGATAGCAGCTACATGATGAACCCATTCTAACTTCAAAAAAAGGAACTATAGGAATTTGAGCTGTAACTGGAGAGCCCGAAAAATTTCAGATGTTTACAAGGTAAGCAAATAATCACTCTCGATGGTTGATTACAAAATGTAGTTCAACTGAAATAATTTCTGAGCAATTTGGAGTTTCTACTCTTCTTCCTTCTAATACATGCTTTCTTTACTATCTTTCTCTTCCTATCCCCAAGATCAATTACATTTTCCTTTTTTTATAAAATTAAAAATCCCGTTGTAGAAAAAAAATTCTCTTTCAGTGAAATTTCCAAGGCCTTTACAACTGTTACTTTCATCCATATTAGGTGGTATTACAGATGGTTCTGCTTTAGTATCATGAAAGTGTAAGATTTTCCACTGATTTATAGCTGAAGAATACTTATATTACTCACAATACTGCAGTTTTATACGTCACATAGAACTTCTCATGGTTCCTCAGATGTCTCTGTCCATTTGCCATATTGAACAAAAGGGTAGGGCTAATCGATAAAAGAACACCACACAAGCAGCCATGTTTAGAACTGAGAGAAAATTCAGGGAATTTCCAAGAAACTGGGAAGCAGAAGAACATTGGTAATGTGATGCCCTAGCTCAGACTTAGAGAATTACAAGTTCCTTCCTTTGTAGGTGTGTCATGCAATTTAATGCATGTCACACTCAGTTGCTGACTTTATCTGGTGCCTTCCAGGTTTTCCCTACCAAAATTTATCTTGCTGAGGAGCTCTAACAGCTTTCAACTCTTTCTGTTAAAATAGTTGGAGCCTAAGGTGCAAAATTCTTTGGAAACATTTCCCTTTGTTGAGAAAGGTACTAAAAAGTCTTACCTACAAGAAAAACAAGTTACAAATTGGCAACATCGTGTTTCAGTAATAATCCCTTTCCATTCTCTAACTAATTCCATCTAATTCTCAGAAGTTTTGCTTGTCTGAGTTTGAGATACTTCAGATATGGATCATACAGAAGAAACTCCCAAACACAGAAGATCCAAAGGTAGCAGGCAACACAGCAAGGCTGTCAGACTTGTAAGGACAGATTCAACATTGATTCAGTGTGTACTCTGAGGAGGGCCCAAGAGCAGGCTTTCATCCAAACCTATTGAATTCTGGTTTAATTTCACGTTTAGGCTGAGGTTTGGACATGTTTGTATTTTTTTGGGAGTGATTCATCCAAAACTTTAAGTTATCCAGGAAAAAATGTGGGATTAAATTAATCCTAGATGTTAGTATTTAAAAAGGAAAAACCATGTTTAATGTGATCTGAATGGCAGTAGAAACGTGAAGCCACAGAAAAATGATACATCTATGGAACAATAGCATAAATTACTAAGATCAGTCCATCTTAAATAACAAAACATATTCAGAAACAGTCTCCAGGAGAGGGATTCTATACTGAGCAGAAATGGGTAAGAAAGTAACTCAAATCTTGCCAGCACCAGGACAAAGCAGCAGTAAGGGGTCCTTCACCAGTCATGTACCAAATTAGCCCCCCCTAATCCAGCTGGGTACTCTGTAACAGCTGCTTTTGCTTGCACATGCAGTACAGGCAGGCGTGGAAACCCAATTCCATTTCACTCCTCTACACCCAGCCCCCAATAACCCACAGAGCAAAAAAACTGCTACACTTTCTTGCCAAGAGCCAAGACTCTGGGATTTTAATCTGGGAGGGAGGGAAGAAGGAGGAACAACGTGAAGCCTGCAGCTGGTTTGGGTCTCGGGTGGGAAAAAAAATTGAGAAGTCATAAACTATTCCTTTCTTCAAGAGAAGATGGGCTCAGGAGTTTGGAAAGAAATTTCTGATTGCATTGAAAAGATTAAAATGGTGATAACAAAATAAGTTTCAGAAATGGAAAATGGTCTGGAAAAGAAGTCTCCATATCTGCATATCTAATCTGCTTTACTTCAGCTGTCTAACCAAATAGTGGTTCTGCACTGTGGGTTCCTATTAGAAATATATGGAAATTTCGGGTGCCAAAATATTTATTTCCACAGTGAAAGGCACATTAGGTGCTGAAACAATCATCAGTTTTGTTGATGTTTACATTATGAATATTTAAGCTGTGGTAAAGTCTTAAGTGATCATTTTTGTTATGAAAAGAAATGACAGGACATTTGTATTTTGAAAGCATCTGAGTTTATCAGATTATGATTTTTCACATATTTGTGGTCTTTCCCTAAAGCATATTGTTTGTGTGTGTCTGTGCAGCTCAAGCGTTCCTATCCTGCTAGCCAAGCTGTGTATGGAAGAAGGCACTTTTATTTTCTAACTGGGTCTATGCTGCTGTATATCGTGAGCCTCTCTCTCACTCCTCACCAGAGACCCACAAGCCACACGACTCCAAGCTGGGAGCTGCGCTTCTCCTGACCAGATGAGTGACAGAAGGGAGCTTTGAAATCCACCTTGCGAGGGTTTAAAACCAGTTTGATTTACCTCTCCACAGAGCTCTCCCCGTAAGTTTGCCTGAACACTTGCTTCAATTAACTCCAATTTTCAGTGCTTTAAAGATACTTCAAAGATAAATGTTTAGGAAAAAAACCCCAATACCCCTTCTCTGGCCATATAAGAGCTTGTGCAAAGCATTCAGGGACTCAAGCAAGGCAATGCAGCCAAGCAAAGCATGCAATAAAGAGTTCTAAGAAGCCCTAAACACAAAGTCAACACCATCTTTTCCTCCATATGCTACCTCTTCAACAGCCTGCCTGAAAGGAGGGATTGACACTCACCAGGCTAAAAATCCTGGTCCCATATGAGACTAAGGAAGTTGCTGCCATATTGCCATCATGTGTGCATGTCTGAGAGAAGGAGGGTCACCTAACAGGGAGAACCAACAAGGCAGGACAGGCTGAGGACCATCAGACATTGTAACTTGCCTCAAATCCCTCTTCCTCTAAAAATGCTATAGCACTCTTTGCAGGAGATTTCCAGACACTGCACGCTGACAATGCACAAGGACAAAGCCCAGCTGCTGAACAGGCTTCTTCTGAAGGAATGCCCTTCCGTGAACATTTGTGTGCACACCCAGCACGTCTTAAAAGCAAAGGGGTAAAACCAAACCCATTCTTCCAACCTGTCAAGTCACACACATGCAACCTGTGATTCTCTGATCCAATTCTTTCTTTGGGCTTCCCCTCACTGGCCCCAAAACTTACATATTTCCAGCCTACTGCCACGATTTGTTTTGTTCCCCACTGCAAACACACAGATCAAGAGAAACTTCCCAACAGACCCCAGAGTGCCCAGTATATCAGGTCACCTAGTAACCAAGAGGCAATATGTAAGCAGGACAACACATGGACGGGGATTTGGTTCTATTTCTTCGAAAAACCAAGAAGTTGCTTCTCTCCTTTGAAATTCAGCCAGTCTTGTGTTGTATTCGCCCAAATAATCAACTACTTTCTTCCAACTTAACTGATTTTGGCTTCCCCTCCCCCCATTTATTTATAGATTGGAATGAAAGTATAATTTCCAAGTATACTATTTGTTTTAACCTAAGTTCCATTTGGCCTGTTTCTTCTTCACTTAGAGATCTAGTATTCAGGATTCACAGTGGATTTACCACTTACTTCCACACAATCCCTCTATTTTTAAAAAAATATTGCAAAATCAGAGGGTACAAAGACAAAGCTGATGATAATGGGGGAATACAGGGGGAAGGACTTTCCATAAGGCTAGAAGCTGAAGCAGTTGGACATATTTCAGACAAAAAAGCACATACAAGTAGCAGACAGGAAAAAAGTTATGGAGTGAGTTATGCAGAAGATGGTCACAACAGCTATTTTCCTTATCTAAATTCAAAACCAAGAGGCTTATTCAAATCTGAGCAACTGGAAAATTCAAAAATCACTCAACTGAAACACCGTCATGCAGTATACCACTAGACCAAAGAATTATAGGCTGCAGGAATTATTCAAATAGAATAAGATAGCTGGATATATACAGGTGGATATAGAGTTAACACTGCCAACTTATTTCAGAAAATTATTAAACCACATCCCATAAGGTTTAAAACAAACTCCAGAAAAAAACTTGATGAAATAGTTTTCCACAATCTGTCTCAAAGTTCTTACCAAAAGCAATAATCAACTATCCTAAACTTGAACAAAAACCAAATTATTTTGATAACGAATAAAAAAAATGCAGGACAGGAAAAAGTTTTCCTTCAAATCATAATCCTGTTGAGCCTTTGTTTATCTTTTATATCTCTACAATAATGACATTTTTTCCATTTCATGTCATCAAATGGAAGACTCCATGATAGAATGACACATTAAAGAACTTCATGGACTATGAAAGAGTTGAAGAGATAAAACCAAGCCAAATTCCCATCTAAGAAATACGTCTCCCTCACCTGCAATGAAGTGAAGAGTACAGATGGTGAAGCTGAAGATTTTGGTAGCATGGAACTTCATGTCACAGTTCTGTTGAAGAGATTATATGAATGGAAACTCTCATTTCTCATCGATCATCTGCTGGAAACTGGCTGAAGAATATTAAGGTTGCAAGGCACACATGCAAAGAAAATGCAGTTGGGGTCAGCTGAGAAAGTAAAATATAGAGGAAGAATTAAGCAAAGCACAGTCCTGTCACCGAGCTTCAGAATGGCCTGTTCCCTGAAACTGAGGAAACTGTAAGATAACTTAATAAAAAGGAAAGATCTGGGCAGAAATTACAACTGAAAATTGAAAATCCCAGAGCCATAATTTACAAATGAGTCTAATTGTTTATGAAGACAACTACTTTGCCAATTCAAAAAGGGTTGGCAGATTCAGAGAGAAAGAAAGGGAAAAAGAGAGATTTTTCTGGTTGAGACCAAAGGATTAAAACTACTGCATAAAGATCTGGGATGCAGATTATTTTTAAAATTTGTTGGAAGTTTAGGTGGATGCAGAAAAGAACAAAAAAAAAAACATTTTTAAGACTGGAGAAAGTGCTCAGACTTTAAAGGTTATATCTATTTAAATTATTATATCAGACAATGCTGGTATTTTCTCATAAAAAGTACTAAATCCTAAAGGACTTATTTGAACCCGTGCTAAAATTTATAAATAGTACCTTGCAAGTAAAGCCAGCAAACCAGATAAAATAAAACAGTAGCACTCTGGTTTCTGAATAGCAAAGTTGATTAACCAACTAAAATAGAAATGGAAAAGTTTTGATTGTTTCAAATCAAGATTGTTTTGGGAAGATGTGTTTCAACCAAAAACAAGCAGTGGGGAGATCAATTCCTGTGTATTGTTTCTATCAGGTTTTCTGTCCTGATGAACACAGGCAGTTAGATCAGATCAGATCATAATCTCTCCTGGTCCTTAGTCCTCTGCATCTTGTGCTTGCAGTTCTGGTTGCATGTCCCGTAAGACTCCAAAAGAGATATTCCATTTAGTCATACTTACACCTAAGACTAATCCACATTTTGTTATACTTTCTTCTCCCTTCCAACTAGCAGATGACATATTACCATTTTCCACTTTCCACTCAAACATCACTTTACTCTTTGTATGCAGCTCTTTATTGTGTAAATAGCACTACCACATGTTTTACATCTTCTCCCTCTGGAAACAAAGATGATGTTAGCACAGTTACACCATCCTCCATCTATCCTCTGCTCCTATGTGGTTCAAACAGAAATTTGAAACGCTATTAGGAACCTAACCTGGATCCAGCTTTTAAAGTTACT
Organism: Vireo altiloquus; assembly: GCA_013396875.1. Lineage (NCBI taxonomy): Eukaryota > Metazoa > Chordata > Aves > Passeriformes > Vireonidae > Vireo > Vireo altiloquus. The sequence continues at coordinate 400,313 of VZRF01004121.1, read as the reverse complement.
GTACACAGAAGCATAAGATCACGAGTGCATTAAATCATCTTGGCAAACACTCAACACTGAGGCAAAACTAAATACACCTAAATTGTTCTGTTTAAACCACTTTTAAGACTTACAAAGAGAAGGGACCCCAGAGCCTGCCAGGCAACCTAGTAAAGAACAGAATGAAATTATTGTTGGTCGCTAACTGGTGTAAATGAACGCTAAATCAGTAGACCAAAAAAATCACCTAACTACATTAAAAGGTCTGATACAGGAATGATTAAAAAGCCTGCCATCCCAATAGTTGCAGTCCCAGAAGACAATAGCAGCATAAGCTATTGCCATAACTCTTAGTAGTAACTCTATCGTGATGTGTTCCCCCACCAAGCAAACAATGAGGATGAGGAGCAATATAAGCAGTAAACATCTCATCTGCAAGTCCATCAGCACCTTTCAGGGCTGATATTTGCATAAACTAGCATTGAATTTCAAGCACTGTTCATGGAGTGGCCTCAACATTCTCATTTTCCAGTTTTGCATGTTAACTTTCTCTATAAATCAGCCAGGCTCTAACACTGTGTTACATAGGGTGCATCATTTCAGTAAACTTGACTGATGCTCAGCAGCACCTGAGAGGCAGCTAGCAACTCTTATCCATTCACTAGATTTTAGAGGGAAGGTCAGGCTATTCAAAAGACAGCTATCCGACAAGAGTTACTTTTGCAACTCAGAGAGAGGGTTTCACTCAGATCCACACTATCCTGTTGCATGCTCCTTCCCTCACTCTAACTCACCCTGTCAGCCAACACATCGTCTGCACACGACGTTTTCAACTGGTTTAATTTGTGCCCCCACTGTGAATTAGAAATGCAAATCTGAATGCTCTTGTTCCTAATTATCCTGTCAGCACCAGCAGCCAAAGAATTATGGATTTAGGTGCTCGGATTTATATCACCCTTGAAAGCAGCAAAATTGACTGAGTTGAATGAAACACCTTAAGAAAGCAGCAAGTACCAACTTATGAAAAGTACAACCAGAGTCACTGATGTACAGAATGCAGCAGAACAGCAGCCTCCGATATGTGTCAATAAGGATATACAAGTGTCCTTCACGGGATTTACAATGTATATATTAAGAAGCTAGAAGGATTTAACGAAATTGCTGTACTGACAACCTGAAAGCTAACTGCATATGTCTTGACATAGTATGTGGTATGGGAGGATACCACCACAAAGAGGTGCATTCCAGACAACTCATGCCCATGTTTTGAATATGATATGATTTATTTTTATTTTTGTTTTGTATTCTTACTAGGGAATAAATAACAAAATAAAACATGTCACATTTTGTTTATTCTTTTTTAGCCTTTCCAGCCAAGCATGCTCTCAGTCTGCAAACATTTAACATTTTCAGCATCAGTGCTTTACCACAGAAGACATCTGAGGGTTATCCTCTTCCCTTAACTCTAATAAATTATATAACTCAAAGGTTGATCAAAGCGCTCTCTCAACTTGAGCAAAGTAATGAAAGAAAAGTTTAAATTAGAATCATTTAAATATCCTCAGTATTGAAAATGTAGCTAGGCATGGTAGAGAGAGGAGGGAGTTTGTGTTTGTTGCTGATTTTTTTTTTTTAAACAGACATAATCAAATCTTCTTTTCAAGTTGCAATTAATTCCTAGCTGGGAGAGGGTATAACACATATGGAATTCAACTCGTCTTTGAAAATCATGTGTTTGCATTCCTCCTATATGATGATTTTTACCACACGAGAATCTTCCTAATTAATTGCAACCTACTTCACTATACTGAAACAGATGTAAATAAGAATTTTTTCTAGTCACTATAATCATCCTCATTGCACATCTCCAAAAAGGAAAGCACTACTGGCTTTGTGCACCTATAGACGGAATTGCATTTCACCACAGGCTGGGAGGATGAATGGATTGAGAGCAGTCCTGCAACCTTGGGGATGCCGGTGGAGGAGAGACTGGACATGGCCCAGCAATGTGAACTTGCAGCTCAGAAAGCCAAATGTGTCCAGCAGGGCAAGGGAGGTAATCCTGCCCACTCGGCTCTGCTCTGGTGAGACCTCCCCTGCAGTGCTACCTCCAGCTCTGGTATTCCCAGCACAAAAAGGACATGGACCTGTTGGAGCAAGTCCAGAGGAGGCCACCAAGTTCATCAGAGGAATGGTGCACCTCTCCTATGAAAGCATTGGGTTTCTTCAGCCTGAAAAAGAAAACCTTTGTGGTGACCTAATTGTGCCTTTCCAGTACCTACAAGAAAGATTTTACAAGAGTGTGTAGTGCAGGACAAGGGGAAATGTATTCAAACTGAGAGCAAGTTCAGATTAGATATGAGGAAGAAATTCTTAACTGTGAGGGTGGTGAGGCACTGGAACAGGTTTCCCAGAGAAGCTGGGAATGCTATCCCTGGAAGTGTTCAATACCATTGAAGACTTGGATGGAGCTCTGAGCAGCCTGGTCTAGCAGAAGATAGACCAACCTATCCCTAGCAGGGGTGTTGGAACTACATGATTTTAAGTTACCTTCCAACCCAAACCATTTTATGATTCCATGATGTCCTGCAGAATATCAACAGTTGCTTTTTCCCATTGAATAAAGGAGGAAAGTAAAATTCCATAACATTTCATTCATTCCCATTCTCACTCTACTGCAAGGGAAGTCAATGCTTAGGCAGAGCTCCTTGAACAGCCAACCTGAAGCAATTCTGGCTTGTAACAGAAAGTGGCTCTAAGGGATGAAACATAAAACGTGACTTGAAAAAGTCCCCCCTAGACATATTTTGCTTCAGAGTCAGAGGGATATTTTCAGAACCTGAGCATTTGGGAAAATCTGCCAAGTGGCTGAGCTTGGTTTTAAGTAGAAAAAGGCTGGCAGAATCACAGGAGAGTTTAAATTATTGGAGAACTTAAAAGTGAGAAAAAGCTAAAGCAGTAAAACCCAATGAAAACAAAATATTGGAGACTGAAACATGCCCAGGAGAGGCAAACATGGCCTAATGCCAATCAACATCAGCTTGAAAGATGGTACTTATTAAGAAGAGAGCTTCATACTCAAGAGACTGTTTTGGAGTAAGCCATGGAATCAGGAAGAGGGTAGCTCAGATGATGGATATTACCAGTGGAATACTCACAATAGGCTTGCTAACAAAGACCCTTGAAAATATTAAAAGACTAGAGAGAAATATGCAATATTCTCTCAGTCCAGCTCTATTGGGGCATCTGATTTTTTATTTAGACATCAGCAGCTGTAAACTAATCCATTGTCCCAACAGGACTTTCTTTGGCATTGGAGGCTGAAGGTTTCCGTAATGAAGAAGAGCTGGTGTTTTAAAGCTAAGTAGCACTACTCATTGCATAATCACTGAAGTAGTACCCTTATCTTATGCAATATCATAAAAAGTAAAGCATGACTTGCAAAATAATAGACTTCTTTGCAAAGAAACCCCAAAAGGAAAGAAACCTCCTACTATGCAGCCTACAGCACCTCTGAAAAGACCATTATTAGGTTAGGAAAATTCAGTCAAAGTGATTTGTATGAATATCCAGTGTTTTAGATCACTTAAGCACTGAATTAGGATTTGGAAAACCTACATTCAACTTTCATCTATAACAGAGACTTCCAGGGACCTTACAAACACCACCTTTTTTGGGCCTCTTTGATTGCTCATAGGAAAACATGGAAAATAATTCTTCCCCACTCTTCTAAATTTATAACAACCATAAATTCACTGTAGCTGTGCCAATCACTGACACAGCATCAACACACTTGGTTGTGTTAGGCTCCATGGTGAACATTAAAACTTAATTTAACATTCATTTTTTAAAAAATTTCTAGTCTTTTGAACCTTCATTTCTTCAAGAAGGGGATGTCTGTCCCACAGTGGTTCAATAGCTTGCAAAGAATGTGTCTCCATGGGTTTAGCATGGAGTTTCAGAAGGGCAGGACTACCAGCCAAGGAAAGAGACCTTCTTTTATAACACCAAAACCACTTTACCACACAAACTTTTCCTACTTCTCTCCCCAAAGCCATTTTTGCTCCATCGTATGGCAAGAGATGTGTGAGAACAGGAAGACAAACTAAAACTCTTTTTGATAATAAAACCATTAAATGGTGGGAAATCCTTATTTCAGTTGAATATCTTGCCTTGGCTTTTATCCAGTCCTTGTCTCACTGATTATCTTCAGGACTCTTTAGGGCTACCGCAGTACCTTGGAATTCATACTCAAGATGTCTTCTCACAATGCAATTGGCTCTCCCTTTCAGCTGCCAGCACATCTCATTCCTCATCGTCTCTGTCAGAGGCTGTATGAGCCTCACAGCAGTGTCTTCAAAAAAACAACAACAAAAAAACCCACACCATATTTAAGAATATCCAACTGTTTCACATCTGCACTGTACTCAGCCAGATTGAAAATGTGTTCTGAGTAAGTGATGGAAACAGGTCAGTATAAATACTTGGCAACAACAACAGACGTGGCAGTGTCCCACACTTTATTTCAAAAGCTAGCACATAGCCTCTGTAATGGAGAAAAAAACCATAAAATCATCACTGAGGACAAGGTCATTTGCTCCAGATAGACGCTAAGCAAGCCTGTTTTGATGTTAAGCCCTAGAAACCTTTCATTACGTAAACACACCTCCCCAGAGGTAGGATGCCTATTTCTTCATTTATTTGATGATCAAAAGGTCAAATATACTTTAATTTCTTCAAGTGACATTAAAACTAATGTCCTTTCATTAGCATTTTGAGCTGCTGTTGTTGAAGTCAAGAATTTTAACAGCACAGTTGCTCCTCTCTTCCTCACCCCCTCCTCTCTGAGAATGCCCCCAAAAATTTACATCAAGGAAAGTTATCTCTGTGATTAACTTGTACTTGGGAGGAACCTAACTTATTGTTCATACATAAATAATGAGACACCTAAATTATTTTTCACACATAAAACTCACTCAAGTTTGTTTAGGCACTCAGGACAGAGAGCAAAACCAGATAGAGACATTTAGCTTTTGGAAGCAGCCTTAACAATGTATAACTTCATGGTAGTGGAGGGATATGGTTTCAATTCTGACCTGGATCAGACTCTAAATATTCTGACATGTATCAAGCAGAATTGCCAAAACATATTCTTCCCTTTCAAAACATTCCATTGGCTCTGGCCTCATTAGGTGGTTTAAATGCTATTTCATTTTAAAAAATTAAAAATGCAATGTTAAAAGGTTACATTGAAATAGAGAAATTATGCGGAACGGTGGCACTTTATTTATTCTACTTTTGCAGTCTTTGGGGTAGCGTAGTATTAGCTGTCAGATTAAATTTAGGCATTGCCCAAATGAATAGCCTTTACATTTACTAGGTTGCTTTCTACCAGTTATTCTGGAATGACTAAAATTAAAACCATTGTTTCTCTCTTATGTGGCACATTAAGCATCTTGCTGTAAAAGCAAGACTATGAGAAACTCTTCAAGAACCACAGCTGGCTTTGCTTCAGAGCAGGACTGGACTTGGTGACTTTCAGAGATCCTTTTCAACATAAATTGCTCTACAACATCCTTAAATGTCTTTTCCACTTACTTTTCAAATTAATTTCTCAAACATTTTCTTGGTTGCACTAACAAGTAGATTAGATTATATCACACAGAGTTTCTACTGGCCACACAAGTTGCTCAGTCGCATTTTTGGTCAGCTCATTCAGAATTTAGCATCACCATGGTATGTCAGTGTCACATCTTTCTGTTTGATTACTGAAGAAAGCAATCCAAATGTTGTTTTAAAAAAGTCATATAATGTCTAAATTTTCTTTGAACAAAGGTGTTAGAGTGTTCTGGGTTAATAACATAATGCAAGTATCACCATACCCACACTTTCATCCACTTCCTTACAGCAATTTTTTAGATTTACTAATTGCACATTTGCCTTTTTGCAGACCTAAAAGGAAAGAAGTCCTTAAGGTCAATACCACTATGAATCCATCACATTGCTAATCTCCTACATTGCTCTCTCATGGGAAGGCACAGTCAGCACAGTCCTGTCTTCAACATCTTGGTATTCCACGATCTTACTATTAAATCCTAGATTCACCTGTGTTTACAATTTACCTCATTGAGACGAGCAGTGCCACACTGAAGTGATTTAGATTGAAGGATGTAACTAAAAGAGCACCGGTAAATTGAAAAAAAAACAAAACCAGCAAAAACAAACCCCCAAAAAATTATCAGTGGCAGATTAACCTGCTTACACATCTGCAGGTAAATTGCTCATAACTATATGCCACTCGTGCCACTCATTGTAACACCTTTCACATGATGTTCTGAAGAAGCCACACCTCACAGTCCTTACTTTTTTTTTTTTAAGAAAATCAGGGCAAGTAGTTTACTAATCAGCTTTTACTGTGGAATCCTACAAGATTTTACATAAAATATATGCACACGATATAAGTAAACAGCCAAGAAAACACTAAGTAGCAAAGTGACAAAATAAGATACCTGCTTCAAGATAAGCTTTACATTCATTCTAATGATTCAGAAAAATCTGGGAGCACTTGTAGAAAATTTGCCCAAACATCAGCTGAACAGTAGGAGCATGAGCTGAACTTCCTGACAAATTATTAGGAAATTACTGGCAAATAAACAGAAGACTGTGGTAGGAGCTCAAGGTATAGTTGCTGAGAAAGCAGTCAGGGTAAATCTCGTATTTATATCGTTACTTATAATTCTGCCTATCTGCAGCGCAGGAAACTCAGAGACATCACAAAGCCCCAAATGTGGCTTTCATCTAGGCCACAATGCCCATCCTTAACTCCCTGAAGAGTTCAACCACCAGCAGAATAAGATACTTCTCCGACTTATTTTAGCCAAACCTTATTGCAAATTGCAATGATGACTTCGATAAGGAGCAGAAATTATATTTCCTTCTTTTCCTTATAGCTCAACACATCAGATTAATCCCACAGTTACATAATATTCAGTCACAGCAGAAGTCACAGAGGTATGCTGAGAGATAAATGCAGAGGTAGTAAACTAACAGATTGAAAGTTGTGACAAAAAAAGCCATCAAAATTTCACCCTTTTCATACAACACAGGTTTAAAAGTAAGAAAATACAAAGAAAAATTCTTAGCTTTATTATACTTTAAATGGCTACTACATGAGCCTAAAATAAAGCAGTAGAGTAGCATAGGCCAGTAGAACCAATTAATCTAGTTAAATGACACCAAGATATGCCATTCATATAACTAATGAGGATTAGCATACTGATGATACTCTAAAGATAGCATTGTTAAATAAGCCAACTATATCCCAGGAATCAAGCTTAATATATAATGCCAATCTGTGTCCATCAATTAGGATGACACAGAGTGCTAAAAATACACAAATCTGTAACAACCATTGGTCCTCTGAACACAGGCCAGCTCTCTAAACCTACAGCTATGGACACAGGCTGATAGAGGTGGCCTATAAAGTCCAAGAGTGCTTGTAGACAGCAGTGCTCAGTTAGCAGAGTCGGCCTGGAGCATAATATTCTTTCATTATCTGTATCTCTGTAAGGCACTTTGATCTACTAAACTGCTGTACATAGGAAGAAGTGTGTTACTAGTTTTTCCAAGGCAATGCTTTTACTTAAAATTCACAATGGCAAAACAGTTAAACATATCAACCCCTCTAAATCAGCTTTTCCAAGAAAAAGAACTTCTGGGAAACTAGATTAACAAGCCTCTCCTGAGAAGCCATTTACAACAGAATGTTTCCTACAGGGAAATACATCCTGGGCTGCGCAAGCAGTGCAAGTTCAACAACCTTGAACTGCACATGACCAAAATTGTCTATAAGGGATACAACCTGATGAGCTCCCTGTCAAAGATGTAGGAGACAGAGTCAAAAGAAAGTAGGGGAGAAAAAAATCAAGCAAACAAACTTGGGAAAAAAACCACCTCACATACTAGTTCAATAATTTCTGAAACCTTTTGTTTTCAGTCATTATACATGCAGTAGTGGGCAGGGAGAGGAGGTGAAATGAATTCCACACACAACTGATTTTTGTAGAAGTCTGACTGATTTAGTTTGTTAGTAATGAGACTACCATGGACAGCCAACAGTAAAGACTGATGTGCACTGATAAAAAACTCCCTCATAACTGGTATAAGTATTATTCTTCTTTCCAAAATCCAGCAAAGTGACCAGTTCTAGTGAGAATAACATAAAAGAGACAGAATCCATGAGACAGAGTTGAGTAGGAATATCTGGTGTGTTTCCATTGCTGGCATGGGAGAAGTTCCCTGCTGGTTTCCATGAAGCCCAGTGCTGCAGCAACCTTGACAACAGCTCACAAGTGCCTGCATAGCAGTATTCTCCAGATCCTTTTTCACCCTTGCAAGGTTTCAGTAGAGATGCAAAGTTGATCTCTAGCATATCCATTCTTCCTCTGACAGGCTGCAAAAACTAACTTTGTTCTGCCACCCTTGTTTGCAGAATAGAAGCCTCTAACAACTGTGTTCTCAAGAAATAAGCAAAAGGCTAAACATCCAAACTTACATGTTTTTTCTCTTTTCTAGCCTCATAAGCAAGTATAGCCCTGAAGAAATTGCTCCACAAAAAACAATGTGTTGCAAAGAAAACTTAACAAGAGTTTCAGCTAAACGATTGATCACCATCTTTAGCTGGTCACATGCCCAATTTTATCACTTTGCGATCAGATAATACAGCACCCATCAGTGAAAAGGCAGCATCACGGTCATTGTTCATAAGAAAATCAAGAACACAGTTGTGCATAAATCTATCAAGACTTAAGGTGATTTACAATTCTAAATATGTATTTTGGACATCTATTGTGTATTTTGCTCCTCTTCTTTTTGTGTGGGTTTTTTCCTTATTTTCAAGGTGTTTCTCTAACATATCATTGGTTAATATTTACGTTTTCCTGAGGCCTGCAAATATAGCATATGTCTTACAATCTCTTGTTATAAAGACAGCAAAAGAGAAGCAAAAAGCCTGATCTTTGTGGCTTCAGCCATATGTGGAGCTAGCACTNGTGCCTGCATAGCAGTATTCTCCAGATCCTTTTTCACCCTTGCAAGGTTTCAGTAGAGATGCAAAGTTTATCTCTAGCATATCCATTCTTCCTCTGACAGGCTGCAAAAACTAACTTTGTTCTGCCACCCTTGTTTGCAGAATAGAAGCCTCTAACAACTGTGCTCTCAAGAAATAAGCAAAAGGCTAAACATCCAAACTTACATGTTTTTTCTCTTTTCTAGCCTCATAAGCAAGTATAGCCCTGAAGAAATTGCTCCACAAAAAACAATGTGTTGCAAAGAAAACTTAACAAGAGTTTCAGCTAAACGATTGATCACCATCTTTAGCTGGTCACATGCCCAATTTTATCACTTTGCGATCAGATAATACAGCACCCATCACTGAAAAGGCAGCATCACGATCATTGTTCATAAGAAAAATCAAGAACACAGTTGTGCATAAATCTATCAAGACTTAAGGTGATTTACAATTCTAAATATGTATTTTGGACTTCTATTGTGTATTTTGGTCCTCTTCTTTTTGTGTGAGTTTTTTCCTTATTTTCAGGGTGTTTCTCTAACATATCATTCGTTAAGGTTTACGTTTACCTGAGGCCTGCAAATAAACCATATGTCTTACAATCTCTTGTTATAAAGACAGCAAAAGAGAAGCAAAAAGCCTGATCTTTGTGGTTTCAGCCATATGTGGAGCTAGCACCAGTCTTTTATCCAAGCCATTTATACCCATACCAACAAAACCTGAGAAACTAAGAGCAGCTAGACAAAATCGAATAAAGGCATAGCAAGGCTAGCAGTGAAGGACGTGATCAAGTAAAAAACATGTAATTAAAAAAAAGGTTTTACCCCATATGTCCCAGTGCCATCAACATTTCCACGTACACAACACTTTTCATTCCAGCCACTGCATCCAATAGTTACTCAAGTCTCTAACTTTTATTTTTATTACAGATGACATCAAATCTCTCTCAAAGCATCCTTTGCATAGTCCCATGACACAGAACCCCACAACTAAGTCATGTACTGCCTTGCAGTATTGATCCCTTCTGTCAACTTTTCAGCCTGTTGTCCCATAATTCTCTATCTGCTGTGAAAATTTCATGCCCAAGACCAAAGGCTTTCATGTTAAGGTCCATTTTTGGAAAAAAGTGATTGCAAACATAAGGTATTGACTTGCCTTAATACATCTGTATTTCAAAATCATTGAAACACTTTTTAAAATTATTTTTACATGTACAGAGCGTAAGTAAGTACAGTTCTGAAAAATCCAAATGCCTCAAGAAGTGATAGACAGTAGATGCCATATCCAATTGGATATCCTGTATATCCAATTATTGAAACTCTTTGCTACATATTCATACATACTACGATTGTACATATTAGTATATATTCAACACATTAAGATTGTGCTGTCATGAATGTTTCCTTGCATACAACACAAAAAGGAAATGTTGACCACCTGATTTTACTCTAATCCAAAAGCAGCATTCCTAAAGAAAACATTACCCTAGCACCCTCTCAAAACACACTCCTACTACATTTATAGTCTGTAAAAGTTCTATAGAACCAGGTGCATTTCTCCCTGTGGGTTCTGTAAATACTCTGACACTCAAAACACAAGAAGCAAGCAGACACCTCACAATGAGGAGGACATCACCTGTATTTTGACATTACTTTGGAAAGAAGTCTTTGCATCTTTGTCCTGCAGGAAGTTGTTTGGTTTTTTTATTTATTGTACACACGTATTCAAATACACATCAGTGAAAATCTGTAGCAGGGATCATGTGTGATATTTAAAAATGGAAGGCTAAAAACAAACCAAGATTATATAACTTCATGGAGGCAAGTACACCATGAAATAACTTTTCCTCATCTCAAAGAGGGCTTTCTTCCTGATAGGAAAGAATAAGACCAAACACATTCTCATTTCAGTTAATTCCTTAGATCCTGCTCACTTTTTGTTTTTTAAAGTATAAATGGTGTAGCTACCTCACTTTCTAATTTCAGGTTTGCTCACTAATGCTCAGTGGAAGGATCTTCTGTGGAGAACACTTAATGCTTCTGTGTCTGCATGTGGTGCATGGTGGGACATGGACCCCATAGGAATTGAGATTATTCTATTTGGAAAGCCAGAACATCCTTTGCCTCAAGTCAGCTGGAAAATGCTTGAGGAAAAATGGAGAATAATTTCAGCAGTAGAATTTTTAATTCTAAGAAAAGTTATTTTGAAATTAACAATGAGTTACAAGGTTCGATTTTAAGTGTTCAAAAATTAAGCAGGCTGCATTAAGAGAAAGACATCAGATTGGAAGAAATCAGTAATTTTCCTCAATGTGCAGGTCTGAGAAGTCACACATTACAGAAAAAAAATTAACAGCTCCTAGAGATGTTGTGAGAAAACACCAAAACCAAGAAAAACCTTAGTTTCTTTTGGATACAACTTAATGTCTAGTAAACAAGCATAGACAAATCTCCAATAGTGTTTGCAAAGGTAAGGATGCCATTTTGCAGCTATTAAGAGCTGGAGTAGGCACACAGTTCTGTAAGACCATTTAATTGTGTAGAGAAGGAAAAAAGTGGTGATTTGAGGCTATACCATAAGGCTCATGAAACGGCACATCAGAGAAGATACAGTAAAAACACAGAAATAAAGTGCTTTCTGAACATTTGCTACAAATGTGTATCAGATTTAAAACCAGCAATCCATTCCTGCTCCTTCGTGGTGTATAGCTTTGCTGCGGACTGCTGAATAGCTGTCATGCTATGCAGCCTGGCTGTTTTCCAGTCCTGGGTGAAGCAATCCCCACAGCATTTGCATGAAAGAAATTATGAGTTCCTTTGATGTGTATGATCTTGAGTGAATAAAAGGTGGGTTTGGGACTTTCTGGCCTTTATTCATTCTTTGTCGATGCTTCTTGCTCACAAGTAAAAACCTGTGCCAGGTGTCCCAGAAAGTCATGTAAATGTTTGAGTATTCTCTCTGAAGTTCCATACAGAAAAAAGTTATTCCTCACATCTTATAACTAGCCTTTGCAAAAAGGATTGCCCTCAGCTTTTTTAATAACTGTTTTTTGTATATGCAGGAATTGTCATCTGCAAGTATGCTGTGAAAAAGACAATTCCTTCGATAGAACACAAGTGGTTTTTATCGAAATGTATTTGTTGGTTTAACTTTACAGCTTTAGACACATTCTGCGAATAATTTCTGATAATTACTTAAATGTTATTTCATATGAAAGTCATTACTACTAAAATCTACAGTATCCCAGCAGCAAGAAAAAAAAAAAGAAACGGGCAAAGTTGCAAGCACAGCTCATCTATTGTTTCTGATTCAAGCAGGGTTGCAAATGCTGGAGACTATTGGCATTTTGAAATGCCTGGAGACTCCTGCAGATTTCTAGAATGACATGGTATGGCTCTTGGTGTTCCACAGATACCGCAGCTGAATTACTAAAAAAAAATTAAAAGTGCATTTCTCAAAAATATGTGTATGCTGTATGCCTTACTGAGAACAGGAAATCCATACACCCATGGCTGCATAGTCAAGCAAGCAGAGCCATACAGTCACAGTGAGCTTAGATCAGGTATAAATTTTACACCCTAAATAACATATCAGAGAAGGTGTGATCCATGATATGCTCCAAATGTTCTCTGGTCTACTGAAGTCCATCTCTTTCAAGTTTACTTGTCTGTAACAAAAGTCCACTAGCATTAGAGGCTTATAGAAAGAGAGGAATAGCATGTCTACCACGGAAAGCAAGTTATATTAAAACAAGATCCAAACCAATAATGTAGGAAATCATTAACATGACTGGGGAAAACTCCCACCCTGTCAATTTATGTCCTCGGATGATTTACTCCTGGCTGTGACACTGGCAAACCCATGCAGAAGGTTTTGAAAAAATGAAGAATTGAAGAATTCCATGAAGAAGTGGTTTTGTAGCAAATCAGCAAAGATTTTTAGTACCTGCAAAAGACCCTTAAGCTTCACCACTGAGATGGGAAGTAGGGACAGCCTCACCCCTCTTTCATGCTGGCTGATTATATCAGCCTGCTTGTATCGTGGCACCAGTAGAATCACTTTGGGACTTCAAGACTTGCTCAAGAACAAGTTAAGCATTGGCTTTCTCACCCTTGATCTTCTTTTCCACAGCTTGTTTTCTGCCCTCCCACTTTTTTGTCCCACCTCCATCTGCATCCATGCTGCGTCGAGATGTGCACCACACCACCTGCCCAAGTTGAAGGGATAACAGCTGACCTTTGTTGAAAGCTTGCTCTGCTTCTGTGCAGAGACAAAGCAGTCACAGAGTAATGCATCCTTTAAGAGAAGACTTGGAGTGCCATAACTGTTTATAAGGTACATTTCCATTTTTTTTGCAATGAGCTCGAAAAATAACTGGTGTAACTAGAAAGTGAGCATGAACCCAAAATATTAGAAAAATACAGAAAAGGTGTTTCTCCCAGTTTTGGAGCATGTGATTATTTTATAAGATGAGAAAAATACGTTAGATCCTAAGGTTTCCTCAGAAGTTTAGAGCCAAACCCAGCAAAATGTTTTGTCTAAGCATTATTTCAGTAAAATAAGTCTTCTGGTAGGTGCAGTAATTTCGTAAGGTACAAAAATAAAACATTTGAACACAGATCTAATCTTCAATGTCTTACAGTGATTGGAAAAATACAGGCTATAAAACAGATTAATTATCTTTTTTTCTGTTTTTTTTTAATAGTCTATAATTGCAAAGGTTACAAATACTAAAGCTTTATATAAGCATGAAAATTTCCATTGAAGATAATAAACCTTTCTTTAGGGCAGCCACCAAAACCTAGGAAACTTTACTCTCCTAGCTCTGTGACCAACACATTAATCCATCTCTTCAACTGGATGTACAGAGAAAAGAGCACTGGTTACTCAGGCACCATAACAATTTTGGTTGCTCCCAAAATTAGTGCCAAGTCTTCTGGCTTTAACAAGCTCATTTTAGTAGAGGTTAAATCAATTGAGTTGAATTTAAGTGCTGGAAAATTATGAACGAGATGACCAAGCAGAGCTTGCCTCAACTAATCTTCTCAAACAACTTTAAATTTAACCAGGATATATTTTTGTTTAAAGAAGACATACAGACATTTCTGGGATAACTTAAACACTCTCCATTATTTAACCTTTATGTTTTCAAATGTTGTAGTATAAAAAGTCTTCTTAAAATATGCTAGGGCAGTTAAATTCCTGTAAAGTGTTCACAGTATCTTTCCTCTTCCTTATTCAAAATAAAAAAGGCAGAAAATCATTGGGAAGGGGTGATCTTTTTGATTTTCCCTCCATTTTAAATGGATACTTCCATATCCTTATACTAGTACTCTGAGTCAGTTTTCTACAATATTGTTGCTAAGACTCAGCCACAAATGAATTTCCAGTGCAGAAAAATGACTGCATACAAGTGCATTTTTGAAGCAAGCAAATAACCAAAAAAAAAAAAAAAGGTTTCCAGACTTATTCCTCCACATTGTTTACCTACATTACTCTTCTGACATGCTACTGGGGACACAGAAGTGTTCTGTTATATGAAAGTTACATTCGATCCTTCTCAAAACTCCGCAATTTTCCCTTCCAAATACTTTTCTAAAGCTCTCCTGTACCAAAACCTTATAAAAAAAAAAAATCCACAATTTTGCAGCCAATTGAAGTGAAAATTTACATCAGTGTCTACTGTGGTCATTCATTATATATTCCTGCAACCACTGAGACCTCTATTTTAACCATATCCATTAAGTATCTTGTGTAAGAGAATCCTAGGTTTCATAAAGTGAAAAATCTGATGAAAAATGCTTAACCAATGACACTCAAACCAATAGGAAAGAATTCAGAAATGGGGAAAATAAGGAGGGCAAGGGGTGGAAATCGCTCAGATACTTCCACAAGAGGCTAGAAAGGTTGCAGGATTTCCTGTACTAAGGCTTCATTGTAAGTACCATTTCAGTGCTGAAGTAATCAAAAAGGTTTATCCTAATAAGCTTGGTTTTTAATGGTACCAAGATATACCGTGGTCTTGAAATTAATAAAATCAGTCCATTTTAATACTTTATATAATGTATTCCATTTAATTGCTGGATAAAGACTGTGCTCTATAATTATGTACAGAGATAGCCTGGGTTTAACAAAAAATAAGGTATAATCCAGAAACTGGAAAAGGTAGGTGACGAATAGCATTTACATTTTCAATAATCATGGTCAAGTTTTCTTTGTGTAGAGCTCTAGGATAAACTCAAGAGATGATTACTGTAATTAAGGAATTTACAGATCTCTTTCTTTAGAGACAATCTATTTGGCAGAGATTTGCAGTATCTTGAATGAACTCCCTCCAATCCTCTGAAGTCACTTTCTTCCACTCATTAGGTTCCCTACTAGCATGCACATGAGCTGATACTGGTGTCAGTCAAAGCCCTATCCCAGTCAAATGGTTCTAGTAAACAGAGATATTTTCTAGCACCTGACTTCTCAAAGTACATGAGGACATTTCCAGTCCCAGGGGAGGGGGCAGGCTCCAGCAAGACCCAAGCCACCAGATGCTCTAACATTACACAGCCAACCGCTCCAGTTACAGTCCCAACTACACCCAGAATTATACCAATATCTTTGAGAACAGAGGAGGCAAATCCAAATATAACTGAAATCAGACTCTTTCTTCTCCCCAAAGAGGTTCCATCACTGCAGTCCAAGTCTGTGTTTTACATGACACACCTGGATGTATCACAGATACACAAAAGCAGATCATCCAGTCCTAGAAAAGATGGGTTAGAGACAGCAGGCAAGCTTGATTTATAAAGTATCTTCCTTACTGACAACTACAACTAAGGTTTCACCTGGGAACGAGAGCATCTAATCACATGCCACAGACCTTGAAGAAATCTAAAGATATTATCCCATTTATCAGTCCATGCCTGTTCCAAACAAGTACTGAAAATAGATGTTCTAGCCATAATATAGCATCCAAGGACAAAATAAAATTATATCCTGATTAAACCAATGCTCACTAGAGAAGTCACAGAATTAATGGAAGTTTACAAATCAGTGATTTGGGGTGCCCAATTTGAAATACTCAAGAAACAGGATTTTGAGAAGATGGGTGTGTGGGAGGTGCTGAGCCTCTCAGACTGCAAGTACAAACAATAGTTAGGCTATCACCATAGTTAGACTATCCTCAGTGAGAAAACATGGAGATAGTAGCTGCCTTCTACATTGTTATTTACTCTGCGAACCACAATGTGGTGTGCAATACATTTGAGAAGACTGATTCAAGAGGGAATGGGATGTTCAATTACATTAGAAGAATTTATGCTGATTTTATCACCATTCATGCAGTTCATTGCCACAAGTTAAAAAAAAAACCCAAATACTACTATCCCAAAAGCAAATCAAATCTGGACACAGACAAGACTATTCAGAGGAGTTAAGAGTCACCAACCTAAGAAGACTGCTGGAAAGGATAAAAGCTTCAGTTTTAGCTCAATTTCTCATTAGAAGGGATTAGAATGAAATTTTCATAGAAGCCTCTAATTCCTATGGGGTCTACCATCCTCATCTCAAGCATCTGGTACAGTCATCAGAGAAATGGTAGTACATTAGACAGACCACAAGCACAATCCAATATGGCAATTACTATATGTTTTCTTCTGCTTGATAAAAAGTTAAACAGTCCATCTGAGGCCGCTGTCAAAATGCAATCTTGGAACAAAGCACCAAACAAACATTCGTTTATGGACGAAAGAAAGACCAAATATGCTCACTAGCAATTTAAATTCAATTCCAATACCTGCCCAAACCACAGTATATCACACCAAACTCTTTGAGTGTTCTTTTTTGAAAAGCTACTATATGAAATATTCCTTTAGACTGCAGGGTATCATCACTTGTCTATATAGCTGAGTTAGGAAAAGGTAGAGTTCACTGTTTTATTTTTTAGATCAGTGTGGATATTTCAGCAGTATTTTGCTTCTCAGTGAGAAAGGGCAAAGGAACAAGCAGATGATTTTCTTGTAAATATCTTTTCTGTTCCTTTTGGGGCAAGAGGTACAGTAGTCATCTCTCAGAATCAGATGAAAGAGGGAACCAAGATTATTTATATCGTGAAGTAACTAGGAATATGTTATACTTAAACTCTCCTTTAGACGAATAGAGAAAAAGGGAAGGGAAAAACTGATGTTTCTCACTGCTTTATCCAGAACAATCCAGAACTTTTAGTGATATGGTAAAAAAAAGCAAAAAATTCTACTCACATGACCTCTTTAATTTCTTTTCAGGCCAGAAGAACAATGTAGGGATTACATATTTTATTACCTGTTCTATCACTTTTATATAATTTAACAAAAATACAAGATAGGTCAAACACATTGTTCTTAGAATTGAAGCTTAAATTCATGCTCAGACCCTGAGAAACACAGACCAGCATCCTGTATCAACCCTCAGGAAATTCTCTTAATGCAGATACTGAAGTCTGCCAAATGTACCAGACACACAGTGCCAGTGATGGACCTTCTCTCAAGCACCTTGTCAGGTAAAATGGGTATCACACATTAACCAATGCTAACACGTGATACTACATTATTGAAATGGCAGTAGCAATAAACCAATTTTTAAAAGAAAATTAAAAAGAGGGCCTCTAAGCATTTCCATTGTATGTCATTCCTGACACTGTACTTAGAGGTTGAAGTGAAATCACTTACACTGAAAAAAGAAACAGTGGGGTAAAATCCTATCAGTTGTCTCAGACAAGAAAACATGAGAGCCTTTTCTAGCTCCTTTTCCCCTAAGAATGTGCTAAACCATGAGGAATGTAATGGCAGAAGGAATGTGAGGACACTATTCATCAAGCAGATGAAATACCATTACTTACTTAAACTGTAAAACCCAGAACCTATACTGCAAAAAAAGTCTCTCTGGTTCTTGATATATACATGAAACAGGGAAGTTGTGCAAAAAACCACATTTATAAAAATACTGTTTCAAATCAGTAAGAAGCAAAAAGAAAGACAACAAAAGTGAAATGCAGTCTTTCACAGCATCTTCTCAAATCAGAGCCTACAGAATGAGACTCCACAATGAGATTTATGAAATGATCACTTCAGTTTTATGCCTTCACACCTCAGCCTAGGCAGAAAAATTATACTTATCCAGTGATAAAAATTATTTGAAATCTAGAGGTAACGGATGACTTTAAAATGTTGTTCTACAAGAACTGCCTTATTAGGTATAATACTATGGAATTAGTAAAAGATGTTTTCTTTCTCACATTTGGTTAGTGGCTGTTTTTCCCTGATTTCTTTCTACCTATTCAGTGACCAAAAATATTTCATATCCTTTTGTTTGTGTATCTTATCTTCTGCAACTTATTAAGGAAAAAGTCTGGTTCTCCTGGCTCTTGCCTTTGATCCTATCCAAACAGATATGCAGAGTTCCATGCTTAGCAGAAGGGGACCTCAGTGGTAGGATGAAGTCAGCATGAACTAAAGTAGAAACTTCCCCAACCCTGAACACACTCAAAAAGTACATTTGGGGCTGTTAATACCATGCATTTCAGCAGGTGATAACTCTGGTGGTGATGAAGGTACTTTAGAAAGAGTTTCAACCACACTAATAGTTTTTCTCTTAAACAAAATAGGCAGGTAAGCTTGAAGACAATCTAGGGTTCCGGAAAACTGAGGAAGGCCTGAAGCATATTTAGCATAAGCTAAAATCACACTGGGTGTTTGCTTAGTCTTCCCTACAACAGATTCATCTCAACATCTGTCTGAAGTACTCTTGGAGGAAAAAACAAAACAAACAAAAAAAATGTGTCTGGACAAGTTAGAAAGACATTCCTACACTCCAGAAAGCATCCAGCTCTGAGAGGAGCTGGGAGAAACTAAAAATTGATAGCCTTCAGGAAAATACAGTGGAGCTGAAAGGGATATGATTAGTTCCATTTCTTGAAGAAAAGATTCAGCTTTCTAACATATGGGGGAAAATGGCTTGTGTCAGAGGAGGGAAAAGAGCAGAAATCAGAGCTTCAGTCACTAGTCTGATTCTTGATCTAAGGCTACCTTTTATGTGCCTATTCTCTGGTTATCACCTAAAACCTTAATGTAACATAGACTTTACAAACCTAAAATGTAATTTATGTTTTTTATCTAGGATGATCCATAGGAATGAAATTGATGGCTAACACTATTATTTTTGATATCCATGAAATACTTAAACTGAAAGAAGTGAAAAGGGAGATTTTGTACCCACTAAGCTGATAGGGTTCTCACTGAAAATTGTGGAATTATGTAAATGTGGACTTTAAGAGAAACAGAGGAACTTTCTTCTATTATGCACACACAATTATGCACAAAGGTCACCCAGTGGTTGCTAAGCTTCACAGCATGAAGCTTATTTAGGAACCATGCACGGGTATAATAAAAACTTGACCTAAGTCGTCAACAGCTACAGCAGGGATGTAAAGTTGTGACTTGTAGAACTATGGTTAAGTTTAGCTGATTTAAATAGAAATAAGCTGCTGTGCTTCCTGGACTCAGATAAGATAGGAAATAGCAGCACAACTTGGACAAAACACATTCACTCAAAAAAACCCAGTTGTTTCTCAGGTCAAAAGCAGGCATAAGTAGAGCACGCATTTATTAAAGGTATCTACCTGTCTTTCTCCATATTTAGTTATACCCAAAACTTTAATTAATGTCTACTTTTTTTTATTTTTAATCACATTTTCCTGATGAGCAACACATGCAGCTTCAGGCCCCTGCATATTGAAATGTTTTTTATCAACCATTTGCTCACAAGATGAACTAGAGGACAGTGAAATACTAGTAATTCTAGTTACAAAATCTAGGAAACTCGAACAAGCAAAAAGGGAAAAAAACCAATCCAGTAGTTCAAAGTTCATGGAAAAAAAATTACATTTTTCACATACTTATAGATTTCTGAAGGAGAGCTTTGCATTTTATTAATATTTATTAATAAAATAAACCACCATAATTGTTCACCACTCATGTCCATCGTGGAGTATAAAAATATCAGTAGGTATTAATTCCCAAGGGAATTCTTCAAGAAATTTAAAATTAATATTAACATGACATGCCAATTTCATATCTACCCATATGCATATGAGATCACTGAGGCTAGTTCTCATTTTGCAAAGAAACTTCTTTTGCACTCACTATATCACACTTTTGGTTCAGAGGCTTTACTCTCAACAGGGTAGATGTCTACAGTTACCACTTTTTTTTTTTCAGGATTCATAGACCTTTATGTATTTATAATTGTGGATTTTGTGTGTGTCTAGAGATGCAAATATAGTGTCTTATTAACTGTCCCTGAATCACTAGTTCTCATTACTTTCAAACACAGTCCAGTGTTGGCAGCATATTGACCTTTACAAGTGCCTTGAAATCACAGAATTTCACTGTATTTAAATTACTACTAAAGATGCATTTCATTTGCAATAAATCCCAGACTTCATGCAGAAGAGTAAAAATAACATAATCTCTATTAGAGAGACATTGCCCTTAAGAGAGCACTGTACATTCACAACACTGGAGCATATTGTGGGGTTTATTCACCCAAGTGATTAAGCACCAGTGCAAGTGCTTAAGCCAAATGTACAATATATTAAAAAATCCTGACAAACCTAATGGTTAGATTTCTCAAATGTTCCAAGCTGTAGCTTCACTAAGAAAAGGTAAAGTCATCTCTGTTAAACAGATTATTCTGGTAACTCACCTAAAGAATAAGAAATAAAAGAGATGCTTCTTATGTTCTTTATTTAACCATCATATTTAAAAATATTTTAAGTAAACATATAATGGATAAATTTCCTGAATCAAATCATACAATGTCTTTCTAGACTTTCACAAAATACAGTTGGGTTTTTTCCCCACAAAGTCATGGTCACATGACTTTGTTTTTGCCACAGCAATAAAACCCAGACATGCAGTATTAGGACATTAGGAAGATGGGAGGACAAAAGGTAAGTTCACTTGAAAGTTTATACTCTAGAATAACAGATTTATTGCTCTTATCCAAGCACCAGGAGGTAGATAGGATGCAGAAACAGGAATTAGATCAGAAGTCTTTAAGCCTTATGGCCACCACTGTAGCCTATAGCAAGAAAGTAGAGTGTCTTTCTTGCTCACTTTTCTCTGAACAGTCTCCTGCCTTTCACCAGCACCTTGCAGCATCGTACATGTCCTGTGGGCTTTGCTCCACTAACCTGAAGTAATCTGCAGTTAGCTGAATGACTGCAGCCAGCCCCTGTCCTTTCAGAATGGTTGGATTTTACCAATATTGTACCTTCCAGTATGTAAAATGAGTCAAGCTAGTTTCCTGCTAGGCAATACATTATCTCCAAACATATAAAGTGATTTAGCACAGGAAATACCAACGTGCAGAGGCAGCTCCCCCATGCTATCCACATGCACAACTATCAGTTTGCTGTAGAAACGTCACTTCAGTGCATTGAGCTGGCTACATTTGCTTTGATTTTGCCAAACTGCAATCACATCTTCAGTTCAGTGAAACTATACACTGCATACAAATCTGGATTTCCCTTTGGGATTGGATCTACACCTAACCTTTAATGAACACTTTTATTAAGCCTAAACTAATTTTTAGTTTGGGCAATGCGCTTAAAAGTTTCACCACCTGTAAATTCAGAATTGACTCTTCAATGATTATACACATGATCCAGAAAAGCTTGCAAATTGATGTCATTGGCACTGGTATACCAATATCCAAGTTCCAGCCATCCTTGTAGTAATACACATATACAGTGTTTTACCATAGAGAATTGACCACAGGCTTTTAAATACTGTCATAAAGGACATTAAGAGGTCATTTCTGCATCTTGCTTCAAGCATGATATAAACCATGCTTTGATCATTCTCAATAATTAACTTATTTTCAGTGTTCTCCAAGAATAGACCAGAGTCTCCCAACAAGATATTTAAACACTTCATTTCTTATTTTTTTTAAGAGAATATCACCAAAAACTACTACTAATCCATCTTCCTGAAGTTCAAGTCCATTACTACTTCTACTCACCACAAAGATAATATTGTCATACTGGTTCTAGAGCAGGATGCAGACCATTATATCATCCTCCTGCCTTCACCAGGTTAAAGAACTCAGTCCATTCAGCCTGTCCTCATCCTCCTAACATCAAAGATGCTCAGTGCTTTTCCTTCATTTCCCTGGGTCAGACTCAATTGCCTTTATTTTGGGACAACTAGTTGGACAGATGAGGGGAGAGCAGTCAAGGCTGTCTACCTGAGCTTCCACAAAGGCTTTTGATACTTATCCATGATATCCTCATAGTCAAACCCTGCAGGGTGGAAAAGTAGACAGTAAGGTGGATTGAGAACTGGTTGAATGGCAGGGCTCGGGGTTTTTATCAACATCACAGTCCAGCAGAAGGCCTGTAACTAGTGGTGTCCCCCAAGAGCTGATACTGCACCCAGTATTTCTTAGCTTATCCATCAACTTGGATGAAGGGATAGAGTGCCTCGTCTGCAAATCTGCTGAGGATAAAAAGCTCAGAGGTGTGGCCAATATCCCAGGGGACTGCACAGCCTTTTAGAAGGACTTCATGCACTGGAGGGATGGGCAAAGTAGAACCCTTTGAAACAGTAAAGGCAAGTTCAGGGTCCTGCACCTGAGAAGGAAGAATCCTTACTGGTGTACCAGTACAGAGTGGGGGCCAACCCTCTGGAAAGCAGCTCTGCTGAGAAGGGCCTGGAGGTGCTTGGTTGTTGTGCTCAAGTTGTCCATGAGCCAGCAATGTCCTTGTGCCCACAAAGTCTGATAGTATCCCTGGGGTGCATTAGGAAGACCCTTGCCAGCAGATTGAGATATGTGATCCTGTCCCCCTGCTCAGCCTTGGTGAGGTGCATCTGGAGTGCTGTGTCCAGTTCTGGACTCCTCAGCACAGAGACACTTGGAGTTCCTGGGGCAGGACCAGCAGAGACCTCCTACAAAGAGGGCAAAGGGACTAGAGCACACCACTTATGGGGAAATATTGAGGGAGCTTAACCTATTCAGCCTCACAAAAAGACAACTGAAAAGGAACCTCATCAATTTCTATAAGTATCTGAAAAGAAGATGTCAAGAGTAGATATAGTCCTAGAAGAATCTAGTAGGTTCTTTTCCTATTGCTTGGTAGTGCCAAGCAACAGGACAAGGGGCCACAGGAAGAAACCAATGCACAGGAAGTTCCACTTGAATATGAGGAAGAACTTCTTTACTGTGAGGGTGACTGAACACTGAGCAAATTGCCCAGGGAGGTTATAGAGTCTCCTTCCCTGGAGATATTCAAAAGTTATCTGGATACAATCCTAAGTAACATGGGCTAGGGAGCCCTGCTTGAATAGGGAGGTTGGACTAAGTGATCTCTACTGGTTCCTTCCAAACTTCCTGTTCTGCGAAGTCTTTCTTGAAGTGTAATGTTCAAGATGGAGCAGAGCATTCCAGCTGAAGGCTTACGATGGAAAGAGGGGAGAAAAATAAATGTGGTCCTTCCTGTCTCAGTTCTGTTCAAATCTTTATCAATAAATCAACTCAGCTAAGTCTTGTTTCTCTTGTGACTTAACATTGTATCTTTCTCCACAGAACCTCTGCTTACTCCATTGCTTTTCATCCATAATTATGCAAGCAATTACTATCCCCCAAACAGTCATTCAAGCTGCCTAAATTTCATCCTATACTTTTCAAATCACTTGAGCCCTAATTTACAAAAATAATTTTGAATTAATTTTGAATTCTGATCCCCCCCTCAAAAAATTGCTGCTCACCCCAGTTTGCTTAATTACAGCATTTAATAAAACAGCAAAGTTACCAGTGAAATCCTCAGAATCAGGCCCCAAATAGACCTTAAAGAGTCTGTTGGGTAGATCTTTTTATTTTGGGTACAAATAATTCCCCCTTGCTACAATTGCCCAACTAGTTGGGAGTCTACTTTACAACAGTTTCACCTAGACAATGTCTTAAATTCATTACAAAAGTGTTGCATAAGACTGTTTTAAAAGCTTTTCTGAATCCAGGATACAGAGGAATTTATCGCTTTGCATCTATCCACACATTTTTTGCCCTGTCATAGAAGGTGGTTATATTAGTTA
Organism: Vireo altiloquus; assembly: GCA_013396875.1. Taxonomy (NCBI): domain Eukaryota; kingdom Metazoa; phylum Chordata; class Aves; order Passeriformes; family Vireonidae; genus Vireo; species Vireo altiloquus. Next base: position 376,145 of record VZRF01004121.1, on the reverse strand, counting down.
GATATAATTTATTATTGATGTATTTCTGGCTGCTCTTTATCCTTTATTTTCTATATATTTCCAAAACATACATTAATTTGTTACACAATTTTACCAAAGATTAAAATCTGTCTGACTAATCTTGAAGGTGCCCTGCTTCCTTCCTCTCATCAACCCTTCACTCTTTTAAAAGTTAAGCACTGTCTTTTTCCAGTTTTTTTAGTAGCTCTTCCACTCTCCACAAATTCTAGAGGTACTTATTGAACACCTGAATAAATCACTATGGTCAAGGACAGATTCAAATGACATGGCAAAAATCCGAGGTTTACTTTTGTATCCACACAGAAACATCACCCCTTTTTTCAGAGGTATTAACTGCACTAGCCAGCAGCATACAATTGTCCCATTGAGTGACAATGGATACAAAAGAGTTAAAAATTCAGCCTTCTCAGCATATATCCTTAGAGGCACAAGACCAACTTTGTGTATCTCATTCCAGAATTTTGCTCTCCTGAACTGGAGGCAGAACAATTCCTTTCAACCAGCAAAATGGAGGAAGAAATCCTTCAAGCTTTCAAACCAGATTGATCACTCAAGAGACACAACTAACTTGGGTAAATGTCCAAACTCGAGGTTGCTTTCTGAATTGATGCTTTTGAGGTTTGCTCATTCCAATCATTAGTCACCACCATTTATTAGCTTGCAGATAAACTGAAATACATCCTGGGAAAGAGAGAAAAATATTCTCCCAGGACCTTGGTTATTGATTTTATTTATTAACTAAACTTAAGCTGAGGCAAAATTAATAACATTCTACATGTGTAGCAGAAACTTGGAGGAGAGACTGTGTGAAAGCAGGCCTCTCCCATTTGTATACCTCTGAAGAGGTCAGCTTCTATCATAGGCCTCACAAATTCAGGACCATAAAGATGAGTGAGCATTAAACAGCAGTAGGCAGAAGAGAGGCATGCACCAAGTTGTTTAGAGGCAAACCAAAGGACTCCACCAGCACAGCCCTCAGAAATGACCCCTGCCACACTGATTCTTAGACCCTAAGCAAACAGGCATGCACGAGAAGACATTGAATTTCTCATGTCTGACAGATGGGAAATTTGGAGCTGACTAAACACATGCCCAACCCTATATCCTTAGCCCAGATAGCACTTCATTGACCCCTGCCTGATGGAAATGCCAGAAGAGTATCATCTGAATGTGACCCCTTAATGTAGTCCATGTGTGAAAATCTTAAGAAACAGTTCTCTTTCCAGTGGAGGCCAGGAAACAAATGAAAAACGTTCACTGAAGTCAAGGGATTTACATTGGCATAAATCTGACACACAGAAAAATTAGGGATCCAAATTCTATCCTCCAAACTGAGGCCAAAAGGATCCCATGGAAAGATCTTCTACAGCAGTTTTCATATCCAGAGTCACACTATTGTATTCAGAAACATAAAATAGCTAGTGCCATATTCTGTAACCCTAAAAAATACTGTCTTGAAATAAGAAAGATACCTTTGAAGAACTTTCTTTTTACATAGACCCAAAGGCCTTTCCAAGTTAATTAAGTTTACCAAAAGGGCCTAGGTGCATAAAGTACTGCAATTATATTGAAATTCAATAGGAAACTGGCCACTAAATCTTATTTCAAAAATCCTAGTGTCAGCTTATTATTTGTAAAGAGTGGCTCCTCAGAAACATCTACTTCTCTAAATAGATATTCCCAATATGTATGATCCTTGCCTAAACAAATTTGTATTTCCTTCAGCACAAACATTTTTACACCTATATTTATCGATTGCACCACTGTGATCCGTTAACAAATAAAGTCCATTTTTGTGCACACAAATGACTTAAATAATATTAAAATAAATTCTAACTTCCTTGTTGGTTCTGGAAGGGCATATTCTTATTGATATCTTTATTTTGCAAAAATGCTCTGAGAAATGTATTTGGCAAATAATATTACTCTTGCAGATCTTACTGCTTCAGAAACATGACTTCTCTGAGGAAACACTAGATCTTGTAACAGAAATATCTTTAAATCTTTTAGATAGCCAGTCCACAGGGAAAGGTTTAAGAAAGGATCAAAGCTTGTCCTTTCAGCTTGAATTATTCCATTACAGCTGAATGTGACATAATTACAAAAGATGTTGGATGTGGAATCTCATCAGGATTATCTGACACTCATCTTTGTTGAAAAAGTCTCCCCAGCTGTTGCTCTGATAGCACAAATGTGACAGGAGTGCAGAACACAAAAGTAGTTGCAAGTGACTGCTGCTTTGGGGCTGGTTTAGGCTCTGTGCAGCACACTGTGACTTTTTAGCCACCTCTAATATTGAGGCTGTTTAGGACTGACTTGCAGGTGAGAGGGAATACCAAGTATGCTATTGAATTTTGAAACAAGAAAATTTCTTTGAAGCAGCCCATAGACTAATATGGGCTCTGTTATATAGTCAACAGACACAAGGAATTAATCTTCTTTCTTATGCAAGGTCAACATAACTCAGTGAGTAGCTACTCATTGCCTTTTTTCCTCCCCTTTAAAAAGCTTTCTATATTGTCTGAGTATGTTTTCATTGAGATCAGAACACAGTGCTGCTTACAACATGTAAGATAAAGCACATTCTTTTTACAACCTACATCTAAACCTGTGCATACAACCTCAAATAGGAAGGAGCACATTTCCTATAGTGCTACTATATTTGTATGTATGTATATTGGTTTTTTTTATTCTGTGGAAGGAGCTCAGTTGTAAACTATAACATCAAACATCAAATCTTGAATAATTACCCATTCCAGAGGATTTGGTAGCTGTAAAAATACTTTTCTTTCCTTCCTTGTCATGGATTACATTTCCTTCATACATTATTAATGAAGTTAAACTACTAGTAACATGCCAAATGTGCTGCATAGGAGATTTGTGCCTAATCCAGCACAAAACAGGCCCAGTCACATAATGATAGAAAAAAAAGAACAAATGTCAACAGTTTCACACTGGGACTAGATTAAGCAGACCATACTTACTGATTCCTTACACAGGGATTATCTCACTTTTAGTGCTAGGAGAAGACAAGCCACACTTCTGTATTATTAACACAGAACTACCCCTCAAAAAGAAATACCAGAGTCCCCAAATCTGCTTACACACACACACAGAGAAACTGTCATTCATTAAACATCACAAACTCTTTCGGATAACAGATGTAAAACCAAGATATTAATACTAATATATATCAAAAATGTCCTCCTGCTACTTTAGACTTCAGTCCAACTTTCAATGGAATTTGTACATAACCCTTAAGAGGATATTACTTACAATTAAACTCCAACTGAACCCCAATTAAATTAAAATAGCTGGTGTCTATGGTCTTTACCTTCTTACCATGGAAAACTTTCTTTGTCTTAGAATCCAGATGCCAACAGCAGCATGTATTAGCCTGATAAGTAAAGTGCTCACTGAAGGCAACAAAACTCTACTAACTATTAAGCACTTACAGGAACAGGCATTTGGCACAAAACTGTCTGACAACTAGGCAATAATAATGTCCAAACAGAACTAGAATTTGTGGGGTTTAATCTCCTATCTACAAGGCATATTCACTAAACTCCCTAGGGCACAGGCAGATGTTTACTAAGATAACACAGGTATGGTTTTGCAAAATGAAGAATATTGCTTTAAGATGCTTACTGCTGTATCAGGAACGTTGAAGCCATGACACAGACTGCAGAGCCAGTGAAAACCTGCTTTGTCATTTCAGATTTGTTAAAAATGTTCAAGGAGTAGCTGTCCCAGCAGACTGGGTGAGATCAGGTGTCATCTGTCTGCACCACTCTTCACTTTATGCTGGATCAGGTATCGTCTGTGCCTCTGCAGCTGGCATTGGGCTGGTAGCAACAGCACAGCTTGTGCTGCTCCTGGCTCAACACAGCACAACTGAGCACACACACAGATCCAATCCTAATTAGTATTAGCAGAGATCTGGCAGGAAGGATTGTTAAATCACAAACTAAGGCTGCAGCTCCAAGTTGCTCTTTTACAGGTAAACAGGCTTTAAACATTTCTGTCTTCCAACTTTAGTCCTGTCTAGTCAGAGCTACCTAGTCTCTGGAAATTACCTTTGTCAAAAGTCAAAACATTACATGCATGTTGTATGTGTTTTACAATTTGAGACACTTCAGAAACATGGACAGGAACCTAAAAAAGGCTCAGTGACAGCACAAGGGCAAGTTATTCCCAACAAAGCCAGGCTTTAAGCCAGTTTCAACAGCACTCATGGATAGACATCCAATAATTGACCTGCCATCCAGTCTGTTCAGGGTCCCACAAAATGCACTGGAATATACAGAGTAAATAATTAAAATCAAATGAGAATTCATTCCACATATAGTACATTCATTCTGAGCACTCTTTTCCACAAGCAGGGGAATATCAAGTGAGCAAAAAGAAACTAGAAGGTTATCTTATGTAAGCTCCAAAACATTAGTAAGTCCAAATAATTATATAGTCACTAGCACATAAAAGCTAATTTGCTCACTGAAAGCCTGGGCTTATACTCCCTTACCGAAAGCATGAATCATTGCAGTCATGAGAACCTATGCCCTTAGTTTCTTAGGGCTTTCCACTAAAACCCATGAAGAAAACAGAATATTGTGTCCACCAGACAATCTTCCTGCATTTCTTCTGCACACACATGTGCAGGAACAGAGTGGGAAACGCTAAAGGCAGAAGAGGAAGAAAATAACCAAAGCATATGTTCAGTAGAGATGACTGGGATGTATCAATCTCTTTTTTTATAAAGAAATAATTCACTGACTGCTAGAAAGTGTCTGCTGCGCTATCTCCTTGGAGCCCCTCCACTCCATACCAGGCTTAACATTTGTTCCTCTCATAGCACTCTAGACATGTAACTCTGTGGAGCTGTTCTGATGGAGCTTTCTGCAAATACCCCGTGAAATGCAGTTTCTCACAGCAGAAAGGGGCCCATGAGGAAAATGCTAGTCAGCATCAAATTCTTTCCACAGTCTATGGACATTTATTAATCCAGCCCTTTTCCTCCCTAGTCCAAGGCCTCGGATTTCCCTAAGCTCTGTTTGGACCCCACAGGCAGCAAGAAATGATGTTTCTGAAGAGACTGGATATGAAGGTTAGGGAATATCCTAGCATACAGGTTTCCTGCTTTGCAAATCTCATTGCACTACATGACTCCATAGTGTTGTCTAAATAGGACATTGAAAAATAAAATTTAAGTTCAAGTTCACGTAACTTTTCTGGCACACTTTCAGTTACTAAAATATTCAGTTTTGACCCCATGAAATGTGTCAAGTGTGAACTGTTGGGCTTCAAAGCGATGTAACACCACGAGTTGCATGCTTAGCTTCAGTAAATACTAATTCATAATTGCAGCCTACACTTTACCCAGTTTCAAAGTAGTTACCAAGTCAGAAGACAGTCATTATGTTCCATTCAGTGAAAAGAGCACATCCCAAATGAGGTGTCTTTAAAGAAAAGAAACAGGACAACTTGCACTGACAACGTTTATCCTTTGTACTACGCAAAGCTCTCCTGATTCATCACCTATTCATCTGCCACAGCCACGTTACTGCCCTACATCTGTGTGTGTCTTAAATCACAGCCCTACTGCAAACTCTCACCAGTTATGCACCCTTGGTAAAGCACAAGTCCCATTCCAAAGCACTCTACTGGAAGGAGATGTAGGAACTACAGAAGGATTACAGTATAAAAATTTCACAATGATTTTTTTGTTTCTTAATTGCTATTTCCTTAATTATGGTCATTTCTTTTAATCTGTTATGTTTCATATTTTTTTTGTTTTAGGCACTTCAGATCAGAAAGGTCCAAGAGCAGTGCATTTTTTTAATGCAGAGAGACAGTTTCTGGTATTACTCCATTCTGGAGTAGAACAGTTGAAGTTCAGAACACTAGCCTTATTCATAATTTTTTTTTGAATCCTGGCTTTCTCCCCCATATATTTAGGTCTGCCCCAGGCACCATGCAAAAAACTTGAGCACATACCTGTCAATAATCAAGAGCACGTCAATCACTAGCTGCAGCAAAGGTAGAAATTTATGAGTAAAACAATTTTTATCTGCTAATAAACAAACTAGATGGTTGCTTCCTGGAACATGCAGGCCAAGGTTACTAACAAATGTACTGAACAACATCATCTTAGCTATGGAGGTTGGTAGAATTCCACTACCATTCAGTTTTTAGGCCTTTAATCATTAATTTTGGCACATGTGCACAAGCTTTTTGAAAACTCAAACACTAAAAAATATATATACATATGTACCTAGTGATGTGCAAAGATATCTCCCCAAGAAGAACAATAGGAAACACATGATCCTAAACCAGGATATTTAATGTTATCAGCTCATAAGGGGTTTCTGAAGATACAACCTGTACTTCAGTGTCACAGTTACAATGCTTTGACCTGAGAGCTTTCCTGAAGAATTATTCCACTGTGCCATGTACTTGAACAATTCTCTTCTTAGGTTACTCCAGAATCAAGAGAGAACTGCCTCATTTTAACTTGTTCACTCCATACCCCCTGAGATACAGAGGCAATCGCCACATTTTCCCCAAACACAAGAAGCAAGACTGCATCTGCAAGTAGACCAGAACAGGGAAAATTTTTTCCTTGAAGGACTGCTAACAGTTCCATGATAGACAGGAAAAGCCCCACGAGTCTCACAGAACAGATTTCACTTGTGCTCCAGGTAACATTTCCATATCAAAAAAGCCAGAAGGCTTGCAAAATTTGAGACCTGCAACAAAAGAACATCTACTTGTTGATGTATGGTTTAGGCTATAAACAGTAAAATAAATGAAGTCAATGAATGTTTTACAAGTGTGATGTTAGTATTCTGTAAAGGATATTTCTCCATTAGAAAACCCTGATACTTAAAATGGATTCAGAGGGACTAATAAATTGGTCCAGTAGGTGTTAATCAATAATATAAATGAATAACCAATGAAAAACTGCCACTAGTATGCCAAAGGGGAAATCATCCAAGAATGAAATCGGTGCAATAATACAAGTGCATTGTATCCTTCAACAAATACATGTAAAGCACACTGGATAGAGACCAATTCCCAGTACAAAACTATGTGCTTCTTTAGACTGCCTCAAAATACCTGATTTTATAAGGAATTTTTAATAGGATAGATTTTTTTAATTTAATTGTTAGCACTTATATGCTGAATTCAAAGATGCACAATTGCTGTGCTTCTGCACTGGATATTTTGTTTAAATTTTGTAAGGTTTTCCCCCCCACACACATTTAATTATTCTTGCAGACAGCTTTTTGCCAGAGCTCTGAACCCTAGAGGAAAATCCCTGGAGATTTACATGAAAAAAGCTGGCGTTCCCTCTTATTTGCCTATTGAACACACGCACAGTGACAGATTGTTTGGATGGGCAAAGCCTATCCTGTTTTAACATCTGAAACATCTGTCCAAGATCCTCAGACAGTTCGCATGCATTTACAAAGCTCTGAGTTTGCTCAGGTTTATAATACTCGTTTTACAGCGCTTACAGCATTGCCTATACCTTCTGCAAGAGCTGAACTTGCTGACTTTTGCCACTCAAAATTCCCTCTCAGGCACAAACCACTAATCTCCCAAGTTCATTTAGCTGTTTTAAGACTTTTGGCAAAAACTGACAGAGCACCTGGCACAAATTTCTATACTTAAAATTAAACAAGACACAAAATCTATATATTAAATGCTTGAAGTTATTGGAATAACTTCCTTTGATGACAGAGGAAGCTGAACTACATCTTTCATTTTCCAACAGGGACAAATGAACAAACACCTTCTAGGATTATTTTTGTCCTTTGTATTAAATCTTCTTCACCCCACCACCACCAAACAACAACTGGCTCTTCTTCTGGCTGATCACATCTACACAATCTGTCACTCAACAATACTAAAGGAATGGCTGCCATAAAGCTGCAGGAGGAATTTTGACTCAAGATTGGCAATACTGATGCTGAATACTTGGATTATTATCAAAATACAGGTCAAAAATGCCTAAGATGTCCAGAAAAATTTTACATCTTGCAAGGGATGTGGATCAAGTTTTATCTTCCATGAAGACTCAATGGATACTTTTTGCCAACACTGGGGCAATAAAATCCACATTCAGTAAACCTGATCTTTTAAAGCCTCACCCAGCAGTGTTATAGCACGAGTTGTCAAAATTCATGCTTGTCTTGGAAAGTACTGAGAAGCAGCTTGTCAGAAGGGGCACTGCTGGTACACAATGCCTAAAGACAGCCTCGTGTCCAAAGCTGCTAACTTTCTCATGAGGGACAAATATCCTTTGGAGCAGCACTGAAGTTTTACAGGTACTGACACACAGTGATAATCTTAGCACCACAAAACCATATCACCACTCAACTGAGCCAATGTTCAAACCTCAGATGATCTTTTCAGAGAAGTTGTGTCTTTACTGTTCATTCAGCAACTCTCATCAGCTCTCTGTGCTGGGGATCTGAAGGCTTCTCAGCCTTATATGAACATATTTCTTTTTAAAACATATATTCCTTTGGAACAGATAAATGTAATAGATTACCTAAAAACCAGGAAGCAAATAATAAAAGACAAAACAATAGAAACCAACGAATACCTTATGTATCTGAACTAGGTATACCAAGAAGTTGATGTAAATGCTCCCCACCCCCCATCCTAATAATCCTCTTTTATATTATTGCCCACTCATTCCCAACACATAAAATTGCATGGCAAAATCCCCACTGGAGAGACTTTGGCCTCAAGTCTAAGCTGTCTTTTTATTGTGCCTCCTGAGAGGAGAAAAGTTGAAGCAGCCGCAGTGTTATATCACCTTCACATTTCCTCTCCTTTATCCCTGGGCTAGTCTCATGTACAATAGTTCACACCTAGCTTCACATGGACTCAGAGCCCACTTCTGGCAGCCAGGAGTTCCTAGCACATTGAAATGTTACAGCCTACTCACTTTTGCTCAGGAAAGGGTGCTTACATTGAACAGGAAAGCAGAAGCCTTTTCAGGCAGCAGAAGTGCCATCCTGGTGACCTTCTGTCAACAGAGGAGTCTTTCAGCCATGGGTTAAGGCAACATTACAGCTACTTCACAGTACCAGGTAGCTGAGCTGGAGAAGTGTCTGCCCATCTTTTCTGTAGTCTAGGAAAAAAAAAACCAAAACAATAATAATAAATAGGGGGGCTTTGCCAGGCAGCACAAACAGAGTATGTTTTGTCAGTAACACCATGTAAATCTAGCAACAGATATGATATGTTGACAGATGCAATAAAGTGCAGCAGGAGCACAAGAGTGCCTAGCCCTCCCACAGGTATCCAGCAAGCTTTTCATACTCAGATTTTCAGACTGGACACATGTGGCAGGTGCAGGAGGTTTTAAGATTGCTCCCACATCCCTGCTGCTCACAGTGGTTTGCTGGGTTTATTTTAGGCATTTAGCAGACTCTGAGCCCTTCTAGGCTTGGAATTGATAGCTGCCAGACTGTACACAAGAAGACGCTCATTAGAGTTGATACTAAGAGAACATCAGCACTCCACGTTTTTAAAATTCTGTTCTTTTTAAGATTTAGGAATAAAATTTAAAGCACATATTACTGCAAACATTATGGCTTCCAAACAAAGCATACTTCAACACACTCACAGGACACTTGAAATGTTGGATAAAAGTCTCCAAGTCAATAAGAGACATTAAAGTTTTACACAGGCTGAAAAAAGGTATTATATTTAATACACCCCTCCAATTCAACTGAAAGTTTGGGATTGTTTCTTTTAATCAGCACTACAGAGAACTGCCCTCATTCCCATCAAAGTTCATTGTTATATCCCCCATGTCAACAGCTATTTTAATAAAAATTGAGTTGTGACAAAGTACGCAATAAAGAGTCTCAGTACATTAAACAACAAATGTTAGCATATCCTATTCTATATACACCTGCCAGACTAATTCCTATCAATCTGCTACTAAACTTGCAGATGATATTCAAATATGCATTATTTCTAGTGCAGCTTTGGTAATTTTTAATAAAAATACTCTGCATTCAAGAAATTGAACATATAATTTCAACCTATTCTTAAACAAACAGGCACTGATTATTTTCTTCAGATATTTGCTTCAGATTTTATGTTAATTTTGGAGGTAAAAATTAATATTTCAGTTGAACTGACATTCTTTGCAACTGATCTGGCATTATAAAACAGAGTCCAATAGTGATGGCTTTTTTAATATCCATTCTCCAATGTTCACTGCAAAACTCCTCTTCCTTCCAAGAAAATCATGTACAGTCTTGCTCCAGCTCTTTTTCAGCAAATCTTTGACTCCAAATTATTTTGCTCAACCAAATACTGTTATCTCAAAAAGCTGCAATAGTAAATGTAATTATGGCCTTCCATAAAACTTTAAGGAATTCAGTGGCTTAGGCCTATTCAAAAATGTATTCAGATATTGTTTAAAAATATACCATAATGTTATGGCTTGCAGAATGATTTCTTGCACTTATTTAGAAATGCTTAAATAAGTGATAAATCAGAAAATGAAACGGTTCGCAATTGGAATAAAGCAGTCTCCCCAGCACCTCTTGGGGAACTGGTCTATAGTACCCACATTATTCATTATTTGAGCCTACAACAGACAAATAACAGACCATGAACTCAAACATCTGGACAATTCAACACATACCTTTCCCGGGATCCCCTTATAAATATGATTCACATTCTGGGTTTTAAGCTGAGTAAGTTTGACATAACATTACCACCACCACTCTGCTTCCATTTTTACTAATTAACATGACTTCATAAAGTTGATAAATGAAGCCAATCCATCATTTGAGATATGCTCTCTGCTTTCTATACTTGAATCTACATGCCTCTCTGGACATATATTTTTCTGAAGTCACCAACAACACATATATTCTTCAAAAAGCACTCAAATGTCTAACTGTAATCTTGATTGCCCTTCTGCCACCTTTGTAGGCTGTTCCCCCCATTTTTATTTGGTGCTTGCTATTCAGGTTCCAACTTCACCTGATCTGCAGCTTTCCCCAGATAATTCCACAAAAAAAAAAAAAAAAAACCACAACCAGGGGAAAGCAGGTGTGAAACAATTAATCAGCCAAATAGTCAACACAGATTATTTACATCTGAAACCTATTAAACTGGTAAAGTCATAATGCATAAGGAACTCCAAGATTTGAACACGGTGACCCCCTAGCTCTGCCATAGAGACCTGCAGCAGTCTTGAGCAAAGCTTATTATCATGCCCATTATCTGCAAAAGCACAATAATAAAGCTACTCCTACCTCTCTGCCTACAAAAGGCTTGGCAGATCCTACATGAGGCAACACAACAGCATTCTCTAGGGCCTTTTGAGCAAGTTCTGAGAGCAGCAATGCTCCCCACACAGTGTGATATAAGGGTTTCCAGCACCATAGCACCACCTTGGCACACTGCTGGACCCACAATGATGGGGTCCAGTACCTTGTTGACACAAAGAAGCTGCTCCCAGGCTCAGCCCAGCTGGTTCTTTCTCAGGTAGACCGTGATACCTGGCACGTCACAGGTACATGCCAAAGCTGCAGCCTTCCAGAAACACAGCCATGGTGAGGCCACAAGCTGGTCCCGCATGACAACACCCAGTCCTCTCTCACACTGCAAGTGTATGCTGCTACACAAGAACACAAAGTGGTGATCCACATTGTCTGTTTTAACCACTTTGTGTGGGAAGGGATTGCATTTGTGGCTTCACGGGGAAAAATTTGTTGTCATCCTCAGAAGGACCAAGATTTTATCCAAAACCTTCCCAAATGGATTTTCCTCATCAAGAAGAGAGCATGGAGATATGAGTGATACTTGACAAAAAATGATAGAAGTAGGGAAGAACGTGGACAACATTATCTCCCCTGATGCTAGTAAATTATTTTAATGCAAGATGGTTATGATTTATTGGACAGTTGGAAAGTTTACCTATTTACAAGAACTGAGCCGACAAAAGCTCCTAAAATGTTTATGTAAGAAATAATTAAATAAGAAAATTTTAGCCTTTAAATAAATGTATTTTTGAATGAAGTTGATACAGTAAGTATTACAAGATAATTAACATTTTTATTGATAAAAAAGAGGAAAAAATTAACAAGAACGTTTTTATATATTGGGTTTTCTTATATTCACTGTAAACACAGAATATATACCACCTATTAAGAGTCACCAATTTCCTCCCTCCTTTCTGCTTGCATACTTACCTCCCACAGACAGGTAAGTAACTCCTTCAGCCACTGCTTATTTGCTTTGCTGAGAGAAGTAGCAATATAACCAACTCTCCTTACATTTTCTCCCTATTTGGTAAGCGATTAGTCACCAAGAAGAATGATGGCAATGCCCATCTCTTCAGCTGATTAGGTTATCACTACAATAATTTACACTGCTAGATTCCTGTGTGGTTCAACTCACACTTCACCTAAATATTCAACTAATGAGAGCTTTCCCCTCAATATTCCTTGCTGTAACAGCAGCCTTTGCAAGGCACAGAAAATCTGCAACCAGTATTTAACTCTACAGTAGCCTTAATGATTGAGGTTTTTACACCACCTATATCATGCCAACTTCCCAACTAAAGTGAAGTAAAAAAAAAGCAAAATTTGGACATGCATTGATCACCCATATCTCTCCCCTGCCAAGCCCCCCACAGCACACACCCAATGAACTGAACTTTGCACAGAAAAGTAAGGTTCATGCAATTACACTTGTTAATTAAGTCTGTACCAAGAGCATCTGTCTGAAAATAAATACAGAACAACCCAGCAAGGCCAGAAACATTTGGGCCTACATTTAGCATATAGTCTGTGGCAGTATAGCCACAGGCACCCTGCTGAGGCCACACTGTGATTCTCTGAGCTGAGATGCTGATTCCTGACACTCTGTGAGGATGCAGTCCAATGGGATTATTTGGCTGATTCAGTCACATCACTGAGTTTTTGTTCAGAGGTCTGTGGCAGGTAACATGCTCTCCATTCTATGTCATTAACAACAACCAAAGGGAAGCATTTCCATGTTTTCTGCAAAAGACATTGTCCACAATATAGAGAAAACAGATTATTCCTCAGAAATAGGAAGTTTCACACTGCTTGAAGTCAAATTTGATAAGAAAAAAACCTTTTACTGCTCTACTTCAGTAGAACTTCAGTCACTACAAGACATCCAAGCAACATAGAATTGACCCCTAAAAGCCAGCGTGACATTCTGACAGTGATGCATTGCTGCTCCTTATGTCAAGGGAGTGCACATCAACAGCTGGCTGATGCAGGAATTGGACACACATCCTTTGCTGGAATACAACCTCCTTACAGGCCTTGCCTTCATTCCTGCCTGTCAGGAAAATTTCTTCCACTGCACCCAAACATATTGCAAGTGTTTTGCCTGTTTGATGAAACAGCAACTCTTCATTTGTTTCCTCACAGAGTGCAAGATGCAGCCCCAGGGAATCTTCCTCTCACATCAAGCATTCATAGATGAAAATTTAATTTAAGACAACTACTTAGACTCTCTGTTAATAGATGTGGTTTTCAAAAAGCTGACCTAACCTTATGGGACACTTTCCACTTCAAATACACAGAATCAAGATTCCATGTAGATTTTTTTTCATAAATTTCATTTGATATGTTTAAAATACATAGTTTATGACAGCCTTATTATGAGAATGAAAAAAAGCACTTAAAAGTGTTGTTGAATATTGGAATATAAATCTCAGAGCTCCTTATCTTATGAAGTAAGTCTTTTTGTGTGCATAAAACACAGTTCAAGCATTTCCTAGAAAACGGATGACAAATCCAGGTGTAATCTTTAGACAAAGTTATTTCAGATTCCTAATGCCTGTAAAATTATAGCTGTGCCTGGTCCTAAATTTGATGGCCTTTCAACATACCCATTATAAAGACAGTTTTCAGGGTTTTATAACTCAATAATAAAAATTTGATTCAGGATGCATCTAAGCATAAGAACGTTCGGACCAGAATATACAAGCAACTGCCCACAAATAAAGGAGAGTGCATTTTGCTCTGAGCATAGGGTCCAGGCTCTCTCCATAAAAAGATGATATTTGCATTTACGAAGTTCATATTCATAGACATGGGATCAGTTTGAAGAGAATAGCAAGCAACCTGCATTTCTATCTACCTAGCCTGTAAGTCTGCACTTGGCAATGGAAGAACAAAAAAGCCCTTGCTTCCTACACTAAAGTGAAAGGCATGTAGAAATTCAAACAGTATCTTAACATGTTTAAAAGAGTAAAAATAAAAATGAACTCTTAAAAAAACTACAAAAAAGCCCCTAAAGTCTGTTTCTAAAAGACGTTTTCCTGATATGTAATACTACTTTAAAGTTAAAGTAAGAACCACTTAGCTACCGTACTAAATTCCCCAATTTACTATTTTTTAAACTTGATCTAGAAAAGAATAAGAGGACAGGCCACCCTCATGAGGCCTTCCTGCTTGTCTTGGGCAAAGGAATAATGTAAATTGAGAAGCCGGATCTGATCCTAAAAACTGTTTTCAACAACATGAGACTCTGGCAAGAGCAAAGGGAGAGGCTGGCTGGTTATTTTAGCCAATGCACATGTGCTACTGCCTGCAGCTCACAGCTGCTGAATTAGGCAGTGGGAGCAAAAAGACACATGGGCAGGCATCTTTAAGCAGGAAAAGATACAAGCAGCAATGTTTGGACTCGTATTTCAAATGCACCAGTGTCCAGCAGCTCTCCCACCCAGCATCACAGCAGCAGGCACCACTTTGCTTTCATTGTGCCCAACCACAAATTAAACAACGTAAGTGTTTGCCTGCTCCACAGTATGGCAGCCTAGGAGACTGCCAACTAGATTAGGATTTCACTGGCTCTGAAAGTCTAGCAGGAAGAGAAGCAGCTGTGGTTGAGATGATCATGGGTACCCAAAAACCAGTCACCCTCATTCCTGCTCTCTTGTATGTTTTAAGCACAGTGAAAAGACATCTTCCAGAGGTTAGACCCCCATCATAGTGGAGAGATGGCTAATCTTTCCCAAACCCCACCATTCAGGGTTTATAACACAACTGAAGAGACAAAATGCATGCAAGTGAGACCCAAAAAAAAAAAACACAAAGAAAAGAAACATCAGGAATAATTATAAATATCCACATGTAATCTGACTATAGGAACAACTCAAGTAACAACCAAATCATATTAAAATCAGCAGGAGACCAGGAGAAGGGAGGGCTCGGCACAATTATTCAGTATTGTTTAACTTTTGCCAGTTTCAAGTGCCCTTTAAAAACATCCATCTTTCCTTTTCCAACAGCCTATTTCTATTATTTTTGTGGTTCTGAAGAGGAGCAGGGGGTCTGCCAAGCAGATTCCTGTTCATTGCTACATGCCAAACACAAGTCATAAACCAAATTATCTTTTTCCACTGTTTCTGGAGCTATGCTCTAAACAGCAACACTCCCCCCAACTAATGCACACATACCTCAGCCTCCACCTCAAGAATTACCTATGACATGAGTTCTCTTTCGTTCTGTCTCTGCCAGGAGGCTTCCATGACCTGAGATGTACTTGGGACATTGCCAGGTGGCTCATCTCCTACCCTTTTATTTGTAGCTAGCAAAGGTATTTTAATAGAATGTACAGACTCTTTACTATTCACAGTTGGCATTTAGATCTCTGCCTTGATGAGCTACGTATCAACAGCCAGGCACTGACTCACCAAAGAGCTCCTAAGCCTTTCTCAGAAATCAGGACATTGTCACAGAAAGAAAAAAAGTATGAATCTCTATTTGAAATGGCAACTCTAAATTTTGCTTTTTAGAACTTTGCAAATCCAAGTCAAAACAGCTACTGAACTGCCTAGTCAATAGATGACACAGCCTCAGGTTTTGCTATGGTAGGTTGTTTGGGGGGGGTGTTAAGGGCTTTATTTGGGGCTTTTTGGGAGGTGGGGTATGCATTAATTTCTAGTAATAAAATCAAAATGCCTCTTTTACAATTGAGAGCAACTTAAAACATAGTTGGTGTCAAGATTCCTTTCATTTCAGTAGATAGCTGTCCGAGTTCTGCTTTCCCTCTTCCTCTCCCAGGCCCTTTTCATCATCACATTATTATGCTATATCAGTTAACATAAATAATGCCACAGTAGCTAAGTCTCCAGTAATTTATCATATATCTCACTAATGAGAAAATTAAGATAAGATGACATATTTTACTAAGAAAAAGCTTAAGATACCATCTCTGTTGTTTTACACACTTAAATGCATGTTTTACATGAAAAGGCCTATACTACTGCTGTACAGGAGTACTGTACCAGACCCATGCATACAAGACTGTAGTAATTGTATGCTGCATCTAGTCAAGCATGCAGAAAGGCTTATATGCCTGAAAGCTTTTATTTTTTATACTCCCCATCTCAATTCAGACACCTGTCTGGCAGGAAAGGAACGTTTGTTTGGGAGAAACAACATACTACCACTGTATATAATCAAATATAACGAACAGTTCCTTGCTTCTTTATACTTTTCTTTAACAGACATTTTTTTTAAGGTGTGAGGTTCCTTCTTTAATTGAAAAATGCCTTTCTGTTGTAAAAGCCACCATTTGCAGATCTCTACATTTCTTGAAGTATCCTCTACACCTTCCCTATTGACTGACCACAATTAATGAATACTCTATTTGCTTTTTTTTTTTCTTTTTCAGACAAGCATGGATACTTTACTTCCACACCATAGCAGCTGAATAAAGCACAAGAACATACTGAATCTATAGAGTCTTCTATTCTCTGCATCTTCAGAAATGCAAGTAAAGTCATGACAGACCATGCTCAAAGACATCAGAACCTGAACATGGTTTTACCGTTTGCATCATTAAATACAGCAGTACTTATAAAAGCAGCATCCTGAAAATACAAAGAAATGAGATCAAAGAAAACATGGAAGTACAGAAAAATAGTAGTAAGCTACAAAGTGAAGAGCATGGGGTTCAAACAGAATAAACACCAGCAACAAACTGACCACAGAAATACGGTACCCTTAGAGGAATCATTGTACCACCTTCATGTTAAAAACCAAGCCTGAACACAAACACACACACCCCCACTGAAGACAGCTGAGGAAAGGCTCTGGAAAGACAAACCATTCAGGTTCACTCCACTATGAGGAACAAAATCCTGCTGTTTACTCTGAAACTGTTCATGGTTTGTTTAATAATAAAAAATACATTCTTCTGTGGTACAGGACTATGAACCACTTGTCTTCAAGTTTCAAATGACTTATGAAAGTTAGAAGAGAGAAATAGCCTTAAAAATCACTATGGGCAAAGATGTTCAAGACAGAAGACATATGATGGCCTCACTGATCAAGAAGAGCCTCAAGATGTTCTGTGAGAGGAAGCACAGAAGTCCAAATATCAAGATTATCTAAAGCTCTCAATTCCATGCTTTCCAAGCTACAAACCATAAGGTTTTTATTATAAATACTTAGACATTCTTTCAGTACATTTTCACTTGAGACGCTGCTGCATTCACAACCAATTCCACCATTACAACTTGTGTGGGTTTTTTCTCAAAAGATATTAGTCATTTTCTGGTTAAATCTACTCTATGCACAGCATTTCAGACATTTACCAATCACGTGCTTTTGAGTGCATACACAGTGTCCCCCTGTGCAAGTATATATATACTTCCATGGTTTTGTGTAACTCCTGATAGGAGTACTCTACTTGGAAACAAGTATTTACATCACAGTGCCTACCAAAACTAAAACTGGGTGACTGGCTTTTACATAATATTTAGATAGCATATAATAAAGTCAACCACCCAGTTTTACATGAAAGTCTACAGGAAAATCTGAAGAACTCAAATTTAAGGTATCAGTTTAAGTTCCAAAGAAACTTTAGGGAGTTGAGTAAATCATTAAGATCAGCAAAATTGGAGTATTCCTGGAAACTTTCATCTTTATCCAAAAGCAACAGTTTAGTAGAAGATGTTTTTAATACAGTCAGAACACACTCCCCTGACGCATTAAGATACACATACACGAATGCATAGAACACCAAATACTAAACTATTTAGGACTGAATGCATAGATAACAAGAGGTTAAACTCCATAGTTAGGCCAAATTCCATTCTTATTTATAGTATATTCTGTGAGAATGAATCAAAATTCAAACCCAAAAACATTTTTCAAAAAAAGGCAACAATTTCTTTTTTAAATACTCCTGGTATTCTTGGCTGCAGAATCTCTCCTGACCTGAAGACAGACTAAAAGCAAACTAGAAAAGTCAATTATAAATATGCCTGCTATGATACCAGATTAAAGGGACTGAACTTTTTGTTGGGAATTACCTAGAGTAGCATGCATCATTTTACTTTTGGCTTGACTGCCTCCACTAGCCTGCATTTCAAACCCTTCTTTTTATTCAGTGATCTTAACACATTTTAAGCAGATGTATTGTCAAATGTATTACATGCCAATCTGTTTATCATTAAAATGAAAAATCAATATGTCCAATTCAAGCGTAAACAGGAGTTGAATGTTAAAGCTGTCATTGAAGATGACATATAATTATAGAATATGATTTGTACTTGGCAAATCATTATTTCCTGAAAAGGACAACAGACAGTAGCAAGAAACTTTTCACAGCAAGTCAGTACAGTGCCACTTATGGCCAGAGAATTAATTTTATGAATGCAGAAAGATACCTATGCAGCCAAAAGAAGCAATGAAAAAACAATCACTGTTAAATTTAATCATTATGTATGTTTAGCTGATGAGAGAACATGTAGCTTTATGTTACTGGGCTGAGTCCAGATTTTTATTCAAAACAGGAGTACTGAAAACAAGAACTTTAAAAAACACTACAAAGTTTCAGTTCTGGACCATTAATTTTTCAGTCAAATCAAACTATCATTTAATTGAATCCTGATGCTAAAACTTGGATTCTACATGAAAAATTTGAAACTAAAGCACATAGAATAATTTGTTATGCTGAGCTATTCAGCCCAATATGTCTAGGAAAAAAAAAGAAAAGTAAGACAAACTCAAAATAACATTAGTCTACTTTCTGTGATGACACAAAACTAATAACAAAAGGAAACTAAGCTTTGTCCTGGCCAAGAAACTAAGTCATTAACAACCATTGCTTTCTAGCAGATGTTTAATTGAAAAACACACTTGTAAAATGACAGAAAATACTCAGCAGAAATACAACAGCCATCGGTATGTTTCTTGGGACACCCTCCCTCAAAAAAAAAAAAAAGTAAAAAAGATAACATTTCACAGGCAACTAGAAATTTTAGGAACCCTCTTTGAGCCTGTACAAAAAAGTTTGCCTTTCAGGAGGAGTAGACCAATTTCTGAACAAAGAAAATTATCTCTAAAATAGTGTCCAAACAAATATTTAAGCACTATGGAGATGGAGCAAGGGGCCACTTCATTGTCACACTTTTAATTTGCTACCGAAAGAGAATTTCAATTCAGAAAAGGAAACAGGAGTTCTTCCTCTGGTTTTGAATTTCAATTTACAGAAACCTCCAAATCTGACCTTTTTGGGGGGCTTAAGTTAACATTTCGTTCCTTCTTGAATCTCATCATTCTTATTCTCTTCCACTACTGAGTCATTAGTTAGCACCAGCTGCATAACGAAAGAAAAAAGCCCATCCATGTCATTCAACTAACCAGCTGTGAACTTTTTCCGACAGACAAGGACATGCTGAAACTATATGGCAGCCTTCAGCTGGGGAGCTGAAAGTATTCTGGTTCTGCTGAACAGTTGACAGCTTCTATTTGCACGTGAACTAAAGCATCTCAGTCTTAAAATAGCCTTGGTACACCAGAAACCATCTAAGATTTCAAACAACAACGATAGAGAAGTCAGTATGCTGCTAGGTCATAAACATTAACAGAAACCCAAAATCCCGTTTATTCTTCCTAATAGCAATCCTATAGACAAGGACAAAAGGTAAGTGGGCGTGGGGGAGGAGGGGTGAAGAAGGGGGGGAAAAAACCTCAGTGTTCTAATTGCAGTTAAATCATTTATGTTCTTCACCAGTTACAGGGTTCACAGCTGCACACTACCAAAAAAATGTGGTATTTCTGTTTTGCAGCTAGGAGAAAACATTAGACTCTTACTTCAACACTTTCCCATGTAATGATCAGCATAGTTATCCTAATTGCATGATCAGGAAGAGTAAGTTTTATAACCCTTTCACTTCACAGCATCTTTATTTCACTGACACTAATAAGAATGCCAAGCATTTAGCACATCTACAGATTGTACCAGATATATCAGAAGTTAAGCACCTGAGCATTAATTTTGGCACTTCTAAACCTACTCTTATTATTATATTTCCCTCCCTCCCCTCAGATCAGACCTTTTACAAAACTGAAGGGTACGTTCTAACATCTACACTACAAGTACATTTAATAAATCCTTATAGATGCAGCAGCATTCTGATACCAAATTGGTATTCTAGTCTACACACACAAAAAAATATTTTCAAACAGTGTGTGTTGAATTAGTATAATCAGTTTCTTTTATTCAGCAAAACACATAGACATGTTTTAATCTCAAAAAAACATTTTTTACATAGTTGAAATAAAAGCTATTGTATAATGTGACAGCTCGATGATGTAGAAATCCAAGGTTTGCTAATAATCTTTTAAATTAACCCACTAACATAAAGTTCCCTAATACATTAAAAGTCAGCTTTACTTCGTCAAAAAACACAAGCTCTTACGTTACTGCTTAAACTGGGGCTGTCCAACCTTTAATAAGGGAACAGTGAAGAGTTTGACATATTAAAGATAGTAATAAGAAAGATCACTGATTTTTTCCGTTACTTGCTTATAAAAGTAGAGCACAAGTCCCTTGTGTATGCACTTACACATATTCAAGATATTAACGCCACTGAGTCAGAAACGTAGCAAGCTGAACAGGCTCAGTGCAGCATCAGGAAACCAATAATAAAGCCAGAAAAGGGGAGGGAAGAAAAGGAGACCTAATTTGCCTTCCTTTCACGGGAGGGGAAAAAAAAACCCACAAGACCAATGAGTTGCACCAATGAGCAGAAACAGACATCCAAACACTCCCAGTCCCAGAAACTCTTATGCCAGCCAAAGAGCTAAGGAAAGGATAGCACAAACCAGGAAACCCAACACCTCAGATATACAGAGAAATTGCCAAATCTAGGACTAAAGGAAAATGTGAGACTATAGAAAAGCAGGAGTTTTATGCTCAGTGGACATATTTGCTGATAAGACCAGTCCACAGGCTTTTACCAGCCACAGCTAAAATCCTCTTGACCATAGGTCAGTCTAGTCCTCTCCTCAAGCATGTGTGTATTTCCAAACCCCATTCTGTCATACTAGCCAGTCAGAAAGCAGTTAGAATTCCACCAGGAAGGACAGGCTGGTCCCTTCCAGTCTGCACAATGCAGTTTCTAGAACATGCAAACTAACTTGACCACCCATGCAACGAAGCCACACAACAACCAGAGAAGTTAGGCTAAAATATCAGCTTCGTGGATTTAAGGTATTCGCAGCATACTTTCTTGAACTGAGCTACTTAGCTTTAAAGGCTTTTTCTAGATATGAACTCAAACCCCAGTTCTGCTCGTTATCAGAGATTATTTAGAAGTCCGAGTAACTAAACATTACCTCAGTGGAAGAGAAAAAAAATCCAGCAAACATCAAATCCATCAAAAGAGCCAGGAGTATCAAATTTTTCTGGTAAATATATATACACACTTACATTAACCTTAAGGACAGGAAAGCGAGATGAGGGAGTGTTGAAGGAAAGAGGATGAAATTGCTGAAACCAACTCTTCCTCCACAATGGATTTTTAGGATGGAGTGAAAATTCTTTAAACCTTCAGCTTCCTAAGATGAATAGGCCCTCAACCCCAGCAAAAATAGTCCTCCTAGGGCTGGTATTTAAAGTGCCAACACCTGACTGGAGTTAACAGGTGTTAGCAGTTATGGAAATGGTGCTGTTGATCTCTGCTCTGTGTTTTCCTCTTGCACTCAGGGTTTCCTTGCACTGCTTGTCGTAAGACCAATATTTTTTGTTGCCTGTAACAGTGGTAAATTTTAACTGGGAAGACAGTACTTTTTCTGTGTTGAAGTAGCATTCTAGGAAAAAGTCAGCCTTTAGTAAGCCAGTGACCTATAAAAAGAAGAGAAAGATAAAATTTTTTTCTCTCCTAAAAATTTACATGTTAAGTATCTTTTTCAATAATATGTCGCATACGAGGCAAGGTAAGGTTCTGTACTAGGGTGAGTTTTCTGTATCTCTAGGAAAATACAGAAGGCTAAATTCTAATCCTTATATAAATTGTATGTAAACACTTCCAGAATGGAAACCTGAGTAAATGTGCAAGACCAAAAATCTGGAAAGCTGGTGTAGGAGAGAGAGACCAGAGAAACAAGGAAAAAGTCTCAAAAAAGTGAGTTCTCTGGCAGAGCGATGGAATAGGAAGATCACAATCAACTCTAGTTCATCCTCCCAAAGACAAAAAAAAGCACCCTTCAGGAATGCCTAAATGATGTGAAGATGCCTTCCTTTTGTATTATCCTATCACCTGCAAACACAGGATTACTTACTGCTTGTACCATGGCTCAGCAGGCGTGACAAACAGCCCAAAAGTGAAACGTGATGTGTTTCATTGCGCTTCAGCAGATGAGAAAAACCCACAGACAGGTTTTCTAAAGAAACAGCCTGTCATTTGATACTGTCTGGGTAGCTGCAGCCTCCGCTCCGTGTGAACTGACACTGGCTGGCCTTTCCAGGTACCAGGCGGGGACGGAGTGTGACAGGCAGTGATGCTGCTGCCCATCGTGCCCATTTCTGTGCCCATCGTGAAACTTTGGCCTGCCCAGGCACTACAAAAATCCTTACCTGCTTGTTCACAGGAAAACTGCTGCCATAGCAGCAGCTGCAGCTCCTGCTTAAGTATCTGGAAATCTTTTTTCTCTCACCCCCCTGTCTGTGAAGTGCCAAGAAGGAGCCCAGCTGTTCAGCATTGCATTGCTGATTTCTTTGGAAAGGCCTAGAGAAGCAACAAGTGGGCTGCTTTCCTTTTCTGTGGGAGAAGAGGAGCCTTTATAACTGAGGACAAAAAAAAAAAGAAAAAAAAAATCAGCTCAGGACTTTTGACTGGTCCCTTGCCCTGTGTGAACTCAATAATCTTAAAATCTTCATGCTCACCGTATTTTGAGCCTTTCTCTGCCATCGTTCAGCTCTCAGAGCTGCAGAGGGTGTGTCTCTGCCTATCGTTCACAGGGCTATATACGAGGCAAAGCCCATATTTTAGGCTTCTCATCTTTTTGCAGAGTGCAGTCTGCTACTGAGCACACTCAAAAGAGATCTTATCGTGCCTTTTAAAAAGATTTTTTTCTCCCAAACCAAGCAAAGGGGGAGTGGCCAATGTCATCTATATTCTTACCATGTTTTACAGCTCAAACATCAGATCGCTCATGCTGTAACGCAGTTTATAAAGTGTGTTTGGAGGGAAGGAAAACAAAGCAAAAAATTTGGTGGTTTTTTTTTTTTTTTTACTGCTTGCAGATCAAAAGGCTTACATGCCATACTTTCACCACAAAGCAAATGTTTGTGCTAAGTAAACTCCCAACAATTGAGATTATAATGAAAGCACTAACAGCAATTTTTGTTGACCTACAGCTCACTTATAATCACAGGTATATTCAGTAGCTTTTAAAATCTGAGAAGACAGAAATAACTTCCTAGCTGTTCTTATAAATGCTGTGTTTTCTGCTTTAATTTGGGCTTTACTTTCATGGGAAGGTAATTGCCACAAAGTCCTCATGGCCCCTTGTGTTCTCAGTGCTGTGAGGCAAAAAGACAAATCATTTAAAGACAAATAGGCTGTGTGAAAATGTTTGGTCTTAGAAATCAGGAGGGAAAACAATAACCAAAATGTGATATAGCTGCTCAGTAGCAGGCAGAGACAGATAAATCAGCTGCAGAAAGATCTCCTCCAGTCTTCAGCAGTCTGCCAAAATTAAAAGGTCTCTTTCTTTTCTCCCTAAAGTTTACACAGGGAATACATTCTTTTAAATAGCATGATGCTAAACAGAGAAAGGCAGCACAACTCTTATCCCCAGAAACAGTGGCATGAGTAAACCCTGCCCAGGATGATAAAAGCCTGCAAAACAAGGCCAGTAGAGAGCAGACAGGGGAATAAAATGAGATAGGCAGGTGTGTAAAGAGTTCAGTCACGGCTGTTGATACCAGGAGCAACTCCACAAACATGTGTTCCATGATGGTTCATGGAGAACCCCTAGTTAAAATCAAAGGTGAAGGGATAACCCAGCTGAATGGAGAACTGGTTTATGTGGCATGCTGTCCTCAGGAGACTCTATCAACACCACCAGCGAAAGCAGCTGGGAAGGAGATTGCCTCTCACTGCACCAAGCTGCCTCTACATTTGGCAGGGGTGAACAATGCTGACAGAACCGGGGACATGCTGCTCTCCTAGTAAGCAAGATTCCTAAAAGCAGAGAAATATAAGAGAGAAACCTGCTGGCAGGCTCTCCTCTTCCACTTTCTGGTCTACTGGAGTGCTTTGAACACTCTCATTCCCAAAATGAAAATTTTCTCCAAAATTAGTACTAAGAACATTTTCCCTTTTCTCTTCAAGTTTGACCTCAAAGTGAGTGTTTCTTCTACCTGGGGAATGTTAAGACACTCCAACAGTGTACCTACGAACCTGTCTTTTAGCTTAGGATTTGGACTCTGTGGGGTTTTTAAACCTGGCAATCTTTCCAACCCTGTTCTTTATTTTATTATACCCACGTTCTGTTTCCAAACACTTTTTGGTAAGCTGTCTAAATATGCCTAAAAATATGGCTTAATGTGGTTGCTGCGATGTCATCAAGAGCCTTTTTACCTAACCTACCACATCAAGCCAACCATAAATTTGAAGAGCAGATCACATCATAAATTCCATCAGAATATTTTCTGAAAGCATTCAACACCTTCTCTGATGGAGGGTGTCAGAATAGCTCCATATAAAATTAAGGAAAGGGAAAATAAAAATAAAGTAGGGCAGCAGCCCTCAGCTGGTGAAGAAAATTTAGCATTACATTTCCAAGAGAAATACTTTTCAAATGCAGTGTCTAATAAGGAGCCAGCACTTGGACACAGTGTATTACAGTGAGTAAGAGAGCTTGGCCACACTCCCAGATGGAGAACGACCCACTGGGTGCTGCCACCTTTGCCCTTCCTCAAGCAATTTCCCCAAATGCCACTTAATGCCTTAACCTTCCTAAAGCATGGAGACTTCCCGAAGGCTGGGACACAGCCTGACCGGCTGTTCTGACTGTCCAGCAGCCACCCTGGGTTGGTGGGAGTGCTGCTGTGGGGCTGGTGCCAGGGCAGCAAGTCCTTCCCAGTGGGTCAGGGGTCTCGGGGCTGGAGCCTCCCCTCACAGCGACATGGCTTACCAGGTTGTCCCAATTAAACAGCTGGGCTGCTGCTGAGCTCTGTTTCCCATGCTCTCAGCCAGCTCCTCAGACACTGAAGCCTGTCTTGACTCTGGACACACCCCATCACCTCACGCCATAGAGGAAGGCAGTGGCCGGCATCCCTTCCAACGCAAGAGCTAGGCCTCCTTAGGCTGGGTGGGATTTTCCCCTCCTTCTCCTCACCCCACTGCCAGCAGGGATGAGGGTTTGTGATACCCTGCACTCCTGAATGGGTTTGTACCTGTCCCAGCCAAGGGTGAGGAGGCAGAGCAGTGGCTGCAGTGAGGCAGCCATGAGCCGCCCCTCAGGCAGCCATGAGGCACCCAGGGCCCGTCACAGCCAGCTCCACCCGTCTCTAAAGGCCAGGTAGTGCAACAGTTCTGCCACCTACCAAAACCTGACTGTACATCCCAAAAACTCATATCAGAACTTCAAAGCACACACAGCATCCCTTCCCAAATGTTCTTACCAAAAAAAATCCCATCAGCCAGGATAGAAGTTGCACTCCGGAGGCCTCCGTGGTGAGGGGAGGAAGTGCGGTGAGGGACTGAGGATGTGGGGAACCTGCCCCGGGGCGTAGACAGCCCAGCCAGAGAAGGCAGAAAGGCGATAGAAAGGTTTGCTGTAAGCAATGGTGTGAGGTGAGGCACAGGCAGATATTTTCAGTGTGTATCTATCTTTTCAGCCATGTGTAGCTCAGCAAAGATACCAAGACCTAGGAATGGATCGATTGCACATCATCACACTGAATGATCATGAAATCGTGTGAGAGGAGAGCAAAGTCCAAGTAATGCACATTTACTTCATCTGCTTCAATAAGCTTCATCACAATTGTGTCATGCCCAAAGTAGGATAGAGTACTGTTTTGTAACAAAACTGCAATATACAGATAATTTAGGGTCACTCTGGCATCATTTCTCCCCTTTTTTCTTCAGAAATGCTCAAAGGCCATAGCCAGAGATCACACATTTTAAGTGGAGCATTTTGCAGCTTGAGAGATGGACTGGCAGCAACAAAAGCAAGTGAGACACAGGAGAAGCAGTCACTTGATGAGCATGACAGAGGCTCCCTGAAGAGGGTAAGCACAAACACTGCCAGCACTCATGGCATGAGGGATGGCTCCCTCCGTGCTGTGACGGACAGGAGGTGTGACACCTTGCCTGCTTTCCAGACGAAAGTGGCAGGGAGACCGTGACACTCCAACACTGGCAGCACTGTAGTAGTGTAGTACCTGTTTTATGAAAAATGTGACATCCCCTTCAGCCTACACCTGCAGCACATACCAGAAGGTCTAATTTTACCAAGTATGGATGAAAATAAATTAAGCAGCTACACAGAGATCCTGGGTTTTTATAAGCTTTGGAAAAGGTTTTCAAAGCAGCATAGAGAGTTGTGTCAAAAAAAATCCATGTGGCACCTCTTTTAGGGTTTGTCTACTAAACTCTCAAATCTTTCAAATTTGAATCCAGTTCTTATAAGATAACAAGGGGTGGTTTCATTCATTCCCTTTGCTACAACATGACACTGCTGAGAAGGAAGTTCAATGACAGTATTGCAAAGTGCCAAGCGTGTAGGGAGAAGACAGACCTGTTAAGTACACTGCATGCGGGATGTGAGTAAGCTATGAACTGAAAATTTCTGTCACAAATTACTGAAACTATAAAATGAGGCTTGAAAACAAATTCTAGGCTGTCTAATTTCTGCTGATGGGTGGTGCCATTCCACGAACCAGAATTTTGAGGAGATGAGACTCAACAGAGAGTGTGGGACTTAGGTATAATTAGACAGTCCTGGTTACCATAGCTGAGCAGCCAACCCACTGGAAATGGGAAAGAGATGGCAGACACAGAAAAAAGGGATGTCATCAGCCTTACTTGATGGGCAGATATGATCTGGTGGGACTGGCATTTGCTTGGAAAGGACAATGCCCCTTCAAACATAACAAGGGTACAAAATGCTAAGCAACAGCCTGCTGAGCTTTCACAGCCTGAGTCCAGCCACTGCTGTGAGGTGGGCAGAATCAGAGATGCCAAAATAGCTGCTAATCCCATCCCTCAGCTTTCTGATACTAAAATAAAGAACAACCGCACATGGGAGGAGTGGTGTGTGCGTTGGGGGGAAAAAAACAGAAAGAAAAAAGGGGGTGGGAGAAAATGATGCCTATAAAGGATGAGTTTTGCTTCGTCCTGCAGTAACAGCAGCCAGAGTAGGAAGAAGGAATGTGCATGTTTGTGTACACCATGTGGGACAAAGGCAGTGTATTTCTTTTCAGCCAAGAGCGCACTGTCATCTGTCAGCATTGTATTCCTGTGTACAAACAACACCAAACACTATTTGCCTCCCAGTACCTTCGACAATATGTTTTTCATGTTGATTTCCTCATCTGAATTTTCCTTCTTGCTCCCCTGCTTGAAGTGTATACATCTAGTTTTGATGACACTCAAACAGCTGGCTGCAGACAAGTCGCAGGCTTGCACGTCTGGCCGAGTGTAACACACGCAAATGCACACACACACGCCCCTTGTCCTGACCTCTCTCCCCTTCTCCTCCGAGATCTGCTGCATTTGAAGTGTTTTCTTTAGCAATTCCCTTCCCAGGCTCCCCTCCCTGGCCCACGGAGGGCTGCTCCCCAGACCTGCTTTCGGTCTGGGCCAAGGAAACGGGGCTTCAGGGGGTGCGCGCCGCCTTGGCCGCCAGGAGGAAGGGCGATTTCACCGCGCTGGCCCCTCCGCAGCGCCCCGCGGCTGCTCCGCGCTCCCGGGCTGGCCGGATCGCTGCGCCGGCGGACCGAGAGCGCGGGGCTGCGGGGAGCAGAGGCTGGGAAGGGAGGGGATGGGGGCATTTGGATGCAGGGCTGCGGCTACAGCGGTGGGAGCAGGAGACAAGGAGAGTTTCTGAGTGGTTAAAAAAGTTCGGATAAGCAAACTCTAGTGCTGTCAAATATTCCCCCCCCCCACCATTTTCCCCCGTTTTTGTTTTTTTTTTTTGTTTTTGTNTTAAAGCAGCTGATGTGGTAATTAAGAATTTGGTGAGAGCCCGGTCAGGTCACCTCGTTTCTCAGATCAGAGCCCCATCAGAAATTCTTTCAAGTGTCCTTCTGCGTCGCCAAAGATGACAACAGCAAATCAATAAGTGCTTGAAATGAAAGGGGTTGCTGGCTAGCCCCCGAGGCTACAGATTTTCGCACCGCCGGTCTTTTTTTTTCTTTTTTTCTTTTTTCTTTTTTTCTTTTTTTTTCTC